>BMAV01024548.1:0-37236 GCA_019973955.1 Trichonephila inaurata madagascariensis
TCCTGCTGATAATCGAGCTTGTGAAGGTGCTTATCCGAGGACAGAACCGACAGCTTTATTATAGACGCAAATTGCAAATCATTGGCGTGCTGAGTACTACTCTGGGATCCAGTGAAAGATTGAATACGCATGAGCATAGAAAAAATATATTCTGCGAACTATATTCTGCTGAGTGGAGAAAACTGGTACAATTCTAGATGTACACTCCATTGTAAGGTGCTACCATCTAGTGAGATAAATTATAGGATGTGCTTACATTACTATCTCCCCCCCCCCCTAGTAATGGAGAAAATCGAAAGAACCATATCTTGTCTAGTGGTTATGTTACGAGGCTAGGGTCCCTGGCGCCGAGGTTCTATACTCCTATATGCACATTCACATTGGTGTCCTTTAGGGAATTAAGAAAAACCCAACCTTCGTGGTGCCACCTACCCTCAACAAGAGCAATCAAAGTCATCAGATCCACTTGACACAGCAACCAACGTCGTCAGACTCACTTGACGCAAAATCACCCTTTAACAGCAATAACTCTCACGCTCTTCTCCCCCCACAAGCTCATTCGAAACATTTTATAGCACTGCAGCACTGATGAGTTCGAAAAAGTATTGTGGTAGTGAGGTGCGTAACACATATCCTTAAAATAGTCCCACAGAAATGTCGCATATTGTTAAATTGGGGATCGACTAGTTCACAGGGGAATAATGCTAGGTCATTTTCTCCCACATGCTTAATCCAGAGATGCAGAAGTTTATCGTTTAGATAGTCATGAACTGTGATGTGCAAATGAAAGGGTGCCATGTCTTCGTGGAAAAAAAAATCTCTGAAGTTAGCACTCAGTTGTGAGAAGAACCACATCTGTAGCATGTCCAGGTAACATTTTCCAGTCACAGTTTGCTAAGTAAAGAAAAACGAGCATACATCTTTGTATGTGAGGCTAAACAGAAGTGTGAAAAAATTTTTTTCAGGGAATCAGAATCACATATTATGATGATTGAATGAAAAAATATGGCCTTTTTTTAATACAAATGATTGATTTATGCTAACCTTGTACTTTAAAAAGATTCATTGATGAAAGCGCCGTTTCGTAATTTCGATACTAAGAATTAAACATATTTTAGTCTTACGAAGGTTGAAGACTCCAACTCCCTTTCCTCAATACGCTACTTATGCAATGGCTGATTTGTTTTTAAAATTTTATTTTCTTTCAGTTAATCATAATTTAAATTATTTTTTAGCCTTCACTACTCAGTGAATATAAATATGGCAGAGAAAGTTAACTGATACCCTTACTAGTTCTATTTATACTCTTATCAGCAGCCAAGATCTTGAAACCCTCAAATTATTCGTCGAATACATCTTGCATCCAATTAAGAAACCTATCTGGGGGATTTACATAATATATAAAGGAGAATTATGCTATGTTTAGATAGGATTCCATTGTTGAATATGAAAACTATCATCGTAAAATATTCCTCGAAATCTTCAGTAATTTAATGAAATTATTTCACTGCGACTGATAAGAGCTTGATTAACGAAAAAAAAAAACAACCTTTAATTAAAAAGCACCATTTATATACGCGAAACCCTAATGCATCCATTTGTATCTTCATCCAAAATGCCGTTAATAATTGCGATTACGGCAGGGAAAAAAGAAAGATATAATTTTTATAAATATTGACTCACCAAAATCCTTGCAAAAAATTCACATTTGCCTGATTAAAATAATTAATTATTCAGTTACCCCAAAATTAAAAACTGTAGCCTTAGCCGCTTGTTTTTTGTAGGCTAATAAGGGTTCTTTCTCATTTTCAGTTTTTTTTTTTTTTGTATAGACAATCAATTATCCAACTTTGTCGGATAAATTTTTGTTTATATAAGTGATGAATGAAAAATTAAGACGCATGCATGTATGACATAGGCTAACGTGAAAAGTTTCCGAACTGTCTGAGTGAAACTTATACACTATTTCTAAAGATTAAATCTAGTTTGTCTTTGAATTTAACGTTATAATCTAACAATTTCAATATTTTGAAATGAATTAATATGTTATTTATATATATAGCTTGCTTAAGTTTACTTTAAAATAACATGAAAAATTATGACTACAAGCAAAATGAATTCCAGAGTTATGTTGACTTTATTGTTTATCCATAACATCACAAATTAAATAAATTATAATCAAAATTTATCATACTTATTTAAGATGATAACCATCTCTAAGAGCAATTAGAACTGTTGAGTCAGTAAGGGTTACTAATAATGATCACTTAAACATTATCTTACAAAAGATTTTGCAGTATTTCCGCACTTTTTATAAAGTTCTTTTTTTCACAGACAACCATTACAAAAACTGTTGAAAAAATATTAGCAAGTGCACCAACTTCTAACTTAGGTATTATCATAAATGAACACTGGGTGAATGATATCATCATCTGTCGTCAAGAATTATTTTAAATGATATGGTATCCATATTTTTGTAGAAGTCCCAGTCTGCCTGTTTGTGATGGAACATTCCATGTCCCTGGGGAGTAGCAATTCTTTCCTTTTATTATTATTATTTCTTCCAGTGTCACTGGTGTCAGTATAGTGTTAATAGCCAGAAAAATGTAATATTTAAAGATAAAGGTCTTAAAGGTATAACAATGTCTAACCCGCACACTCGTAGGAGTTGGGTCCTAAAGGTACAATAGCAAAATTTAATGCTGAAGTGTGTTACAAAACATTAACCTCAATTATATTTTGCATTGAATATGATGTAGTGTCATTACTTCATGTCTTTCTAAATTTGTGAATTTTATGCTCAATCGTAATTCAGCTATTATTCACTCTGGTTTCAAAAATATTGTGAGCTCATTTTCTACACTTTCAGGAATACACACAATTGAATTTAATTAATTTAATCATTAGGTTATCAATATTAGTTAGTGCTGGTGTGATTGGGAGATCTAAAAGAAATAAAAATGATTCTTTATTGGAAAATTTAAGGAAATTATATATTTCAATCTTTTATTATATTAAAAAAATCTGGTATATATTTTTAAAAAGTTCAAAGGAAAATAAATATTTGTATTTCTCGTTTAAATCTGATAAAACTGTGAATAAATTTCATACTTCCCTGCTTCTTAAATGTTCATTCTTTATTGTGAACAACTTCATGATTCAACATAATTTAAACATATATTTAAGATATATATGCATAAATAACAATACTTCATTAATT
This sequence comes from Trichonephila inaurata madagascariensis, assembly GCA_019973955.1. Taxonomy (NCBI): domain Eukaryota; kingdom Metazoa; phylum Arthropoda; class Arachnida; order Araneae; family Nephilidae; genus Trichonephila; species Trichonephila inaurata. Next base: position 3,221 of record BMAV01024548.1, read on the forward strand.
TCGTTGCGTTGGAAAAGAAGATACGCGTAAAAAGTGATAAGCAAAATGAAGGTATATTTTCCACATTAAGAACCAGTTTAAATAATCAGTTTTTGGTTTTGAACTTTTATACTAATAGATAATACAATTTAACAAATGAGTTATTAATTATGAATTCCAAAGATTCGACAATAAATTAAAGAGCTAGCTGTATTAAATACTTAGAATATATATATATATATATATATATATATATATATATTCAAACACAATTAATAATTTTATCAATGTCAAACAACTGTAATGTTTAAAATTTCTTCTATAACAGTCTCACTAAGCATGAAATAAATGGCAGAAATACCGTACAAATACGCAAAAATCTTCTTAGTTTATTATTGGATATTGCAATTAATATTTTTGTGTACAGTAGTTATTATTATTGTATAGTCCTGTGTATGTCATTCAAAGAGATACACTTCATGTAAAGGAAATCTACATAATAGTAATGTTTGCTTAACGAGAGTGTAATTATATTAAAACGTGCTTCCATAGACATCGTATTTACTGCGTTTACTAAGAAATTATGTATAGTTATATTATTAAATATAATAGTTATATATAGTTATTCTAGAATTAAAACACCATTTCACTTTTATCGGTTTTTTACCATTGTGGTAAAAACAATAAATAAGTAAATAAAACAGGGATAAGAATAAACACACACACACACACACACACACACATATATATATATATATATATATAATTTATAAATATTTTTTTCTAAAAAAGTCCATTGAATACTCGATGATATAAATATGTAATCACACAAAATAAGTATAACTCTATAGAGATAATTATTTTCTGTGTTGCGATAGATATAAGTATACCTATGTGAATAAGAACAGTAAAGGGACTCTGTAATACATATTTTAAGGGGATACATATATAAAGTAAACCATCAACATTTATGACACTCTGAATAACGTAAGCCTAGTTCTATCCCGAGTTTAAGAATGCAAAAGATCCTTATTTAGAATGTAAGCAATGTAACAGAGGGTACCATGTACCAAACAAGATAACAAGAACACATCAAATCTGTCAATGATTCAATGTAAGTACCTTAGGAATTCAGCTACCAGAACTAACTTCAATGCCCCCCCCCCCCCCAAAATGGAGTAAAATGTTTCCTTCAAATCAAAAATGTTATCTCGTTTTTTGTTTAAAAAAAAGGTATTAGCAATGAAAATGTATTAAATAATCTTACTTCAACGCACAAACCCAAATCAATTTAGTTTCAAGTTGAAACTTTATGACACATTACTCCTCAAATACATTCTCCTATCCATCATATTTTTAAGGGAATGTTCATTCCCGCTCATGTTAAAGTCATACATATTTATTAATGTAAATATCTACTACTCTTCTTTCCTTCGATATTTGTTTTATATTTCACTTATTCATCGGAATTTGCTTTTTGCAGCCAATGCGCATGATCTGTAAGAAAAAGCATTTTATTCACTTTGAAGTGATTTTTTTTCATAAATTAAATTTTAAAACATAATAAAACTATTTCTAATGTATTTTTATTATTTATGCAAAATATTTAAGGAAATTAATATAAATTCAGTCTTTTTTGTCAAGTGACCAGAAGATATACGTGGCAGATGAACACATTCATTACAAAAACCAAGGATTTGAACTGCAATATAACTTTTTAAAGAGATGTATTGTTAATCGGAATACGTAGCCAACTGTACATAGTGTCTTATTATAACGACATCATGCATTGGGTTTTATACTCAACTTCTTAACTCACGATCCCTAAAGGGGTTGAAACCAAGTTGCAATCCATATGCAAGGATAACCCATTAATATAATCGATGGACTTCGACGAAAGAAAATTTCAAATCCATTTTTATTCACACACACACAAGGGTTCAAATTATTCATATTATTTAACCTTTCATATGTAAGGTACAACATTTCAAACTACAACTCTAAATAATCTTATTAATATGAAAAACAATGCATTTTCAAATGCAAAGCAATTAAAAACACACTGTACTATTCAAATATAATTACTATATAAATTGTATAATATTATCAAGAAACTGTTTTCTGTCCTGAAATTGAGTTTCGAATAGGTAAATAGAGCATTCCTTTTAAAAAAATGTTTGAAAATAGGAATATTCACACGTACTTATATTTCAGCGTATAGTAATGCTTGAAAGAATGCACGTATTGTTTCCACACACTACGGAGAAAAGCCTAAATCTCCCCAAATAATGTCCTTAATGTATTTCACCCCTTGTAAAATAATCTTTAATACTTTAGCACACGAAACATCAGTTTAAAAGTATGACTTCAAAATTTTATTTTTTTAGGATTATTGTATTTCGTCATTCAGTTATATAAAATCAGTTATCAGTTTTAATAAATCAGTCAGTTATTGGTTGAATCAATCAAAACTATAGCTTAAGATTCACTAAATCTTTAAATAGTGTGATATTTTTTTTTTATAATGATACTAGTATTTAGTAGTTATTTTCAATTAAAGATAATTAAAGTATAAATTTCTTGCTTAATACCAATTTTAATCTGATCAAAATGATTCTAGAAGTTTTCTAATTTTGTTAATGAAACAGACAATGCAAAATAGACAGAATCCATTAATATTACCGAAATATATTTCTAAGGAAAAATAGTTATCTCTGAAAGTACAGTTTAATTAAAGAAATTATTATTATGTTTGATCAAAATAATTTACTAACTGTCAGTAAAAAAGTACATATTCATACTTTAAATATTAAATAAATATAGCATCATAATAAAAAGGAAGTATAAATTTACAAACAGTAAAAAAAAAAAAAAAATAACTGCAAATAAAATGTGGAATACATGCTCACAATTAATTTTCTTTTGAAAATATGTCGTTGAGAATCCTGATTAAAAACTGTGATTTTCAAGAAAGGATACGAAATTATTCTAGTACTATATATATATATATATATCATATATAATGTTAAAAATAATTCATACGAATTAATTTAATTTCTTTCAAGTTTCGAAGATGATTCAAAATTAAGATTTGAAGTGAAAAATGTATATTCTTCAATAACATAAGAACTCTCAAAATATAATTATCTCTCTCTCTGACAAATAAATATTAAAACATCAGTGTCTATCACTGTAGTTTTATACATTTATGCGAATGCGAGTACAGATTATAAAGAAAACATATATATCAAGATACTCTCTTAAATACAAAACTCAGAGCTGCAAGAAATGCATCAAAGAACATAAATGCTTGTGCACAAGTGTAACAAAGCAATTTATGCGGGGGAAATGAAAATCCTTACCTTTAGCTGATGAAAGTCCACATATGGTGAGTATAATCCCCACTACACAAACACAGTTTTCGATTTTTCGTAATTTCCGTGGCATTCTCATTTCCAGAAAATAACTCAAAAGCAAAATCTTGGTCCAAATTAAATACTTCAGATTATTTCATTTATTTTCTGTATGTTATAAGTATTTGAATTAATTATTTATGAAGTAAAGCACAATAATAGCTGTCTTTTTAATGAATGTCATCGCAATTTATTTTTCTTCGCACTTCCGTAAAAAATAGATAAATTCTATTACAAATTTAAGCTTATAGTCATCAAAACCTCCATTAATTAGTTCTTTATTCCTTAAGTTCTCCAAACTTGAATTTTAGGACAAAATAATTAAAACTGTTGAACGTAAAAGAGTTGCAATATCAGACATAAAATTCACATTTATTCGTGTTCACATTCCATATAATGAAAGCCAAAGTAATAATATTGTCTGAAAAAATCCTAATACATTATTTGAAAAATACAGAACAGTCAACTTCACTCTAAGTACAAAGAAGATTTTCCCTCATTTTAGAGATTTATTTAATGGTTAGTATCTCCAAAGAGGTGCAAAAATTCATTTCATTAAAACCATAGCTCAGTTAAAAGAAAACTGTAAGAACCCCTTCTCAGCATGACCTCGGAATTACACTTGATCGTCGATACACTTCGATACAGTTTTCCGTTTTAACATTAGCTTAGTATCCATAGCGAAATCACATTTTCCCATAGATTTAAAAAAAATTCCAAATACAGAAAAATGGGAAACCGAAATCCCGTTTTTTCGGAAAACACACTTTTCCAATAGGCTCACTCTTTTTTTTTTTTACTTTCTTTTTAGGCGCGAAACTTTTATCGAAAGTAAAGCGACAGCTATAGCGTGTCGCAATCAATTGTGTGGGATGACCCTTGCAATTTTCCCACACCGTCTGAACTTGGCCGTCTCGGGTGCTTTCTGCCGGCTTCTCTGCCAAACACCCCGTTCGAGGTACTCGCCGAGCATGCGCGTAGGCCCTCTGGAGGTTGTGCGGAAAGATGGACCAAGGGGTTAGCGATTCCTGAACTGAAGGGGAATTAAACAGATGAGGAGAGATATATGTCAGATGGATGAGTACCGAAATTTAGATGTGAATTCCTAACCGCTGTTTGACTCACTGATTATAGCAAAAGTAACTTACCTTATTAGATTTAATTAAACATATAATCATCAAGGCTTGAATAAGTACTCCAAGTGACTTATTTACAGGTCTTATATTCAAATTTAAGAGATAAAAAACATAATTACTTTGAAAGATTTTTTTACAGTATATTGTAAAGAAATATAAATAAAGAATACGTATTTTAGTAATCTAAAATTAGAGCACTGAAGATTCATAGGACTTTTGCAAAATGTGTATTTTTCTAAAATTATGTATACATACTTACATACTAAATATTAATACATATATTAGAATTTAAATCCATATGACAGTTAATATATATACTTTAAAATATATTACTTTTGCAATAATTTTTTTTCAACATTTGCATTCTTAGTTCTTATTTCTGAGTTTAAAGCAATAAATTTGTTTAAAAAATTATTTTAGAGTCCATGTTAAAGCATGCATATTGCATATTGATGTGATTATTTAAGAACACATTTTTTTTTCAAAAAATTATACTCACCAATATAAATTTTTAATTATATTTAACATTTAAAATATTTCTTAACCTCAGCTTTAATACAATTGCTAATCATCATTTTCAATTTAAATAAACACAATTTATTTTTTATTAATAATGATATTTAATTTCATATAAGCTGTGTTATGTAGTTATGAGATCATTTTTTTTAAAAAAAATATTAAATAAATATTATACAGGCAGTTGAAATTATATGTTTTAATATTGTAATAACTTGTTACAAATAATACATTTATCTATACTGCCTAATATATTTTGAGTTTTTATTCGTTTTAGTTCTATTTACATTAACTTATCTGTTACATAATGCACGTTGAATTAAAATTGAAAATGGCCTCCCTTATCCAGCTCAGTTCAGCTCAGAATATAAAATAATTTCGCATTAATCTTCTTTTACATTTCTATACATTTCTTACATAATTTACTTTTGAAAACTTTCATGTAAAAATAGAATATTTATTTCAACAAGTAAGGGGGCATGAAGTAGAAAAAAGTTCTTAATAAGGCAATTTAAGTCACTAAAAATCTTGTCTCTTTTATGGGAAAATTGATTTATGCGACCCTTTTAAGAACTAAATGACCATCCAATTTTAAAGCCACAAGAAAAATTGAATATCTTGCTTTTAAAGGAAAAGAAAACTACTAAATGCCTTGCACTGAAATATTTCCCTTTCCATACTTTCACTGGAATATATTTTAAAATATGATGGATCACATATTATCCACAAACAAAAGTATGTTTAGAAATTACTAGTCATTTATAAGATTGTAAGCATAATGATTCCTTTGAATAACTTGACTATTGTTATTGTTTATTATTATGGTTTCATTTTCCAAATTGTAAGGTTATTCGAATTGAATGCGTAGTTTATAAAAGAGCAATCTATTTAGAAGGAAAATTTCTGTTATATTTTTAAGGAAACCGAAACAGTATATATGTAAGATTTTTATTCAGTTTTAACATTTTATATACGTAGATATACATTTTTTGTTACTTATAAATTAAGTAAGTAAATTAGAATTTTTTTCATTTTATACTGATACATTTTTACATGATGATCCTTAATAAGTTCAAATGACAATTTTTTTTGCAAAAAAGTTTTATGTTCAGTTTATATATATATATACATGTGTGTGGATGTGTGTGTAAAAGAAAACATAGGATACGATTAAAAACATAAATAAATAAATAAATAATGCAAAAAAAAAAAAAAAAAGGCATGGAAGTGAATGTGTGAAATGAAGCAGGAAAAATTAAAACTGTGTCTAGCCAGTCAAAATCAATTTCATACTGAATAAATGGAGTTAAACTAGTTTCATTGTATCACTCATTAATATTTGTAACCCGAAATTGTAAATAGAAAAACGTCAAAAGAGAAAAAGAAAAAGAAAAATCACTGCTTCAGAAAAAATCAGAACTTCAAAGTAAAAGTATGAGATGTTAACGAATCAAAGGAGGTTTGAAGAATAACATGAAATTCTTAAAAAAAATACATAGTACTTGAAAAGAAGTTTTTAGTCATTAGTTTTTTACTTAAGAGTTTTTCATTATTTATTTATTTTCATATTAACGCAACAAAAATTATGTAAGAGAAAATGGATACAAAATATGATTTCATTGCATATAGAAAAGTCAATAATTATTTTAAAGTATTGCAGAGTTTTTCAACGTGGATATTTGTCTTATTTCGTTAGGAACGAGTTTTCTATCAATTGTTCTTTCTTGCTTAAATTTGCTAGAATATTTTTCTTTTTTTTTTATTTACAGGATTTTTTTTACGATTAATTAGCCATCATTGTCAAAACAAAATTACACCTTATGCAACTTCCTTTACTTGTTGATGCAAGAGAACTTCTTTTTAAAAATAAGTATAGCAAAATATAAATTAAGTCAAATGTTTGTTTTCTAAATGTATTCTAAAACAAAATATGCTTTGTAATCTGTTATCAAACTTAAAGATGGAGTGCGGTAAAAATTACTTTCATGTGCCTAATGATCAAATGGCGTGCGCTAAGAAAATAGTTAGTAATTTTTCCCAAAAGTCTTCTTCTTTAGCTGAAACAATTGCTTAATAGATTAGTAATGCTAAAGCAGTAAATATCATCCATAGCTATAGCAATTTTTCTAAAAACCATTTGGTAGTTTCGGTAAAATTGTTTAAGAGGACTTTCTCAGTATTTATTCACTGCTCTTTCAAAAGATGGCGATTTGGAAAGCTGAAATCTCTGTAAATCGCCTTTCACTGCATTAGCATTCATTGTTCTCTGAAAACGACTCAAAGAGCGTTTAGTTTAAAGACTGAGAATCAATCTCGCAGCAAGTTTACGAAACTCTCTCTGAAACTCTAGAAACGTTTTAAAAGTACTTTAAATAACACCCATATCTTATAGTTATCAAAAAGTACTTATATTTAATTAAAGTATTAAAAATAAAATTAAAAGTAAAAGTAAATTTAAAGGTATAAAAAAAATTAGATAAAAAGAAAAAAAGTAATACTCACAATTTTTTTGGGATAAATTAAATATAAAATTAGTTTTGTGCAGCAGTTTAAAATGTAAGTTTAAAACTTATGTGATATGTCAAATTACAAATCATTTACATACAAGATTTTAAGTTATTGTATTGTTTTATTCTAATATAAAAGCGATTGCTCGGAATTTAAGCTGAAAGCTTACTGAAGGTAATCATCATTAAAATATTTACTGTAGTTTTTATTTTTCAAGGTTTTAGTCATTTTCGAATCTTATAAAAAGAGTGAATTAAAGAAATATTAACTAATTTAAATTGAAAGTACAAGTTGAAAATGTACACACACACAAAAATTAGACTAAGTGTGTAGCTTGAAAAAAAGAGAAGAGTTGGTAAAAATTGTTTAGGGGGCGTCATTCCACACACTTCCTCTATCCATGTAACCAGTTTCGCCTGTTGTAAATCACATCAGTTGGGATTACTGCGTCATTGAGGGAACACGAGCAACTGCATTCTGCGGGATCATCATCAAGTTTCTTGTGAAACTTAAGAAATCAGCCACGAAAACATTTCAAATATTAACTGATGCTTATGGTGATGAATTTTAGACTCGTGCATCTATGTTTGAATGGTATAAGGGGGTTTCAGGGAAAAGGGAAAATGCGGAAGCTTATGAAAGTGCTGGGTGTCCAAGGTCAGCGATTACAGATCTAAACATTGCCAAAATTCGTGATATGAGTGGGTTTCCACTCACATCACACATACAGTGGTCAGACAGTTAATTATAACACTACTACATTGAATTACTAGAAAGACTTCGGGAAAAAGTTAGGGAAAAAGAGAGACATAATTGGGAAGTGTTGGATGGCTGTTACATCAAGACAATTCACCTACTCACAAGGACCTATCTGTCAAGCAGTTTCTGACCAGAAAAAATATTATTTTTCATAGGACATCCTCTTTATTCACCTGATTTGGCCCCATGCGACTTTTTTTTTATTTCCTTAAGTTAAATTTTGCTTAAAAGGAAGCCAATTTACCTCAATTGAAGAGGTTCAGTCAAAAACGGAAAATCTCCTGAAGGGCCTTCCGAAAACCTCGTTCCAAAACTGTTACCAGCAATGGAAGCACAGAATGCAGAAATGTGTAAATGCTGAAAGGAATTTGAAGATCATACTGTCACGGAAAACTGATTATGTAAATGCAATGAATTATTGGAGACTAATCTCAATTTTCACTTCGTATATTTCTTTACTTATTTTTTTTAAAAAATTTGTTTCAAAATTCGAATGAAAAATATTATCTATGAGAAATAATGCGCTGCGGTGAAAGTAAGAGAATGGTGATTATGTAAAAAATTTTGTAATGCTTGCAGCTTTTTTCATTTAAAAAACCATATTTTTTAGAATAATTTAAGCAAGAGAAAATTTTTCAAAGTTGTATTTAAAAAAATCTTAAAATGGGTTTAAAATACTTATTTTTGGTATAAAATACATATTGTTTCATTTTGTTAATTTATATATGATGATTAAAATACTGCAAAATTAAACATACATTATAAAAAAAATTCAACCAAGTATATCGAAACAAATGTGCTTAGTAGTGGGCTCATTTAATTTTGAAAAAACTATGCAGTGACAAAGGAACATTTATGAATTGCTCTTTAGTCCTTCAGTAACAGAAATAGTCTTACTTACTATCGATACTTATTATCGATAATTTAAATATATTCGATAAAAATAACAAAAATAAAAGAATTCTTAATCCTAATCATCCTATAGTTAAAATATATCTGATAAAAATATAATCACTAAGCTAATCCTTCAGTAACAAAAACAAAACAATATTTAACACTAATCATTCGATAATTAAAATATCTGATAAAATAATTAGTGAGTACTAAGCTGCTTTTAAATAAAGAACTAAGCTAAGATGCATCGGAAAGAATATATTAGGAATAAAAGAAATAAAATCTAAATGGGATAATCACCTAAATTGCATTTAGAAATAATTTTTCTCTTTCTTTTTAATGTTGAAACGTGAGCTCTTGTTGACATACATCGAAAGGCATAATATAATGAATACATAGATAGATATAGAAAGATTGGTCATTTTTATACGCGTTTCCAATATAAATAATTCATAATTTCAAACGATATCTATCATTTTTTAACTCTTGTCCTCACGTACTTAATACGACTAAGTAGATACGCAGCAGTGCTTGTGAGATAAATCAATCATTACACAAACTCCCTATGTTTAGACGAGGGGCTGATATGCTTTGCCAACACCAGAAACCACTTAAGGTAATCAAATATCATTGGGCTGAGAAAGAAGTACGACGTCTAGGAAAAGTATGAGTTTTCATGAGAGGAATATAAAGCAATATTCTGAAAAGAATGTATTACATGAGCAAATGCGGAAGAAAAATTTGCTTTACCTAGATAGGAAAGATTGTTAGTAGATAGCCATATCGTTAATAATAAAAAAAAACTATTAGGATACGTATGAGGGATATATATATATGTACAGTGAAATTCGTTTAACACAAAACTAAAGGGAAAAACATTTGTTCGTGTTAAAAGAATTTCGTTATGAGTCAATTAATATGAGTTAAAAATTTAAAAAATATTTACTCGAATTTTTATTGTGTTTACCGTAAAATACGGCGTATAACGCGCACCTATACTTCCAAGCTGCAATTATTTTTTAGGTATATTCATGGTGTAACGCGCACACCCCTTTTTATGAAGAAACCTGAAGTATACATGCGCAATACTCTTAGGTTTTGAAGTTACTTATTTGAGGTATTATTCAAAGCTTCAGAAAAAAAAACAGTATACTTCTATAACTACAGCCCTTTAAGTTCATAAGTAATGTGTGTCATTCTTTTTAAGTAAACAATATTTCGATTTATGTAGAAGTCTAATATATTTTTTATATGCTCATCTTTTTATTTTTTAATTTGAAGCTCTCTTATTTATACTCCTCGTATAACGTGCACCCGTACATTTCAAACTTATTTTTTGTGTCAAAAGGGTGAGTTATACGCTGGATTTTACGGTATATTTCTGTCATAAATAATAATACATGATTCTAAGTACGAAGAATATTATTAAATTAAAATAAAGAGTTAAAATGTTTAGGTCTTCAAGTAAATTTATTTAAGCTTGGTTTCATCCAGAGTAACTTATGTGTAGCATTTTTAATACAACACAGTTATTTAAACGGTAAAAGAAATCAATAGTTTTCAAGTACTGATGTGCTTCGATCATAAATTTACTATTTATATAAACTTTCCTGTATTCCGAATTCAAGTTCTATTTATTGAAAAAACTAAGCTTAGAATTTTAAAACTTTATATTAATATTATAATTGAAAATTATTAATTGAGCTTTATGCATGGATTGCAAGACCTTAATAATATATTATAAGCTTAATATATTATTATTTTTTAAGACATGTAGAAATGCCTTCAGTTTAAGAAGAAGGAATTTAATTAATAAAATCATTAGATAAATTCGATAATAATTCAAAAAGAAAGTATAGTATTTAATTTATAAACTTCCTGAATGGATGTAAAAATCTTTTTCGTATTTTTTTTTCTCTTTTAGATTATAAGCGAGAAATGTTTTGAAAATAGAAGAAAAACTTCCCAATTTAAATAGAAGAATTCTTAAGCATGAGATATTAGTAAGCAATTCTTAAGAAATAGTCTAGTCACTTAAATACTTTTTAATATGTTATAACTTATGTAAACTTGATACTTTTTTTTATTTTGAAACAAACTTGTTGAACAAATATGTAGACGCACTTTTTTCCCCTTTATGGTCCTTATTTAAGGTAACAATGAGGCCACGGTAGCCTAGTCGTCAAAGTAACGGACTCGTGGCCGGTGTTTCATAAGTTTGAAACTAGTACTACTGATGACTAGCCGTGTAGGGGGGAATGCACGTAGAATCTGCCGAAGTTCAAACGTCTTACTGTTGGTGTGGTGCGGAAGTTAGGAGAGGAGAGTGCCAGCTCAGGTGTCATCTTCGTCACTTGACCGTGGTTCAAAATTATGAGGTTCGTCGCCAAAAGCCCTCGTGTAGCTGAACAGTGTGGCGTTAATATTTACTCTCTCTCCAGGTAACAATTTTATGTTGTCGTAAAGCAAGCTGTTATTATATATATAATGCATTGAACTACAAACGATTCATTAAGTGAAACAGATAATTAAAAGCACTAAGCATCTAAAACTTCAGTTTCAATCTGAAAAAAAAATTCTTGTACGAGTAATATTACAACTTTTTTTAAAGTAAAACATTGAGATACAAAACTAATTATTACTCTGCATGTGAAAATTTAAGAAATATCAGTTAAAATTTCTAAGTGTGCTTTGTAAAAAAGAGTATGCTTTTTGTTTGTTCCCAATTGAAAACTTAAATGAATACGAGAAAAAAAAAACCAGAACTGATCCAATTTTCTTGAAACTATTTCTTAAAATTGTTTTTGAGTTAATGTGGGTGAAAAAATCAAATACTCCTTTTTCAGTACATTCATACCTTTGAAGGATTTAACATATATAATTTTTTTTAATATTTAGATTTGTTATCATTAATTTTTTACTAAAAATTGATTATTTATTCTAAAAATTACTCTACATATTTAATTCCTTAAATTCTTAGTTTAACAGATTTCATATTTATTTTACTTTTCGTAAGCCTACTTTCCTTTCTAAGCTATAAGGAAGTTCACTCTTACATTTTAAAATTATCCATGTGTACTAAATTTGGAGAAAGTGTTTTCAATATTCAGCCAACAAGATGTTAAGTATTCAGCCTACAAATACATTATAAATGAAAATTAACTTGAAATTCCTTTTTTTTTAAATAAACTAGAATACATTTTATTATATTTAAGCTAAAAATACCTGAGGAAGTTTTCAAAAAAAATTAAAATCAAAGAGAAAAATGGAAAACAGGTAAATGTCTTAAATAAGATTAAATAGTTCCTATTAAAGGAAGAAATATACAAAGATTTGCATTTATTTAACATGATAATTTCGGCAAAAGAAAATAAAAAATCTTTCGAAAAATGTTATCGCACTCAAAAACATATTTTGGAAGAAGAATATTTTTTAAAAATTATAAATTCCACATCAAAACAACAAAAGATTCGGAAAATGAATCAGAAAGTAAAATGAAAATGAGTAAAAAAATCATACGAAGTATAAGGTAAAGCTATCTTTTATCCAAACATCTGTTCCCAACACTCACTTTTTTATAAAATTCTGACATCACATTGTTAAGTGACTTATGCAAAATGCTTTAGAATGCTAGGGATTAGGTATACTTCGAATTTAAATGAACGATTCCGTTTTCTGCGATGGTTTTCTGCAAGTAATGTGACGCCATCTCTCGACCAAAATAGGAAAATCGTAATAACACATCCATAGTAATAGGAATTCATGCTTATGTACACATTTTTTTTTTTATTTACTTGCAGGATTATTTATAAATATACAGTTGTACTCTATTTTTACCAAATCTTTTATGCACAGATATAAACAAAAAATTATAAATATCAAGGCATGTCAAAGAACTCACCACTTAGTATAATGACAAAGGAAATATGGCAAATATTTTGATTAAGAAATAACTCTAGGGATAACGTCTGAAAGTTCTTGGTACAGTATACATAGTTTAAACACCTTTTCACTGAAAAAAATAAAATAAGTTAATTCGTGGCATAAAATTGTTCAAAATATTCATCTAAATAATATATGTTAATTCTTGTTACTTAAATATTTTGACTTTACTTATATACAGAAAAAACAATAGGGAAAGTATGTCATTCACCTAGGATCAATTGGTTCCTCAATATACATAATCAAGTTTTATTATTTAGTTTTCAGTAATATATTTGTAATTAACAACTTAAAATTTCTTATGAATATTCTTTCTTTTTCACCGTATACTTCTTTTGCTTTATACTTAAACATAACTAAATTTAAATTGAATTTTAACAACTAAATTTAGATTGAAACAGGCATTACGTATTGTTGATTGTATGAATGTACGAATACTTACGTATTGTATAGTTCGCCATTTTCCCCAAATTTAAAAAAAAATAAAAAATAAAAAAAATAAAAACGTCGCTAAATGCCAACTTTTCCGCACATGTAAGTAAACATATTCCCGCATATATTGTTTCCATATTATCCCGCCAATAAATAATTAGAGGAAATTTACAAGAATAAAAAAATATATTTAAACAAAATAAAATAAAACACATACACAGACTTAAAATAACAAAAGTGTTCTAATAATTATTCAGGCAGCAAAAGCATTGTAATTGGAATCAAATCGCTAATAATTAACCTTCTTTATCGAACTGACGCAACATAGATTCGCTCCACTGATTTAAATGAGGTTTTGTGTTGTTCTGTGAACTTTGCTGTTTTGTTTAACCTTTTAGTCTTTTGGTTGTTTGCATATTGGCTAGACCTGTTAGGAAATATTTCTCAGACGTCATCTTCTTCACTTGACAGGGTTCAAAATAGATCTTGTATTGCCTAATAGTGCGTCTTTAATAAATACTCTTTCATTTGGAAGTATTTTGCTTTCTCTTTTCCCCTGAAAATAGATTCCAAGGTTGAATATTTTTCTTCTTCAAATTAAGTGATTGATAATATTAAAATAATACAAGCAATGATATTACTTATATTACTTTTGATTATGCATGATCAAAATTGTGTCCAAACATGTGTGGAAAGGGAACAACCTATAAAACGATTTTTTTTTAATAACGGTTGAACAAGATTTTGTATTTGAAAATGTACGGGAACAGTTCTCTAGTATTACTTCCTAATTGCGCCATTTGCCGAAGCTTTTGTTTTGATGAAATTGGTCGATGGTATAACACTGAAGTAAAGAGCATACTTATAATCTTTGATTGACCAAGTGGGGATACTTTATGATTTTATTTGGCCATAAAGTACTTTATAGTGCTACTTTCAGCTAAAAATTTAATTTAAAAGCAAATTTTGGGACTTTCAGTCTTTTTGTAGCTTACGTTTTTTAAAATTATTGTTTTCTTTATGAAAAAAAAATAAATACATAAAATTAGATTTCGATTTATAGATCAATAAATGAGCTAACTAGAATGTGGTAGGACATGTGATAATGTACGGAAAACTGGGTAGTGATATATAAACAATATGTCAAAAATGCGTTAATCAAATTGATTGAAATCAATTTCTCTTTTTGGGCCTGGATTACAAATGTCAATGCGAATTAATCATGTTTTCAATTTTTTGAGATATTTCATTGTAAGTGTACTGTTTTTGAGGACTATAACTTTTGCATAAATAACTCTTATATATATGGCTGCAACTTTTATACATTCATTAATTTTAAAAGTCACAAGCTTTACGTTTCATTTAATTCAACGAATATTACCTTTTTTTATAAGAAACGAAAAAGGTGACAGCTGAATGGCTCTCCAAGGTCATTTATGGTTCAAATTTAAACCTGCTTATCTGAATATGTCAATTAAATCTAATAGTCTTTTTAACATTTTTCATGAAACGTTTAACATTAAGTGAAGAATTAACAATGAGGTAGTGATTATGTACTGAACTGTTGCTTCTTTTTCTGCTTCCAAAATTTCTTAATTTTTTTAACTATTATATAAGTTTTTGAACAAATATTAAATAAGTAAGAAAAAAAACTGGAAGCGAAGTGTTTTGATTTTTGTTTTTCAGCCTTTAAATTTTACATTCTTTAAAACATAAATAAAAACGAATATTTAATTTATGATTTAACAAAACAATAGAGAATAATTAACTAAAGCAAATGTATGTTACTAAATTAGTTATAATAGCGAATTGAACGGTTTCTTGTAAATATTTTTTTTTCATTGAAGTCCATATTAGTTAGAAGCCATTTTGTTTTATCTGCATTACTACAAATTTTAGAAGAATTCTTTTCATTGATCATACAAAAACCAACATATATGAGTTTGAAATTAGTTATATTAGTAGTAATTTAACTAATTACACACACATGTGTGTAGGAGTAGCATAAATTAATATCTGAATACACTTAAAACTTATACAAAATAATTTTTAGATATTTAAAAGTAAAATTTTAATTATATTGCAATAAATTTTTATAAAATTAAAAAAAATAATAATAATATTACATTTTTGTAAAATAAATTCTAAATTGAAATTCTTGAATAATGTATGCTCCATATAAATTTAAACTTAAGTTACGCATTATTAAGTCTGCCTTATTACAAATAGTGAAATTAGAAGTTACAGTAAGTAATCTAGAAATAAATCATAGAACTGATTTGATATTAATACCATGGTATTATTTTTTATTACACCAAAAACTACATTTTTGAGGTGAAAAAACTGACAGAAGTTAATTAGCATTTTATTGTAAGAAATGCATCAAATATATGTATATATATATATATATATATATATGTAAGACAATTTCGTCTTAGGTCAACAAAGAAAAAGTTTATTTTAGTTAATATTTATCAAAAAATTACAGTTAATAAAAATATGTATATACATATGACAGAATCACAATACTAATTGGCAACTAATTTTTATTTGTTATCATTAAAGTATCGTATTGTCATCCCAAATAATCATGCATAGAAAATTTTAGCTCGAATGGATGCATTAAAATGTGGGAATAAACATTTTAAAGCTTTGAGACAAACGGCAAAATATTCGCTAAAAATGACGCCGGCTTGACACAATCTGTAATTCTTTGAATATTTAGTTTTTTAATCAATTAATTCTCATTAACTATATTACCGTATTGCCATCCAAAATAATCACGTATATAAAATTTCAGCTCTATTAAGCGCTTTAAAATGTATTCCATTGACGATTAAAAATTTGAAATATATATATATATATATATATATATATATATATATATATATATATAGGGAGATTGTGAACTAAAAGTAGGTATTCAATGAATATAATTTTATTAAGATGACAAAATGCTTTTCTTCTGAAAGATTGCGATGAAAAGTTACCAAAACGCTTTCCATATAAATTCAGATATGGTGTTATTATTAAGAACTGAACACTATCGTTTAAATCTTGCTCGAAAATAAATTTGTTTAGAGATTAAAAGGCAAAATCATTATATATATGTAAACCACACTTTTTTTATTTCTTTAATTTATTATAGTTACTCTAGAATTACTTAACATTTATAAAAAGCATACACACCAGACTTTGTGCTATGTTATTCCCTTTAAAATGCAAAATATTACCTTGTTAGAATTCTTACATCCAGCTCAATTTGTTATGTGAAAACTACCTTACTTTCGATTAGTATTTACATAAAATACAGAAACGTATGTGTGTAAAATTAAAGTATGAAACCATAGAGACTTGAGAACAGTGCTACAATTTGGTTATTTTCCCTCTCACAGTTTTGATATTCTTACTTATGAGGTAAAAGTGCAATTTTTATTCAAAAATAAAAAAGTAGTCTGTAACCCAATGCTTCTCAAACTTTCAATACTCGCGACCCAATATTCAATCATCATTTTCATTGCGCCCCCCCTCCATACAATAACATTGTATTGAATTCAATAATACTACACTTTGACACTACAGCTACAGTACGACTTTAACCTCTTATGTGCCACCGATGTATATAAACGTCTTGCTCAGCCAAAGCATTAATTTTCTAAACGTATATATACGTCTTTCCGAAGTACGATCTTTTCTGTGCACTGCTATCCATAAAATTATTCGTAAGGCATTGGGATACAATAAAAGGAAAAAGTCTTTGAAAGTCTTTGCAAATGATTTACTTATTTCAGAGGATTTTGCTTATTTATTCCTTTTGTCCCCCCCCTCCAAACCCATTAAAACACACGAGTCTACGTGGAAAACCTTGGCATTTGGGACCAAACCGCGTAACTTTTAATCGGCAGTTAAGGAATTAACTACAAACCGCACAAATCATCAACATAAGTGTTAATACAAGCCCATGGGGCCACTGGTAATTATCAAACTTTTTCTTAACTTAGTATTGTTAAATTAATAATAAAATACTTTGTACAGTACAGATATTTTTAAGTGTATTATATCAGTGTAAATGTGTGATTTATATTTTATTATGTCAGAAAGTATTTTGTTTGCTTACTTTCAGTAAATTAATAATGTTTTGAATAATCTTTAGTTTTTAACTTTTCAATATGCTGGCGCCCCTTGTAGAGTTATCACGCCCCTCAAGGGGGGCACGCCCCACAGTTTGAGAAACTCTGCTGTAACCCTTAATTCACCCTATATAAAGATACCATACACATTACAGATGGCTCAAGTGTATAAACAATAAACCTTCAAATAAAAATCATTATAAAAAGCATTTGCATGCATTGTTTAAAACCTGAGAATAGTAAAAGCAATTTCAATTTCATTTTGTTATATATTGCAGAATAATTTAGTTAAAATTATTTCTTTTGAAAACCTGCGATTATTATACAACTGAGCAATGCATTTTTCTTTATATTATATTTTGTATAAAGTGTAATTTAACTTTTGTATAAGTTTTTGATTTGTGAAATGTCTGGGCATCAGATATGGTAATTGCTTTTGGATGAAACTTGAATCTATTTAACTGTTTGGCTACATGATTATTATGCTTGGTATTATTAATAAAAATAAAAGAAGGATGTTTCTAAATATATGACAGCAATTATATAAAATACTGAATGGTGTCAATAAAAAAAATTATATGATTATAATAATTTATTTAATTTATCTAAAAACTCTCAATATGGTAGTACCGGTCTTTAAAGTTCTATTTATTGAGCATATGTCAATTTATTCGAATGATCAATAATCAATAAAATGATTCATGAAATAGAAAATATAAACTATGTAAAGTATCAAAGAAAAAAAACTTTAATGGAAAAATTATTTCTGTAAACAAATGCTCAATGTATGCATAATTTTTATTCATATATGTTTATAAGATTTAACATATGTAAGGATAGTTTACCAATAATTTATTTAAAAATTACAAATTTTAAGTTTTTAAAAATACACACACACAACTTTTTAAAAAGATATATTTAAAAACCTCTAACAAAATAGTTCTTTAAGTTTTCCATAATTGCATATCATTACCTTTACTTTAATGCAATTTAGCTTTTTACAAAAAAAAAAAAAACAATTTGAATTCCATTTCTGTAATTTCTAAGGTATAAATTTTTCAAGAGAACAAAAGTGCCTATTATGGTAGTCGAGTAATCATGGTCTTGTACTCGTGGTTGACGATTTCGAGGAGTGACCAGCCCTAGTGCCACAACCCCCCGTGTATGTTCAATCTGTCCAGGAGGAAAGTCTTCACGTGGCATTGTGTAAATGTTTGGAGCGATGCTACTTCATGTATCGTCCTCGACGCTTAATCATTGCTCAAAATTACAAGGTCCATCTTCAATACACATGGTGCTTCACAGTCGCATACATCAATCTGAATCAATGACACAAATAGTTAATGAAAACAATCAGGTATCGCTGGTGGCATAGCATTGATGTTTTGATAATGGATATTAGTATGTCCTCGGCACTTGACCATGGTTCAAAATTACGATGCTCATGTCCAATAGCTCTGATGTAGAGTAGAAATCCGGCTTTAATAAGAAAACTATAATTTTCACTACAATTTAAAATATCGATATTTTACAAACATTTTACTTATTTGAAAGATAATTTAACACGTTTCCAAGCTTTAATGCATATTTAGAAATAGGTCCGTACGTATATCATTTATCAATTTAACCAAATTTCGAGCACTATCCATACGCAATTCTCATGTTAAATAATTTATCTCTTTCAGTGTGAACTAAATACATTTAATCTCATTGACAACCCTGAGGAACATTGGTTTATATCATTTATTCTTTAGTCCTATAATTACATAGTTTCTAAGTAATTTTAAGCAATGTAAAATAAATAAAGAGAATAAAATATTTAAATATACATAAATCAATAAAAAGTTATGTCTCTTTTTTTATAGTTAAACAAATAAAGCAATTTTAGCCTTCTTTCTAGAGTGTTTCAAAAGGAAATATCGATTTCGAATACTAGTTACCATTTTTATTCTTTTCAATTCCCTTTGTTATTTTTTAAGGCAGTTAAATTGCAAAACGTATGTGTTTTTAAACTGATTTTAATACCAGTATATTTATTAATATGATGTACACTAACTTAAGAAAATAAATAAAAATTATAAAGGCAGTATTTATGCTTTTTTTTAGAATATAAAACATAATTTTATACCAATCATAAGCATACATGGGTGTTAAGTTATTTTTGCAGTTGCAAGTTCAGTGTTTTTAACCCTTTATCAACTGACGGTAATTATAAGTACCACTCATTGAAAATTACTTAGAATAACCATTTTTATATGAATTAGTTATGGTACTTTGTGTAGACAAATTCTTTTAATTCCAGAATATACAGCAACAGGGATTATATGATGAGTATTTTAGTAGGAAAGGCGAATTGTTTTAAAACAGAAGTTGTGCGTTTTCATCAAATGTTTTGATCGGATTTCGAAGATTGTTATTTTGTTTCCAATAAATAGGTTACATTAAAAGGTATGAAGCCTTTCGCTTTTTTTTCCTCCACGAAGCTTATTATTGTATTTTATTGTGCTGTAGTGTCATTACTATAGTGTAATAGAGTTATGCTTTTATTTGCTTCTTTTTAGTCTAACTTATTTAATTTGCTTGTTTGTTTTATTTGAACGTTTTCAAAAAATTTTGAACTTTGAATCTGGGCTTTTTTTTGCCACACAATTAAAGAAAATGTATATAATTTATTCAAAAATTTACTATGTTTTATTTTCTTTGTGTAAAACTGAGAATTAACAATAATATGAGGTTTTAAAGGAGCTATTATATTTTTTTCCTTTTCATAGAATGTCTGGAAAAAAGAAGTTCAGTTTTCAAGTGGCTTTAGATTTATTACAAAGCGTACCATCTAAAAGCAGTGATGCGCAAACAGATGAATCTTCAGATGAGGAAGTCTCAACAAATAATCTTCTGGAATTTCGTCAGAGATTGAAGAAGTCCCAGAATAGAGCGGTTCATGTTCAGGAAATAGTGTATTTCCTACCCTAGGATACATTACTTTAAAAAACATTCAATCGAAACCTCACTCAAAATGCACATCGTGTAAAGTATTTTTGTGTAGTAATAAAACTCCTTTTCTTTAAATATCATCAAAAATAAATTTATGCTTAAAATATGTTGTTATGTGCCGAAAAAGTAACGTAAAAAATGTTTTATAATTTTCAAAAACAAATGTTTTGTGCCGCAGAATAGTGTTTTCTGGTTATTTAGCATTTTAAAAAGTTAAACAGTATGAAAAAAATCCTATGCTCTTTTTGTATTATGTGAAAACCTCCGAGTACTGACGAAATTTTAAAGTACCAAAGCAATTAATTAGCTGTAACGGATTAGTTTTACCAAAGTTGAGTATTTCTTTTATGCATATTCCTTAATTTAAAATGTAGTGACTCAAAAAAAAAAAATTGCACGAAAAAATTGCAGTACATTATAATGCGGTAGATAAAGAGTTAAATAAACTGTTTGTAAAAATTGCAACCCCATGAAGGAATCATCAGAATTAAATGTAATTTAATGCACAAACGACATGTATTAGTACAAATAAATGACGAAATTTTTAAAGCAAAACAAACAATATTAAGTGTCCGTAATCAGTATTTGGTGCAGCCACGACGCGCTGAAATAAGTGCTGCTATACAACGTGGCATAGTGTCAAACATTTTTTCAATGTCTGCTTGTGGAAGATAATTCCATATTGCCTGTATCCGTAGCAAAAGTTCGTCTTTTGAAGCTGCAGGGCGCGGGTCACAAGCAAGACGCCGACTAACCAAATTCCACTCGTGCTCAATAGGCGACATAGCCGTCGAATAATCAGGCAAAGGAAGAAGTTGCATGTGTTGTTCTGAACAGAAGTCTCGAACAGTTTTTGCAATATGTGTGGGCGTGCATTATCCTGCTGAAAGATAGTTCCAGGGATGTCTTGAAGGAAGTGAACGACTTCGGGCTGTAGCACTTCACGAACAAATCTGTTGCTATTGAGATTATCCTCAATTCGTAGCAAATTGGATCGTCCTTTACACCAGCGTTTCTCAAACTGTGGGGTGCGCCCCCCTAAAGGGGCATGATAACCTTGAGTGGGGGCGCAAGCATATCGAAAACAAAAGATTATTTCGAAAAAACTATTAATTTACTCAAAGGAAGCAAAACAAAATTAATTCTGACGTAAAAAAATAAAATACACGCATTCACATTAATTTATACATAATAAACTTACAATGTACAATATATTTGATAGTTAATTTAACAATACTAATTTAAGAACAAGTTTAATAATGACTAGTAACTCCATGAACTTGTCATAGATATATATTATTATTAACAAATTTAATACTTATTTTGTATTAAATTTGTTAAGTTTGTAATTAAAGTCGTACTGTGGCTTTATATCAATGTATATTATTACTGAATTCAATACATTTTTGTTGTACGGAGGGGGGGATTTGATGAAAATTATGATTAAAAATGGGGTCACCAATACTGAAAGTTTGAGAAGCAATGCTTTACACGAAATCGCACCCCAAACCATAACTCCAGATGTTAGGCCACTGTGTCGTTCCATAACGTACTCTGGAGGGCAGCGTTCATTTTCATAGTGTCTAACACAAATGCAGCTATCATGGTCCCACAAATTGAAGCGTGATATATCTGAAAAGACAACTTGGTGCCAATCAGTTTGCCATCCACCGCCATGTGGAGCAGGCGTAAATCATCGTGCGCTGACGTCACATTTCGTCATCCACTGCGAGTTTTTCGGGTCGTTCGGTGATCACCGATAAATTGCTTCCAAACTTGCATCCCTGCGGAACTGTTCCGCTGTACAAGAGCTCTAATTGCGCGATAAGAAAATCTTCCTTCTCGAAAGCTGATAATTCTTCCCCGTTCAAACTGCAATAAGTTGTTGGAATTTCTTCTTATTTCGATGTGGAGGCATACTAAGGTCTCACTAAAGGTTTGCCAGTAACAAATAATTATTTATTTTCAACGTCCTTCTACAGACCTCTATACACATTCAGCATCAGTTCAGAGGAGGCTGCGCATGCCACGCATGCGCGGTGGCTCTGAAACTTTACTATTTTATGCAACATCCTATAAGTGATATTTGCTACAAATTTTGTTTAATTTTTGATGATTTATTTATGGTGCTGCATTTTTTTACAAACAGTAGTGTATTATTATAATATATATATATTCATATATATTTAAAATATTAAATATTATGTTTTTCAGAAATCTTGAACCAAATTTTGGTTTTATTTAACTGCTGTTTAAAATTTCTAACTTAAATTAATGTTAATATTGTAATATGTTTCTAGTGCATGACTTTTAGATGTTAATATAAATTTCATCAATACTGAATCTATATTATTTGTATGAGACAGTTAATTTGCTTAAATTAATACTAATCTTGCTTTTACTTTTTATTTTTTTAAATAGTTTTTCCAAGTGGTCTGTTCCAGATAAATATTTAGCTTTGGTTATCAAGTTTGTAATTTCTCCTTCATTTTCATTCGTTCTGATGTATACTATTTTGTGTCCTCAGATCCTAATTTTAAGTTAAACTTTTCTTTATAAAAAACATAATAAATTATCGTAGTCATATTGAAAGAAGTATAAAACATAAAAATGAATTACTAGAAAAATTTGGCGTAATTAGTTTTCTTCATCGCTGAAAGTGTGGTAAACTAGGATTTTAATCCATACTGTTCATGGTGGAATGTCGTCAAATCTTGTGATCAACAAACTGTTTTATGTAATAAACAAATGCATGTGTGCGATGATATAACTGGAAAAATATATTTTTTCAGTTATTTTTATCTCAATCATTTAAGGTATAATTAACTAGGATTTTACTTAAAACTGTTTATGGTGGAATGTCGTTAAAGTTAGTATTCTACAAATTATTTTAATGGAATAAATATTGTACACACATGCACGTGTGTAGACAATATAGGAAAAAACGCATTTTCTTTTACCTGATATCATAATGATACCTCGTGAATATCTTCGTAAAGACAATAACAAATGAGAACGCTTATATGTGGAACAAAAACAGTTAAGAATACATTAAACAACAAATCAATATTTTTCTGAGAAACGTGAAACAGAAAGAAAACAAACAAAACATCTATATATCATTGTAATGACGCCACTTTGAAAATCTAGGTGCATTTTATCTGTTTTATAGACCGACTTTTGAATAAAGTCAATGTACCAACTTGTTTTTTCTGTAACAGGCAACATCGTATTTTTTCTAAATGATAATTATCTTAAGATTGCTTTTTATTTCAAAGAGTGCAGTGAACTGGTAATTAACATTGTACACCTAGTATATTCACCGGAAGCTGGTATCACTTTATAGAGCGGCACCAAAAAGATGGATATCAATTTTTCGCAACCCGGAGGTCACCGTTGAGAGGGGGTTCGAAAAAGAAGATATAATATTAGGGTAACTAATTTCCTTTAACATTTAACACTTTACGAAATGCATTTTTATAACTAAACCTAGGGAGCAATGAGAAATCTGTTCTCGCATTTAGATGACTAATTATGTAAGGTACATAACTGGCTTAAATCTCTTGCATGAACCGGTCTACATCCTGCTAGTTCATTCTATTGCTATGTTGATGCTTTCCACTATTCCATTGGATTCTCCTTCTATTAATAATCTTACGATACCCAGTGGTCAACAAATGGAGTTCAGTTTACGATCAACTCTTAACCATTATCTCGCCTACTCAACGACTGGCACTTAAATAAAAGTTGGATTTGAATAAACGAAGTCATCTCTACTGAAGTGGTTTTTATACTAATATCACAGATAAAGAATATTTTCCCCAAGAGAATTAGTAGAAACCAGAATAAAACCCGTTACAAATTGTCACATGATTTTTCGATGCCCATTTTACTCTTTAGATGGAGGGACTTGAGTTCTGACGTTGAAAAACTGTAACTAGGATTTTTTTTTTGTTGCCAAAAGCACCCAAACGGAGCAGGCACTCTTGGTATCTTTAACATGC
Source organism: Trichonephila inaurata madagascariensis (assembly GCA_019973955.1). Lineage (NCBI taxonomy): Eukaryota > Metazoa > Arthropoda > Arachnida > Araneae > Nephilidae > Trichonephila > Trichonephila inaurata. Next base: position 27,928 of record BMAV01024548.1, read on the forward strand.
CACATAAACGTATGACATGAACTCTGTCGACTTTTCCCTTCATGAAAATCCACTGACTTGAGCCAGCGTCGAACCTGTAAAATTGGACGTACAAGGCCAGCGTCAAATCAACTACACCACATAGGTGGCATTTTGCGATTGTATTATTACTTATTATTGGGGTTTTGCAGAAGAGTTTGTTAATCTTTTAGTAGATAATATATTTTGCGTATCTAACTAAATAAATTGAAGATTATGTGTTGATGATAAAGTGCAAAGAAAACTCGTGAATGTCGAAAAGTATAAGTGTGGTGTTGAGAATAGTGATACGAGAATATAAATATTTCCTTCAGCTTTTTTTTTTTTTTTAATTTAACATTTACTATATTTTAGTACTTTTCCGTAAAGCTCTTAAACGAAATGTTGTACAATTATAACTTTGGCACTATCTGAAAGATTTTAATTTTTTATGGAAGATTAACTTTGAATTAAATTTGAAATAATTAGTCTATTTGGCGTTTTTTAAAAACGGTAATGAAATTTTCAATTTCCCATTTTTTATATATGCTTTGAATTATTTAATTCAGAAAAATATCGATCCATTTTTCAAGAAATTCATACATCAAGCAGAATGAGCATTTCACCCACTTTTCAAAAATGGGAAAAGGAAAGGATATCATGTATTTAATATTATACAATTTTTTAACTGAACATTCAGAGATCACAAGTAGTTTCTTTATTTCTGATTGGAATGAAAAGGGAAAAAAATGTTTTGCATTGCCTCACACAAGAAATCATGGTGAGCTTTAGTAATCTTTATATGTATTCAGCTGTTCTTTAAATCAGTATTCAGATTTATTTTCGACCAAAAAAAGGTAAAAATTATTATTTAAAAACTAGAATATTAATAAAAGATGGGGATCATTTAAAAATGTTTTAAATTTCTGAATATAATGTCTTGCATCGTGATCTCACATTAAAAAAAATTATACAATGTTGAATGATATACTAATCAGTATTATTTTTTAAATGTGTTCTATGCTTAGCACGGGTATCCCAGCTAGTATAAAGTAAATGAATATAAAAAAATGAAATAAAATAAATGAGATTAGCAAAAAATAAGCAAATAACTGAAGAATTTGAATTATCCGAATAAAAAAAAAATTAAAAACAAGTGAATGGATGATTATTATAATATATTGATCTACAATTGTGATTTCTTCATAATACGAGTTTATATATATGTAACACTAATTAAATTGAAATGAGGTTTAGTAACAAGTTAGTATCTGGACTGTTTTGCATAATAAATAATTAATATAAATATTATTTATATTAAAAAAAATCACATTTTCTCAAAACAAAATTTTGAAAAATAAATGAACTTTGATATTTTACAGAATTAACTAGACTCAACAATCATTATGCGCTGAAATTTTCATTTTTTATCAATATTCTTTTGAATAGATAAACATCTATCCATCTTGCATTCCACAGTGTGCACTTGTATTTCATGTAACGAGATTTAACAAATTTAAGGTGTAATGATTATATATATATTTTCACGAACAAATAAAATTTATTAAATCAATTATATTTTATAAGAAAAGGTGTCCCCCAAAGCACTTATTTTGAAATACGAACAGAACACATACTTTAAACACAGTTTGTTTGCGTTTTAAAATAAGTTGTATTTACTATGTTCACACCTTTTTTTTCCCTTATTATCATCCTAAATAATTCCTATTATTTATTAAGCATCACCATGACGATAATACAATTCCCTTTCTAAATTCAGTTTTGTACACAGTTTCTTTTTTTATGTATTCTTTAAATTTCCGAGTATCATTTTTTTTAACATTTATATTGATACTTTTATAAATATAAATAACACATAGTATATATATATTGCTTTTTTTAAGTTTTCAATCCGTTATTTTCTTCAATAGTTCAAGAAAGATGTTGATTTTGTAAAAATAGCAGCTATAAATATTATACCTAGAAATGGAAAATAATCATTCTGAATTTAAGGAACTTCTTTTTTTTTCTCGTATTTTAGATCAATGCAATGGTTTCATTCACTTTGGTATAAAATAGAAAAGAAAAAAGACTATACGAAAAGTAAGTTTCTTTTTTCAAATTGTTCAATAAATAACACATCCCCATTTTTCGTAGCATTTAAAAAAGGCTTTAAGCTTACTTATTTTATTTTCAATGAAAAATGTTTTAAAAGTACCATTCATAATTCGATTTATATGCCTTCAAATAAAATAATACGCGAAGGTAAGTAGTAGTTATCATCTCAACAACTGACATCAAACTATATTTACAAAACTCTGCTCCTGAAAATATTATTTTTTAAATAAGTATAATTTTTAAAAAATTAATATATTTTTTTTATTATTAGATTTATGATATTCTTTTAGTAATTATAGAATCGATTTTTGATATTTCTCTTAAATTAACACAATTTGAAGAACTGTTAAATTACATACAAGAATTCAATAAAAGCAAAATTGTGAACGACAATTTTATTCGAAGTTATAAAACTTTCATGCGTTCATGTTTTGAACAACCAGCATTCCAATACATTCTTTTCTGTGTGAATAATATGAGACTAAATTTAAATTCACGAGATTTTCATTTTAATAAACATTTATTCAAAATTCAATATACACTTTGAAAATTACTTTTTCAGTAACAAAATGCTATTTATTCTTAAATAGATGGCCGGATATAAGCAATAGGCTTTATGCTAGGCTTTGAAAATAACATATCAAAAACGCCAAAAATGGAATTCCTTTCTACGATCAAATTGTTATATTTAAATTTCATTTCAGTGCATCAGCTTAATAATAGTGATTGCATTTCTAAAACATTTCTATTATTCATAAGCCATTGCGAGAATCGTTGTAATGCTCTAAAGCTTTACTTAGAAATTAATTAAATACTAACAGCTGTATATAAATGTACGTGTTAAGGAATTCTCACAATATATATCTTTTTTTAAATTTAAAGGAAATTGCATGTTCTGAGTTTGCTTGGACTTCCTTTGAATTTAAGTTTAATCCCAAATTAATTTAAAATATACATTTTTCTTTAACACAACTGGCTATATAAAGCAATTAAAAAACACCAGTAGATTCAGTTATTAAGAAAGTAGATTTGACACAATGGTACATCTATATTTTAACAATAAATTCCCTTCGTATATCACACATACTGGTGATGTATGAATTTATTCAAAATAGTAGCCGATAGATTGTATCAAAATACTTATATGTTTCAAGAATCACACTGAATTGGATTTACTTGGATTGCTGTAGGGAGTTTATATCTCTTATCTCTCTCTTTGTACATATATATGTATACAGTGGTCGCCAAAATTGCGGTCACTTTTTAAAATTGTTGTTTTTTAAGTTTGTATACTTATACAAAAAGCTATGTTGCACAAAAGGCAAAGTATTTTATACCTTTTTAAAGAAAATTTTACATTAAATTCAATACAAAATTTAAAATTTAAATATTTACAAAGCAAAAACAGTTATGCTTCAATAACTGTCGAATACATAAAATACTGATGATATCAGTGAAATATTAGATCTTTGTGATATTGCATTTATTACTTATTACAGCCTCACATTGATGTTTCATTGAGCTGAAAATAGTCTTAAGCTCTTCCTTCGTTATTACATGATGTCAGGAAATAATTATATCCTGAATTAGTTCTTTTTTTTTTCATGGGTACCTCATTCTGACAAGAGATTTCAAACGGTGCCACAATTTTTCAATAGGATTGAGGTAAATACTGTTTCCTAGCTAGGACAAGAATGATATTTAGTCAAAAAGCAATTGCATTAAAAAAAAGAGTAGATTGGACTCGTGTGTGACGAGAAAGTGGTATTTCCCATCTTAAAATTACAAGACAGGTGGGGTAGTTCAGTGACTACATCTGAAGACAGAAAACAGTGTTTTAGATATCAGGAGACCAATTTAATAAAAAAACAAAGCAGGATAAGGCCAAAAATTTTGCACCACATTTGTTGTGAACAGAAGAAAAAAAGTACTATATCTCATACATTAAAGAATGCCATGGACAGACATCATAATTGGTCCGAATGATCTCAGTGTTTCTGTCAGTTCAAAAACAATCAGGAGAAGATTAGCAGATGTAAGACTAAAATGTAGAATTCTACGAAAAAAAAGCAGTATCTCAATTTATAGCAGCGATAAAAAGAGTATAGTGGACAATGGAACACATACATCGGACAAATGATTGTTGGTCACAAGTTATATGGTGGTATGAAAATAAAATATAGTTATTCGGTAATGATAGCCTAAAATATGCAAGACGAAAAACGGGAGATATTCTTCATCCTAACCGCATCCTGGTAACTGTGAAGTATCCACATGGTTTTATTATTTAATCATGCAAATCAGCAGATGATATGTGTCGCCTCTATATCATCAATGGGACACTGAATGTCAGAAAATACATTGGCACCGTTCTAGAAACCAAACTTCTACCTTCCATTAGGGATTTCTTTACCCTGATGAAGAGCTTCTGAACTTCATATCTGAACATAAGGTAACGTTAATGTACATGCTCTAACAAATATTTACAGACCATATTGTACATTATAATTTTGGATTTAGTTGCAAAAGAAAAGTACAACATGCAACAACTACCGAGGCATTCATTTATTTTAAAATTTATGTTGTGTTGCAATCACACTATATATATATATATATATATATATACTTCGATAAATCTCTAAATTATCTTAATTTGATTAAAAAGAACTTACAAATTTACAAAAGTCATTCAAAAATATAAGCACCTGCACAATTTTTTATGGACATTATAAACACTGAATGTATATATCAAGTAGTAGGACAATGTGCATTTTTTACTCAGAAATCAGTATGTCTGTTAAAAGTGTTCGAACTACATTAGGAGCACACAAGATGTTCATTGCAAAAAATTATATTTTAAACAATATTTTAAAAAACGAAGCTTAAATTGTTACACGATGAAACACTGCACACTAATGGGAAATATCCAAAGTAATAACACACATTTTATTTGTTAATTTTTAAATTAAAACTTAGTCATAAAGCTAAAATGTACAATATTTACAGTCAATAGTTCCCTCAGTGTTTGCAAAATTCTAAAAATGCTGTGAATACAAAAGGTCGTTCTCACTTCATGAATACAATTTTGATAGGTAATTTTTATATATGAATGACATATTTTTGGGTGTGATTTGTTTCTGTCTAATAGCCATGATCTTTGACAATAGCTCTAGCTTGAAATTTACGGGAAAGTAAACTTTTTCTGTCGCTCCAATTTTACTCCATTTTTCTTCAACCGTTTTCCAAAGTTCATTCATTGTTCGTGGATGTCGATTTCCTAAGGCTCGATTTAACAAACCGAAAGCACAGAAATCTATTGAAGAAGTGCGAGGTGATTTAGAAGGTATTTCATCAAATGCCAAAACATTATTCCTATATTTCTGATTCTTTCTTTGCTAAATAAGAGATGTTGACTTAGACGTTTGACTAGAGGTTTTTCCATATGAAGCTCAACTTCATCAACGTCCTTTCTATATAAGGCTAGAATTTTTTCTTCAAAAATTGATTGTACAATACTCTGCTGATAGTAGAGTGGATTAACTTTGATTTTACTTTGTGACGTTTTTGATTTTTAGTTTGCAGTTGTAACAGAATCCTGAAACTATCGTGAATCCCTTTGGGAATTTTCTGTACACCGAAGAAGCCATTTTGTACAGTCATTCCTGTCGGTTGATTAATGAAAAATTAATCTTCTCTTATTTTAGTCACATAAATATATCCATACCTCAACAGGTGTTATCATAAATTTTCATTCTTTAGCAAATAGGTGTTATACTTATAATTTTCTACAATTTGTTTTTCTTATAGCAATACATTTTGAAAATCAGATGGGCTTCAAGTGTAAGCCTATTTTTAAACATTAAATCTTTATGCATGATTATAATTTTAATGCCTGAGGACATTCCTAGTTTCAAAGCGACGAATCTTTGAGTTGACAGATTATTTTTTAGGGTCAGATGCTTCACTTTTCTTGTTTTCAGTTGCCTTCGTTCCAACAGTTTTAAGATGAGGTTTCGTGGTCATGTTTTCATTTTTGCTATCTGTTTGAAGTTTTTTCTCGATCAAAAATTTAATATATTACAAATATCTTTCTTTGAAATGCAATAACCAATATTTTTACATCGCTGTATAAATTATTGATACGAATATTCCTCCTCGGAAAGCTCAATTACGTAAAATTCGCGAGTCATTTATCAATTTTAAGAGCCATTTTTAAAACAAAACTTTTATTTTACATCACAATCAAAAGAAAACATTAGCAGATGAATATTCTAAAATTTCCAAATTCCTTTCTCAAAATGCAAATGAAAAAATAGGTTGAAAAATCGTTTCCATAATGTGGAAACGACCTTCTATATTAGAAATTTGAAAGGAATCTTATTCTAACTGGAATACAGAGCTCGATTAACTGTTTGCCACTATATTAGTTTAGTATAAGTAAAAGTAATACAATTAATTTCTTTTCTTTTAGAGAAGTTAATCACATCTTTTTTTTTTTTTTGAAATTGCGTGATTTTGTTAGGGTATACATTATAAAGTAAAATATAAAACTATTTAGCAATTGAATTTTCCAACTATCTCTTTAACGCTTCTCAAATAATTATTGTAAAAAAATCAGTATTGTTTTTAAAGATATACATTGTAAGACATTGATCAAGTAAACTCTTAATTTAAATGCTAAGAGAAATGAAGCATTTCGAATTAAAACATATCTTCTAATTATCTACATTATTTTATTCTATCGTTATTTAGGGATTCATTCTGAGCTTAATTTAGTTTTCTTTGAAAATCATATGATTATTAAGTATCCCTTTTAAGCTTATACTGATATTACTAAGAGTTATAAAAATTAACTTGCTTTTCGATATTTTTAAGTAAATACAAAAAGCATTTACATGTATTAAATAGATTAAGGTATCCGACTACGTTCTGAACCGTGATTTTGCAAAAGCGTATAAATGGATAATATTTATGATATTTAGTGTCACTTAGATTAGAAAATGTATATAAATTTGTTTTAAGAATAGTATTACAATAAATAATTATTTAAGTGCAATGTTTCGCTAAAAATTAACTTAGAATAACCTTTTATCAAAACTTTCTCCTTTTGTGAAAAATGCTTCTATTATAATAATTATTTGCCTGAATATTGCTCAGACCTCTGTACAGAGGCTCAACTAGAATTTTTGAAATATATAACTTAGAAGCGGGTTTATCCATGTTTTACGACAACAGAGGGGAGAAATTTTAAGAAAAAAACGCCGATAATTATTTCAAATGGTTGCAACTCTGAAAATAATGTGAATTTTTCAAAAATCATATTTGAGCCTATGTACAGAGGTCAGAGATATATACAGGCGAAATATTATTATAATAGTAGCCTTTTTCACAAAAGGAGAACATTTTGAAAAAAGGTTATTCTAAGTTAATTTTTAGCCTAAATATTGTATTTAAATATATTTTTTTGTCAAAATGTCCTTCAAACAATTTTATACATGTATTCTAATCTAAGTAACCCTAAATATCATGAAAATTATCCATTTATGTACTTTTTTAAAATCATGGTTCCAAACGTAATTGGATACCTTAAGGCATCAAAGGTCCTATCAAATATATTGAACAGTATATAGATACATGTATAATTACACTCATGGACAAAAAATTGTCGCACCAAGAAGGAGTAGCCAAAATGAAACGAAATTTTACATACGTAATAACTATTTTGATATAAATAAATGATTAGAAAATCAAAGAAAACGGATCATTTATTTCAGATAAAAAGGAAAAAGAACGGAGGATTTAATACCCTGTTGAACCCCCTTTAGGGCGAATGCACGATGCGATACGATTGGGCATTGAGGCATACAAGTTCTGTATGATGTCTTGAGACCTTTCGTTCCACATTTGCTGCAACCTTGCTTCTAGTTTGATCAAACTCGTGAGATGCTCAACCACCACATGGCAACACTTCAAACGGAGGCGTCGTCGTTGTGTGGGCGTCAAGGGCAGCACACGTAATGGGCTCTGCGATCCCGAATATCCTTCAGCCAGGCGCATCCGTATGGTTCTAAAAGACACAGGGGCTCCTAGTGAAGGTGCTACATGTGCCTGGATGCCTGCTGATGAAGCAGTTGGCTGTACGAGGGCATTTCTTACGATATTGCGGTCTTCTAGATCAGTGCTACGCAACCTTTTCATCGCTGCGGACCAGTCAACGTTTGATAATTTTACCGCTGCCCGCTGAGGGTGGGACACGTTGATTGTTTATATTTTAGATTGTTTTGATTTAACAATTTTAATTTAGTTACGTTTAAATATGCCTTCATAATAAAATATAGTAACACCAAAAAGGAATAAAAGTGATTTAACGTGGAATATAAAGTGATTTCCGTGGAAAGTTGCGCAAATCCGAGAGAAATGCACTACTTTAAATAAAATGGCAATAGTTTAATGTTCTTTAGGCGGTCCGGCACCATTTGATCCACGGACCGGGGGTGCGGATCACTGTTTTAGATGACTGGTCTGTCGAGGGCGTCCTGAGCCTGGTCTTGGAGTAAATGACATCTCTCGAATCCACTGGACACAACACCTCCTCACAACACAATCAGAGGGACCTAATTGACGAGCTACTCGCCTAACTGACCACCCAGCTTCCATCATGCCAATTATTCTCTTCCACTCAAACTGCGACAGCTGCTCATATTGTCTACGAAAACAGCGTAATGGCATGTCTACCTTAGCTCTTCCTTTGTAAATAATTCAGCACACTCAAACAAGCTTTGGTTACCTCTTCTATTCTCTACGAACGACGTTAAACACCCTCTACCGGCTATACATAATGCGCAATAACGCTGAATTTCTAATCATTTGCATATCTTACTGATATGTACCGTCATGCCAAGTTTCGTTAAGATCCCGCAATTATTTCTTGGTGTGCTAATTTTTTTTTGTATATTTGACAAAAATGCAATGCTGTATTTAATGCAATATAATTTTCTTTAATGTCCTACCACTGAATTTCAAATATAGACCCTTTAATCACAGACTCTCCGAAATGCAATATTTCAAGTAAATTATTAAAATACAAGGAAAAAAAAGACAAAAACATGAGGAAGCAAATTTAATCAATTTTAAATAACACACAGAATTGTAATGAAATTATTTTTAATAAGATAATATAAATGTTTATAAGAT
>BMAV01024548.1:37336-94641 GCA_019973955.1 Trichonephila inaurata madagascariensis
ATATATATATATATATATATATATATATATATATATAATAGAAATAAGCTATATAATTGTATGCCAAATTGGACCTATACTTGGGCTTTATTTTATATAAGTATAAATATATACAAATTCTGCAGTGTGTTGAAAATTATACTTTTATTAAATAGTCAGTCATTAAGGAATAATTACTTAAGGAATATTCCATAATTTTTTTAAAACTTTATATTACATGTATATTGGGTCTGAACATGAAAAGAGAAGGCTGTATTCTAATGGGACGAAAATCAGTAGTTGTGTTGCCCATGCAGTTTTATTGAAACTATAATAGCACTATAAGAATTGTATTTTTTTTTAATTCAGGAAATACAGTTTCAAAAAGAAAAAAAAATATATCAACTACGCTTTGCCTCATCCATGGTTGAAGTACAAGCTATAATTCGACTGGACATTGACACGTAAAGAGAAAATCTCCCGCTGCAGAATGGATTACCATACACGTTCAAATTGCTGAATTAGGTATTTGTTCATCATAGCTCAAACATGATTTATTGTGGAGAGATCTGGGGATCACTTCGGTTTGGGAAGTGGTGAAGAATCACAACGACAAGGAAATAAGGATACGTTGTGATTGGACACGTTTTATTATGGTTAAATGCTAATGTAGTAACATTTCTTCCAGCAAGTAGTAACCAACAAAGGGCAAGAATAAAGCGTCTTGCGATTGGCCATAATAGAGATTCATTTTCGTTCTATTCGTAACATTTATCCGGAGGTTCATGAAAAAAAAGTAAATCCCTAAAGGGACTATATTCTTCATGATATTTACCCAGTATAAGAGTGTCATGAAAGACAACCAAAAAAGATCTGGTTTTCAAGTGAAAGTGCATCCCATGCCATGACGCCTGATTTTAGGGTTGTATGCAAATGCATTCAAGTGTGTAACTAATGGCTCTCCTGGAATTCTCCTAACATGTTTTCTCTAGTTCACCCGAAAACGCATAAATCAATTCTACTGCAGCTTGTACACGTGAAAAATGCCTGCAACCATTGTAATTGTTGTATACAATGATGGAAAGCCGCAGGAGTTCAACGTTCATTCCCTGAGTCACCAATTGATAGACATCCCCGTAATGTTAACTATGCTTTCCTGCTTCATCGTTCGTCGTTCTCGGCAGACTATCACTTATTTGATGCATCTTAAGGCCTTGCTAACTTAGTCCAGTTGTAGCATTTCTCTCCCCCCTCCCCCAAATATCGAGTTATCAGAGGTTATGTTCACCCTTCTTCCTTTAGTCCTGTGTTCTTCAAACTTTATTGATTAATTAAACTTTTTAAACTCTAAGATGCTCCCAGAGAGAACTATGTGTTTGCAATTTTCTACAAAAACTATCTAATACGTGATATATTGAAGTTATCAGCAGTCGCATTTCGTATTCTGTTGTAATCTTTTTCTGTATATTTAGTTTTTGTTGCCTCATACGTTGTGGAATGTTTTTAACTTAAATACATTGTCCAAAATAAGATTAAAATTTTTATAACTATGTGAGATACTTCTGCATATTCTGCAAATGTTTAACCTGAAATTCAGAAGTTGAGTTTCGGCTGAAATTTAGACCTTAAAATGGAACTTGTAGCTATGTTGCCAAATTGTTTCTTCCCTTTCATTGGCAAGCTTTCTGTTTTATCTGTACATGTTTGAAGCACGTGAAGTTTACGAAATTTAAGATTTTACTTTATCTAGAAAATATATGTTTATATTTGTTTTTACAAGCAAACTACCTTTAGGAATTTGAACTTTTAAAAAATTAAAATTTTACTAATATTTTTGCGCTGTGATAAAGCGAATATAAATCACATGCAAAACAGATCAATGGTTTCATGGAGCCCAAGTTGTAGCAATCTCTTTTAGACCAAATCTACGTCTTCAACATCTATACATACTTCCTACGTTGTATAGAAGAACTTTATGTATGTAACAAGCAAACACATACAAGTTATGCTTTAGTTGTGCAATGTCCTTTTTTTATACGCTACAATTTTTCTCCATTATAAATGCTTTGAAGTTTTTGCTGGTCAGTCACTGAACATCAAAAGTGAATCACGTTCAAATTCTATTTCATTTTATATATGCATACAAAACGTTCTCTTATTTAGAAAACTCCTTGATGTGTAGATTGTCACGTTATAGAATGAATAATATGGTTCTTGGAATCTGAGGAGTTTTTAGATTTACTTGATTTATCTTTAAACATGTTATGGATTTGATTTTGGATATATGTATTGATAAACATTTTGCTTTCTTCAGAATTAATATATTTTATATTTCTAAAATCAAGGCATAAGATTCTGGTGTGAGTCAACCCACTGCAACGTAATCACACATTGCTTACTATAATTTAAAGAGACTGTGGCTTTAAAAAAGCAAGATAAATAGAAGCTGAACAAAATAGATTCCCACTTTGCTCCAGCATTATGTTTGTAGTTCGGTTTTAAGCTCCAAAAATGGCGCTGTAATCCCCGATGATAATCCGATTAGCTAACCACATTTGAAAACTCAAGGAAAAGGAAGCAGAGAAATGGGCAGAATAAATCATTGGTTTTGTGTCAGATTCACAGTTATTATTGTGGTTTAAATATTTTAAAACCAGTTTTCATGCTCAGCATCTAATGATGATTACTCGTACGATTTATAACATGTAGTGTAGAGCGAAGATAAAGGCAAATATTAGTTTCAATTTATTTTATAACGTGTTTCAATTTAACTCTTAACCCATTTCTGAAGTGAATATTAGAAGGAAAAACGTAATTGTTCCAAAACATAAAAAAAAATACTTATTAATAAAAAATAATAATAATAAACGTTCTTATTGCATTTTCATTTTATTTCTACACATGAACTGTAGATTATATTAAAACATCCGAAAAATTTTGGAATCAATTTCTATAAGCATATTTTTTGCACGTATTTAATAAGCTGAAATACTTGAATATATTTGATCCTGTTATTATAAATAGAAATTATATAGTAGTAAGCCACCTAGCCAGAATGACGGATATGACTCTCAGCTTCTAACCGAGTGGGTTCGGGTTCGAATCCCGAGTAAGGCATGGCTGTATGTTCTTCTGGGAATAAGTTGAATGTTCACCTGTAATGAATTCCCGTCTCAAATGGAAAGCAGTGCACCCCTTCTGCTATATGCTGAGATAATCATTTGTAATAGAAAATTTCTATATTCTTCTGTTTGTATTGAACGTTTCTCTTCTTCCACTATTACTTCATGTATATATATTAGGATAAAACACACGACAACAACAACACATAGAAGTAAGTAGTGAGGGGTGAATTTGTGAAAGCAAATGTTATCTTTGAAATAAATTAAAATTAATATTATCAAAAAAAAAAAAGAATTGTAAAATAATTTCATTAGTAAAAATAACATTAATATGTTGCCAGGAAAATATTTTTGAAAATATTAAACTTCTGAAAGTAGATTTAATTTGAAATATGTTATCAATTCATACTCCTTAAAAATAAGAACGCAAAGTTAAACATCCGGAACATTAATAATTAATATGCATGCGCTCAAATTTTCTAAGAATAAATTTGCCTTTTCACAAAAGTTTCCTTAAATAACTCTTCCAATAAGTTGATAAACATACCTAGAATTTAATTAATGTATTTTTGAATTTTTGTAACACGACATTAATCAGAAATTTTTAATGAATTTAAAATCTTTTCTGCGAAATAATGGATTTTAATTAGTTCGTTAAATTATTCTTACAGTTTTATTCACATTTAAAAGTAACTTTTAAAAGTTTATTTAGAATTAATTGAGACTATATTAAATATCAAAAATTTCATCAATATACAAATTAAAAGAGAAGTACATTAATAAAATAATTTAATTTATCTCTTTTAAAATTTTAAATATGAGATATAAAATATTTCTTCAATAAGAAAGGCATATAAAAGAAATAATTATTTCAGACCCAAATAAAATTTTTAAACTTTGTAATATATTCACTTTTTTCAGTAAGTACTGGAAATAAAATAACTTTAACTACTTGTTTAACTATTTGCTTACAATAATCAAAATTATAGTGAAATGTATTTATGATTAATAAAAATTAACTCAAATGCTATTAAATTCTTAAAATAAAAATTATTGCTCCATTTTGAAGCCGTTTTTTGGAATTAATGGCAAATTTTGTTAAAGGAAAATATAGACGTTTCAGTTCTTAGAACATATTTGAAACGAATTTTCTTACTTATTACACACTCATCTTGTACTTTTATATAATTATAGTACATTTAAATCTTGGTATCCATGGCTTTTTCTTGAAGTTTTGATATTATACAAATGTAAAAGATATTTAAAATGATACTTCTGTTAAAAACTACATAGCTAAAGATTCAGTAATAAAATACTATGCATTCGCATTGTTGTTAAAATTTAGAGAATTATATACAAATATATAAATTTTTTTTCTATATTTTAATTGTTATTTTTATAAAAAAAATAGTAATAGTCTTGTTTTAATTTAATTCAGCCGCCCATCTGGTAAAGTTTTTAGCTACGCTGACTGATGTGCCGTAGGGCATGGGTTGGAATCTCGCAGAAGGCACAGATGTTTATAAATGTACCAAATACTGATTAAAAATTGCGCGATTTGCTCCCTAATGTCACCGTTTTACTTGTAGGCTAGCATGTGTGTAGCATTAGTGGGGGGGGGGGGAAGTAGAAAAGGAACATATAAGCAAATCCTCTGAAATAAGTAAAGTAAATCTTTTGCAGACACTGTCCAGGTCCTTTTATTGCATTCCAAAGCCTTCTGAATAATTGTATAGATAACAGCGCCCAGAAAAGATTATATTTTGGGTGGACCTATATATACGTCCGGGGCAATTAACGCGTTGGCTGAGCGAGACGTTTATATACATCAGTGACACTTAAAAAGTCGTATTGTAGCTTTAATTTCAAAGTATAGTATTATTGAATTCAATACAGTGTTATTGTATGGGGGAGGCGCGATGAAAATTATGATTGTAAATTGGGTCGCAAATATTCAAAGTTTGAGAAGCACTGGTATTTCATACACTTGACAGATGTATAACACTCACAACAACTCACTGTCGCCAGTGGTTAGCTTGGAATAAAAAGGATGCAATGTGTGGATATCGTCACATTGGGCGTGTATGATGCTTTCCGACGAGTCCAGGTTTAGCTTTATGTCTGATCCACTCTGGACATTCCTATGGAGAACGTCAGATACCCCTTACTACCAAGATAACATCATTTAATGGCACTGTTATGGTGGTCCAGTATTGCTTGTTTTGGAGGAATTATACTGAGCTACAGAACAGATCTATTTGCATGTTCAAATCAGAACTATGATGAAAAAGAATATTCTAAAACAACATTTACGTTTGCTTAGGGGTGTTATGAGGACAGAAATTTTGTTTATGGTTGAAAACGCTAGTTCTCACCGAACTCACATCGTAAATGAATGCCTTTAATCTGTAGATTTCACCCATATGGAATGATCAGCATTCTCATCTGATTTAAATTCGACAGAGCATGTGTGGGATATGCTTTAGTAACGAAATGCGGCCTATCACACACCCACACACAACCACCTCCTACATGAGAACCAGAACTTAGGAGAACATTGTTTGCTAGAAAGTAATATCCCTCAAGACCAGGGTGAAAATTTAATACTCAGTATACCTATGCATTGTACGCACTGTATTCCATCGCATGAAAGATATGCGATGTCTTAACCATCATGCCAACCATATAATATTGAGTTTTCGTAAAGGTGCTATTCCTTTGTAATTTCTCCTAGGGGCAAAAATCATTGTTTTTGCGCATGTTATCATACTTACATTAGCTCTTCTGTTATTTATCTGTTGTTTAATAGACTTTATATGAACATTTCACACGTTTGTTTTTTTTTTCGAAGTTTTATTTGCAAAAGCTGGTGTTATACTTAATTTATGGACATGAGTGCAAATAGTTTCATCTGGCTTGAAGTTAAAATTTTAATCAGGGTACAATCTATTACTGATTTCTTTTTTTTTTAATTCCTACCTTGAAAAGTTGGAATATTTAAGAAATCAATATGATTGAATTAAAAATACTTTCCATTTTCAGCTGGATAAAAAATATTTAGGAGTTAAAGTGATACATAAATATTACAAAGCATATTACAAACAAACAAAAATGTTTTTACTTGAACAATGCACATCAGTATGTATGAATTCTAAATTGAACATGGTTCCTTTAACAAATCACTTTGTGCGAGCACATTATCTAGAGTTTTGATAACATCAATCAAAACCAAGTAATGGTATTATTTAAACTTTTTTAAACAGAACACACACATGAGCACTGCATATTTTTTTTTCATTTTAATAATGCTGGAATACGAAGATTTAACGATTCTGTATTCCGTAATACTGGAATGGCTTACGACATTCATTCTCCAACAGAAAATTTTTCTACCTCTCTTTTTTACTCCAATAACTTCCATTCCAATTTTGAACAATGGAATTTAATCATTGCGCAAAGTATTCCCTTTTCCATATTATGTAATTTTCATATTCTATTTACTGCGCAAAAGCTATTTATTTTTTGAGTGCAATTATTTGATTCAATAATTACTTATGCAAAATACATATTTTTTCGATTTAAATTGATTTATGCCATAATTTTGTTTTGTGTATCAAACTACACAAATACATATAACAATTTTAAAGATAAAAAAATCATATTTGTGATTACTTTCTGAAATATTTTTTATCTGATATTTTTAAAGAAATTCTAAAAATATATCTTTCATGGAAATTATACGAATAAAAATATAAGATATCAATAGTTTAAAAGTTAATAAATTTTATGAAATTTTAATATAAAAACAAACAAACATGGGAGTTGCTTAGTTAAAAGCGGAATGACCCTTGAATAGAACACACAGTTTCTTAAGGTATACATTTTATTAGAGACAGACGAGTATTACAAAACCATTCTTACCTACAATTTTTAAATTAAATATCTCATATTGCACATAATAAACTTTTTACTAAGCATTTTTTAATCAAAGTATCTCCGTTTCAAACCATTTTGAATAAACAGAAAAAAAAATTAACTATTCAATTTATTTATAATTTTGCAAGAAATCTCTCTTAAGAAAACGTTTATACGCCATTTATATTTGTATATTTATTTATCACTAGCTATTTCATAGCTGCAATTTTGGTTTAAATACAATTTAATTACAAAAATATCTCTTTCAAAATTCTAAGTTTTTTCAACTGCTAAGCTGGGTTTTAATTATTAAAAAAGTTATAAGACATGAATTAAAGAATTGAAAAAGATGTGAAAATACTAAATGAAAAACAATAATAATAGTGCTAAATGAAAAGTAACAAATAATTTAATGAATCAATGTTTGAAGAAATTAAAACATTTAAATTGATTTTAAGTAATAAGATGTAATAATGAACTTTATAAATATAAATAGCAAACAAAATAACAAAAAAATGTTAAAAATGAAGAGTATGAGAAAGAAGAAAATATAAAAATTGAAACTCGAGTTTCACAAATCATTATTGATTTTAATAAAGATCAAGAAAATAGAGTGATTATTAAAAAAATATTAATTAATCCAACTTCTTACGTTCAATGTCGAAAAAAATTGTAAAAAGGGTAAGAAACACGAAATAATTCAGAATTATCTACAATGTAGAAGAAGAGAAAAATATTGTAAGCATTAAAATGCTCTGAGAAATGACAGCAAACAATATTTCTTCTCTCATTTAAATGCATTAAATTATGTGGTTGCTTCATATACCACCTGATCGACAGTAACATCAGATTAAAACCAAATATATTCATCGCGGCAAGGAGCTAGATTTTTACGCTTGTCATTATCCGTAGCTTTGAGCACCATGCAGTTCGATTTTGCTCGCTTCCAACCCAATTTTGAGGGAGGACACCCTTACGATGGTCAAGGGCTCTCTACCTCTCTTCCCCTTCCACCCATGCCACAAACAAAAGGCATGGGGAATTAATTATAAACCGTACAAATTATCAAGAAAAGTGTTAATGTTTGTATATAATTTTTTTTATGAAAAGCCGATGGGGTGGAGGGGTCACTGGTAATTATTAAACTTTCTTAACTTAGTATTGTTTAGTTAACTGTAGTGTACACTGTGCAGTGCTGAAATGTGTTATATCAGTGTAAATGTGTATTTTATTTTTAGGTCAGAATGTATTTTATTTGTTTACTTTCAATAATTTAATAATTTCCTAAATCTCTCTCTTTTGTTTTCGACTTTTCAATGTGCTCGCACCCACCTCGTAGGGTAATCACGCCCCCTAGGGGGCGCGCCCCACAGTTTCAGAAATGCTGAAATATACACTAATATGACGTAATCGTCTGTACACGGTTCGCCTATAAACTGTCGCTCCCGCCACTCCAGATGGATGACGATTCAGTTTGGGTGCTTAGATCCGTTTGCTTCTTTTGACAGTTACTGCCAATACTGAATTTCATTTGGCATTGTAACTCGTGGATAACTTGAACTGTAAAGTCTACTGGCATTTCGGTCATCTTGGAATCACTGCCAAAACCTACAGACGACACCTTACACTCTCATCCTTGTGACGTACTATTGGCGTCATTTGGTGACTTCCTGTAATTCGTAGATTATTCTCGAAGATGTTTGTGATAATTCAACAGAGAAAATATCTACACTAGAGCGTGATTTTCGTGTGATTCGGAATTATCCATAATTTATGGACATGAGTGTACTTTAACGTATAAATAAACTAAAAAAGTTGTACAGAATAGTATCAAAAAATTCCACTGTTATTTTAGTTTTATTCTTTTTTTTTACTCAGATTCTAAAATTAGTTTAAGAGTATTTGATTATTTAAAATAAACTAAACTTAGGTAAATTGATTATATTTCTATTAATGTGAACATTTTTTTAATAGTCTACAAAAAAGACCTTACAAGGAAATAATTATATCTTAATATCCTTTAAATTAATTGAAGGGTCTATATAAATTTGCTAATAAGACGCCACTATACGGTGCCACCATGAAATGGCTCTCACGTTTGGGGATTTACCGTGTCTGCAAAGGCTAAGTTGACTAAATGCAGCGTCATTGAGAAAAAAAAACATCATTTAACATGCAATTAATTTTTTATTTATAACTTAATGCAATAAAGATTTATTTAAAATAACTATAGTATTAAAAAAATAATTGAAAAGCTATATTAATTAAATAATTTAAATATACTAATGACACACTTTGATGGCTAATAAATTTTCTTATTTTCTGACATATTAATTTCTGGAGTGTCTATTGTATTTCTAAAACGTTAATATGTAATCAGTATTATTGGCAACATTTAAAAGTTTAACATGTGCGTTCAAATAAGTTTAATCTAATTTTGTAACAGTAATTAATAAATGTGAGAAAAATATGCTGCATCATACCTCTGCAAGTAGCTCGTTGTAATCTAATGCTTTTAAGCAACATAAATTATGAAACGAGTTCGTAGTTTTATTTGGATACTATTATGAACCACCAGTAATTTCAAGGTATTGGTTTTAGTTACATCGAAAATCGCTAAACCTTTCTACTATTTATAATTATGATCGATATTTTCAAATTATTTGCTATTTCGGAGTAATTTATTTAATTCTTGAGTTTTTAATATATCATTTTGTATATCTGTACAAATGCGCACATCCTTGTCATTAACATCTTTTAATAAATCTCAACAACAGTATCCTGTACATAATACATTAAACAAATGGATTGTTATTAATTTAATGGAGATTTTACATATTTCTAAATAATAATATTTAAGACCTTGATTATCAAAAAATTATTAGAATGATACTTAGAAAAGTAATAGATGTATGTTCAATATGCAAAAGTGTTTTTAATTTGAAATTCTAAAGGGGGGTTGGAAAGCTGTGGAAACCCAACACTTTTGACAATTGTATCGCTAAAAGAATGAATGGATTTAGAATTTTTTGTGAAGGAGATTAATCGAACACATCACTGTACTTAAAAATTGGACTTAAATGCAACATTCCTAAATCAATGAAATAATAAGTACCCCTAATTATGTTTTACGCATTCTATTTTACACGCTTTTGAAATAACATGACCCAAGAGAAAGTTAGCTTTATTTTTTTCACGCGTTTTACTCTACTCTCCCTCAGTGTAATGATTATTGTTCAGTTTGGAGAAGGTATGGGTTTATATAAAATCTCAAAATTCTTTATCTACGTTTTCAATTGTTCGTATTCAAATTACATCAAATTGAGACATAGTTATAGAAAAAAGCGTTATTTGCCCAATTTTTTGCTTAAGAATATTTCATTCTAAACTGAAGAGATGGGTTTATACCGCCATTATTTGTTCATAATTAATACATATTGTTATTGATCTTCGGCCGTAAGCTATTGCCCTAACCAGGGGTGTTCATTTGAACCACCGACTTCCCGGCCCGCAGCTACTCTGTGCATAGACGACTGGGAAAAAGAGGTTTCCTTATAAGGGCTAGTCATTAAGAGATTTTATTCCTGTCCTTTTTTTTGTTGTTGTTGTTTTGCCTATTGCGTAAGAATTATTTGCTGGTCTTTAAAAAGTAACAGTTGTTATGTGTGTGTTTTTTTAAATATATCTTTAACTTTCATTATATCTCAAGGTATTGTAAGTTATAGCGTTTTATTTCGTTTATCTAACCCATTATTAATTAGTACAAATGTGAGAGATTATGTAATTGCATACAGATATTTCACATTTTTAGAGGTAAGCAGGTAAAAAAAAATAGATTTCACTAATTACAGTATAACATTGAATTAAAAATAAGAATTATGAATAAATTAATCAATAATATAAAAATATGAATAAATTATGAGCATTTTTTACTCATAAATTGTGCTGCTGTAAAAACTATTTCTGATAAATTGTCATCTATATTTTGAAACTGAAGCACTTGAGCTCTTCCCAAAGCATTGTTCTCTTACGTTTTTTTTTCACATTTCAAAAATTTTTATTCAACTTGTTCGCAGCGAAAACCGAATTTCTCCAACACTCACTGTTCACGAAAATAAGCCATTCTGAGAAAGACGATTTCACAAAATAGTTACCACTGTAAAGTGTGTCGAAACTAATCCTTGCGCTTTCTTGGTTGACGGCGGTACTCAGCTTGCTGACTAAGGAAGATTAGCTTTATGAGCACCTAATGGTAAAATACGATGCTACAAAAACTCTGCCCACCAAAATGTTAGATCGGTTTTTTTTTGGATATTTCTTCGTATATACAACATACTTTATATCATTCTCTCTTAAATCACTTACACACTTTACTCGTTCACCAATATGTTACAGCAGAGTAAAAGCTTCTTGAATCTTCAGGTATGTGTATTTTATAGGGTAGAATGTACATGCAAAAGGCTCTAGTGCAATGCAAATGTTTTCAGAAATCTTATGAATTTAATGTAGAAAACACGACAAATTTATATTTATATTAATTAAGATTTCCAGATAGTACAATTTTTTGTACACTTTTTATTCATGATTTATCATATAAAAGAACTAAAGTTCCCAGCAAATGTCATAAAAAGTTTTCAGAAATAAGATAATTTTCAGTGCTTCGCTAAAATAAAAAATAGTATAAAATATTTATGGAAATATTAACATGCTATTTTTTAGGTGATGATGGTATATATATAAGTCAGATTTTAAAACAATATATTCCTACATACAATATAGCATTTTAATTTGGTTAAGAATTATAGTAAATTGCAGTTTTATTATTCTCATTTATATAATTTCTGAGAAAAGGGCTAACAGAGTTATTTTTTAAATTTATTATTACTTCATATACAATCTTCATTTTCAAAAAAAATAGTATAGAATTCAAAGTACTTAATTAAAAATTTATTGCGATGAGTATTTTATTGTTTGAATCATTAATCTTAAATTAAAAGATGACCAAGGTACATGCCTTCAGAACTTTGTATTTTAAGTTGCAATTAAAGCGAACCCAACTCAAAAACTTGGAAACCTAAAATGAAGAGAGAGAGAGAGAGGGAGAGTTCTCTCTCTTTGCTACTAAAGTTAAAAATTCCCTTCTTTATATTTTTAATACAGATTTTCTAAAAAAATAAATGAACTAAGGAATAGTTTCCCAATTTTTTGAAAGTATTCTTTTTTCCTCTTAATTAAAGAAAAAAATTATGATGCATCCTTCTAGAAATAAAATGAAAAAAATCTTATCGTGTAAAATATGTGATGTTTTTGAAACTTGAAGAAGTTCAAAATATTTTCTCATACATTCTTCAATTCAAATAAGAAAAAATAATAACTTGTGTATCACAGTATACTTTGAAATTAATTTGATGAAAGCTCCAAATGGAAAATAATAATTATGTATTTTATTATATTTAATTACGTCCCAATTCCTCACTGAAAACGTTGATAATCAAATGTAAAAATAAGGGAAGTTAGGGCTTTAGAAAATGATGAGTAATAAGGTAAATGCAAAATAATATTTACCTTTTCTTCAAACAGCACAAATTACTTTCCAAGCAAATGGCTTAAGTAGAACGAATTAAGTACACCCAAGAACGGATTTTTGAGTGCTTAATCCACGGTGGTAACACTCTGAGCTTGTCATAAAGCAAATGATGCCCAATTTTACTTCCGATTAGTTTCTTCTTGTGGGAATAAATGTGGTGAGATAATCGGTTTATTACTGAGGATTATTGCACCGTTTCAAAGCTTAAAATGAATTTGAAAGAATTACTCACGCGTTATTTGGTGATTAATTCTGAGCTAATTTAATTTTCTTTGAAAATCATAAGATTATTAAGTATCCCTTTTAAGCTTATACTGATATTGCTAAGAGTTATGAAAATTAACTTGCTTTTCGATATTTTTAAGTAAATACAAAAAGCATTTATATGTATTAAATAGATTAAGATATTCGACTAAGTTCGGAACCCTGATTTTGTAAAGGCGTATAAACAGATATTATATATTATATTTAGTGTCACTTAAATTAGAAAATGTATATAAAATTGTTTTAAGAAAAGAATTACAATAAAAAATTATTTAAGTACAATATTTTCAGAAAAAATGAACATAAAATGACCCATTTTCAAAATAGTCTCCTTTTGTGAAAAATGCTTCTATTATAATAAAATTTCGTATGTATATAGAGCAGACCTCTGTACAGAGGCTCAACTAGAATGTTTTAAATATTTAACTTAGAAGTGGATTTATCCATGTTTTGCGACAACAGAGGGGAGAAATTTTAAGAAAAAAAAGCCGATAATTATTTCAAATGGAGTGAAAATGATGTGAAATTTTCACAAATCACATAGTTGAGCCTCTGTACAGAGGTCAGAGATATACAGGCAAAATATTATTATAATAGAAGCATTTTTCACAAAAGGAGAACATTTTGAAAAAAGGCTATTCTAGGTTAATTTTTAGCCGAAATATATTGTATTCAAACATATTTTTTTTGTCAAAATGTCTTTAAAACAGTTTTATACATTTATTCTAATCTAAGTGACACTAAATATCATGAAAATTATCCATTTATGCACCTTTTTAAAATCATGATTTCGAAAGTAGTCGGATGCATTAAGTACAAGTTTATAAAAAGGACTTTTGTTAGAGTTTAAGGTCTCTTAGTTTTAATTTTAAAGTGAGTAGTGTACTTAAAAAATTATTCTTAGCTTCATCAAATGAACACAATAATGTAAACTGCGTGTGACTAAAGAAAAGTATTTTAATGCAAACCAATCAATTATTTTATTTAAACTGTTAAGAATTTCAAAATACATTAACAGTTCTTTTTTTCTGAAAAAAGCAATAATTCTTGATTTCTTCCTTTAAAAATATTTGATTCTGTAAGCTGCTTTTTTTATCACTTTTATTGTAGCAAATGCATTCTTTGAATCTTTTACTGCCAGAAAATAATACTTAACTCAATTTTTGAAGGAAACCATTCTAAGTGTCCTATGTGTCCCCGTATATCAGTGACATGCCGGCTGGGTGGCGTAGTTAGTTTTTCGCTTCTCTTCTGCACCCAAAGTTGTGCGTTCGAATCTGGCGCAAGTCGGTGAATTTTCATGATGGAGAAAATCGACAGCGGTCATGTCGCATGATTATATCGCATGTAAAAGATTTATAGAGTGCCTGTTTGATGGGTCTTCTGGGCAAAATTAAATCCTAGTGCACGTTCACATCGTCAAAGCTCAGGTGCCTTCCTCTAGGGAGGATATTGGACGCCCAAATTACCTGTGGTGATGCTGGTATCCGCCTATATGGCGTCACACTAAGAAGAGCTACCAGCTTTCGGGGAATATAATAGATCTGCTATGAAAAAATTCCAATCGGCAGCCCATTAGAAATATAAAAAAATACATCAGTGACATTGAGTTAAAAATTACAGTAGGTAAAAATTGCCTGAATTATTGTTACGACTACTTGGTAAGTTTGTGACATCTCTCGCGTTCTTCTTCTAACATAACCCCTACGTTCTTTGACGGCCACGATTAATGGCAAAACTTTTCCAACCCAAATCCAAGAAGTAAAACGAAGCATAGATGCAAATAAGATAACTTTTAAAAGGACAGAAAGTTTAGTGAGAAAGAATGGCAATTTATATATAGAGAAACCTCAGTTCGGAATAGATAGAGTGTGGATCGACGGTTTATATAGAATTAAGACGCCCACCTCGCAAATCTATACAAAGTACATAGGACCATTTGACCTCCCTAGGAGGAAGATTTGGATTAGCCTGGACATTGAGTATTCAACCAAGGTAGGGTGAATATATTCTGAACGCTAGAATATTATTGAAACGAGATTAGGCGGATCTAATATATTTATATTGATAAGTGATCTAATTGTGTGATCTGAGTTAGTTAAAACTGCGTACTTTGGTTTATTCTCACTTAATATAAGTTTGTTTGATATCTCTAAGTAATTTAAGTTAAATTCTTAATAAAAGTCATATTAAGAATTATAGAATGTCTCATATCATTCCGATAATCCCACACCTCTAACTTACGCGGAAACCCCACGTCATAGCTATCGACAGTTGGCTATGTCGCAAGTTCTGCTAATATTTGAAATGGAAGAAAAAATAATATACAATTTTTTATGCATTTATTGATGAGTGTAATTTTTTTTTATTAGTATTAAATAATTCTCGGATAATGATCTTTAATGGATGAGTATAAAATTTCAGATGCGAACACAGAATCAGAGCTTGTTTGATTTCTGAATCATTTTTTTGAAATATTTGATCCTTTCAAAATATTTTGGAGGGAGATATATTAACAGATGGTTCTATTTTTGTGGGGAATAATGTATGTGATAATGTTTTCCACATTTGTGATTTTTCTGAGAGTAAGCAAATCAACACATGGATTGATGTTTTCGCAGGGAAGATCGATTTTTTCCTATTGGTCAACGTCGGTAATTTGACCTGGAGTATTTATTAAATAATCCACTTTATATTACCAAAATAATATTTTTGTGTTTGAAAATCTCATAACTTAATGGTCTCTTATGTTCCAGTTTAAATATAGTTATTTGTCATTGAGTTTCAAGCTCAATTTAAAATTGGGCAAGCTGAAAAGCAGTCATATATGTTTTATTGGAAATTATATAGTTAAGTTATCCGACCATAAAATTGTGAATTTTGCTAAAAATTGACAAATTTGTTTTATGATTTTATTTTATAGGCTTTCTATTAGCTTTAAAAAATACCAAATTTATTATTTTCTGTTCATTAGAACAAAATCTACAAAAAGTTTTAGTATAAAGTAGTAGTTTAGTTCAGTACTTTAAGCAAGATCTCATACTTTAAAAGCGTTTTGCTCGAAATATGTTTTTTTTTTTTGAAAATTATCAAACGGGGGCAGTGATTTCTCAAAAAGCTTTGAAAATAATTAACTGATTTTTTTTTGCGTGTGTTTTGTAAAATAGTAAAAATGTTTTAACCTTCAGACTTATCAATCATTGTTTCATTACAAAATTTACAGTTCCTTATGTGCGTATAATCACTGTTTTGTTAAGCAATTTCATATAATAACTAAGATATAGTGCTCTAGTTTTTGCAAAAATTAAAATATCTCTTATCCTGAAGGTCATTTAAAAATTAATAACATAGCAATACATCAAAATTGAAATATTGAAAATTTATTCATAAATTTTTGGTACAGAATGGGCCCCATGTATGCTATTTTTTGTAAATTTTTATCCCTTTCCCATTTTAGTAATAATAATTTCTTTTTCTCTTCTAAATTTTAGCATATTTTTTTCTTAAAAAAGTACTAAACAAATATAAAAACCACAAAAAAAAATCCCCATATCTCCATTTTTTAAAAAAACAGTCACCGCAAGTAGTCGGATACCTTAAGTACACATCAGGAAGTAAGAAAAAAAAAATGTTTTATAAATGTACACTTTAATAAATGTAAGTATGGCATGTATTATATTTTTTTTAATTTCACAAATAGATTGAACTCTCTACTAGATCCAGTATTTATTCATACAAACACACACAATATTTTTTGAAATCTTATAATACTGAAACTATCTTGCACTTTCATCTGCTTAATACTTAATTGAGTCTAAGTACAGAATATCTTTAAAAGGCAAAATAAAAATAGTATAATTTTAATACTGGAAAAGGACAATGATATCAGTATATATATATATACATATAATGTTAAAAAGTGACTATAATAAAGGCTCTATAATAATACTTAAGATAATTTGTTATTTTTGACTAATGATAGGTTGTCAAGCGCGCGCGTTAAAATCTAATAACATAAACAACAAATATCATTGATTTTTAAATATTTCCATATTTGTGTTACATAAAGTAAAAAAATCAGTTGCACGCTGCATCAATAAAATCACTCAATTATTTCCTCAGTTCCCATATTATTGATTTAAAAAAAAAACATGCCCTAAAATTTAAAGCATAGTTTATTAATATGTTTAGGTTAATATGCCTCTAATAGAATGCTATGCATTGTAAATGTATTTAAATTAATATCATGTAAATATTTTTTTCATTAAATAATGCATCTTTACAACTTTTTTCAGTGCATTTTATGTTTAAAAATCAAAATCAGTTGCGGCAGTCATCTCTTTTTGTAACAATGCGTGTATTTTGAAAATTTATTTTGAAATGACTTAACGCATCACTGTTCAATATTCAATTATTGTTTGTTCATTCACATTTTACCAATAAATCCCAAATCCAGCAATAAAGATATTTTATCGTAATAAATGTGAAGAAAAAGTATTTAAATTAAAAAAAAAAAACCCTATTATTATTCTCGTGTGAATTATTGATTGCATTTTGATTTACAATGGAACATGTTCAAAGATGTGTAGAGATAAATTTATCCAACATTTTTTTGCTAAAATAAAAAAAATATGAGATTAAAAATGTGTTTTTTAATACTTTTTTGAAACTTTATACTTTTTATTTGCTTATATTAATTACTTTGTATTAAGTAGTTTTTCAATGTTTTTCAAATTCCAAGACAAAAAAACGTAATAAAAGTCTAGTGTTGTGTGGATTATAATGATATTAATCCGCAGAGAGAAAGAGAGAGAGATAGAGTTATTTGTGATGTGAGAATATCAAGAACCATCAAATAAAGAAAAAAAAACCTTTAAACATTAAATTTATTAACATTAAAACAAACAATTAATTTTTTAAATCTAAGCATTTCAACATTCAATCATGCTAACATTTTAAGAAACAGTCATAATAATAATCTATCTATCATTTGAATAAGCAGATCGCATGCCTCACATAAACTAGAACGAACTAATGCCATAAGAGAAATGAACTTTATGCAAAGATTTATGTAAATTAGATGCGATACTTTCGACAGCGGTATGATTAAATAGCATAACGATATGCATAACTTCACTTAGCAGAAATTACAGGTAAGACAGTAAATTGAAGTAAAAGCAAGTTGAAGGTTTATTTCCAACATAGTAAAATCAAGGTGATGTCTGTACACTTAATATTGATATTTAACTGCTGCTGCCTTGCCTCTCAGAGTCAACACACACACAAACTACATAGATAAACATTTTCAAACATTAAAATCGTAATTAAATATTGATTTTATCAGTACTCACCAAGAGATAAATTTCCAAGATTCTTATAGGAAAAATTACTGTTAAAGTGACAGTTTATAACTGATGTTTCGTGATATCACGCCCTCTAAAATATGTATTTTAGTATTTCGCCACAAAATATTTTAAGGTTTTCAAAGGAAATATTCATTTAATAAAATTATCTTAAATGCATCAATTTAAGTTTCACTGTCTAGTACATCGATACTTAAACTGCGGCCCGCGGGCCGCATGTGGCACACCAGGCCATTTTAAGTGGCACAGACATTGTCCATTATTCTGAGAAATTTGTTGTTAAAAAATCTTTTTGGGAGAAATCTCCCTATTCTTTGGTGGGAAATTCTTTGTTAAAAATCAATTACGTCAACTTTACTTTTTGCTGTCGATGCCGCATTGTTGCGAATATTGATATGATTTTCTAATTAGTGATAATATACAACAGTGAAGTAAGGGCCATTTTATGAGTGAAACTAATTTTTAACTAACTTTCATATCTTGTAAGTCAAAAATATTCGAAGAAAATAGATTGCTTCTAGATGATTGGGAAGTTGACTATTTTATAGTGAAAAATAAGCATGGTTCCGTAATTGTCTGATTTGTCATGAAAGTGTTGAAAAAATACAGATAAACATGATTCAAATTCAATGACACTTTTCCTCGAAGATCTCTTTCAAGAGGTACAGAATCGGCTTTCTTGAATAATCTTTACAACAGCAAAAAAGTATTTTGTCAGTGGTAATGTCACAAACAAATGTCAGTGTTTTGATAGTGGTAAGTGGTAGCAGTGACGTAACATACACCCACAACGTTGTGGGGGGTAGGTATTCTAGGGGGTCCAAAACCCTATGAAATTTGTCATATTATTGGTAATCGTATGAAAATCATTTACTGATGCACAAATTGTCAAAGGGTGATTCTTAAATGCTTCCAATTTAGAAAAATTTAGTGACAAATATAAATTAAATAAAAAATAATAATTAAAAAAAAGGCAAAGTAGGAGATTTAATATTTTGATCAATTTCCACATTTTGTATTTTCTATATTTTCTTGGTCTTAAGGAATTTCTTCCCTCCCCCCTCGTCTTTTCTCCATTAATTATCATGTTGGGGCCCGCGAAAAATATACAAAATATTTACACAACCCCAAAAAAAAAAAAAAAAAAAAAAAAATTGAGTATTCCTCGACTAGTACATCACTGGAGCTCTGGAAATATTTAAGGGGCTGTGAAAACACGCGTTGCTTGTATTATTATCATTTATTTGATTTAATAAAATATGAAAAAAGAAAAAGCGAACTTTTAATTCACAGAAATAAATTGAATGTGTGATGAATAATTAGCTAGTTTTATGAATCCGAGTAAAAGTTTGATCTCTGAAAAAACTTCTTTAGGGCTTCTTGAGAAGTATAAATGTAAGATTTTAATACGAGCTACCTAAAATCAGTGTACAAAAAACCCCGATAAAAGTGCATTAATCGTTGTAATGATGTATTTTGTCTTCTGTATGCTTGCAGAGGAAAAGCAATGTTAACAGTTATAATATTGTATGTAGTGTTCGTACCACTTAGGCATTCTAAGGAATTTTAATTTTTAGAGTTTAAAATGTGTAATAAAATAAGCAGGCAGTAAAGTACAAAAATTGATCAGAGTGTTTAAATAAGGTAGAAAAAACGATCACGACGCATCACGCTCCAACAGGCTTTGCAGTGAAAGGTTAAAAAGCTGTAAAAATATAAAATTCCCACCCATATCGAAATACTGTGCGTAATTCAGTTCTTAACAGTAATAAGCAAGACATCAACCGATATCTGTCACTAGATATATCTATTCTGCGTGCAACCTCACAATGGACGTAAGAAAACGTATCTGACTTTCACCTTCATATCGTCGTAGGCATTGCGCCTGTTGTGATGATATTGGAACTATGACACAAACCCTTCAGTTCCCGGTATCGGTAATCTGTACAGCAAGCGTTATAAATCTTAGATCTTTAAATGAAGAATTGTGTCTTGTCTTTGAGTTTTGTAAGATATTTTCATTCAACAAAGTAACTCATGACAACACATTTCCTGTTGAGTCCTGCTCTACATCGACTGTTAGGTTGCTAGCATATTGACAGGCTCTGTAGACCTCTCGTCCATTGAAAACATTTGTTTTCGGGGTGGATGAGAGACTTAGCTGCAATTGGTTCCCAGTCATATCGATTGATGGAGTGTGACATAAACTCCATCTTAATATACAAAAATCTTCTGCGCGTGCTGAAATTTTTTGTGGGGGTTCAAGTGGATTCGAGAATGGCGTAGATTCACAATTGTGGGTCTCATATCGCAATCAGTTAAAAATATATTAATTAAAAACATTAGAAACATTCAACTCAATATTCACCTGCATTGTTGTAACAACGTTATTGTTATAAAAATGACGCAAGTTGGCGTCGAAAATCAATTTACTGCCAAAACGGCCACACCGGGTATTCATTGTTACAAAAATGCCGACGTATCATGCTTTTTAGTGTTTTTAATCAATATCTTTCCAAATAATCTTTTTTATATAATTCTTCTGTATGTGAGTATGTGACTGAACTCCTCCTAAATGGCTGGACCGATTTTGATGACATTTTTTGTGTGGTTTCAAGTAGATTCGAGAATGATTTAAATTCCGATTTAATTTAGTCCGATATTGCAATTAGTTAAAAATGCGCCAAAATTATGTAAGTTTGCGATTGTTCATAACAAATCATAGGCAATATTCTTGCCACTATTTTGAGCGGCAAACTTCGAGGTACTCCTACCAAGGATCCCAATGATTCTTCCAGATTCACCTACCCATTCAAATGTTTGCAATTTTCAATTCGCTTGGACATTACTATGAACATTACTAAGTTACAAGGTCAAACAATGACAATTTGTGTCTTATATTCAGAAAACCCTTGCTTTTCGCACGGCTAATTATATGTTGCATGTCCAAATCATCGCATTTTTTTTTATTTGGTTATACCCCTAAAGAATTCACCAAAAACATTGTACATTCAATGGTGTTATGATAAATTTATTTTTCGTGCAGTAAAAAAAATATACCTGCTATGAAAATATCTCGAGTTTTATCCTTTTTACTTAATCATACTTTACTTTTAATCAAAACAAGTTTAATTTTCTAGTCAGAATAGCTTCGAAATTCAACTTAGTTCATAATAAATGCATACTCACACGCAATCGATAGGTCGAATTGTGGTAATTGTACCTGTGATGATGTCAGGTATTTTAATTATTTTCTTTATAAAAAAAATTCATTATAACGGTCCAGATTGTTACAACTTATTCAAAAAGTTTGTTATTTTTGGATTTAAGATGTGTGTACAGGACAACGTCTGTCGGGACTCCCAGTATTATATAAAATGACCTACTATGTGTCGTTAAAACTACGTTTGGCTCAATACTTACAATACACGACTACGTTCGGACCTGAGATTTTGCAAAGCTTTCAAATTATTGTTTTCTTTCTTAATATTTGAAGTCACATAGATGAAAATACACGCATAAAATTGTTTTAAGAAGGTTATTACAGTAAAAAATAATTTAAATGCAATATTTTGGCAAAAAATTAACTTTGAATTACATATTTTCAAAACATTCTTTTTTTATGAAAAAATGCTTTATAATAAAAATATTTTGCTTATATATTACTAAGTCTTCTCCATATAGCCTTAACTAAGATTTTTGAAAAATTCACATCAAATTCAGAGTTACTATCAATTGAAATAATTATCGGTGTTTTCCTTTTGTTAAAATTTCTGCACTCTAATGTATTAAAAAATGGATAAATCAATTTATGTTATATAATTTAAAAATCCTAGTTCAGGCTCTTTACAGAAGTCTGGGCTATATATAAGCAAAATATTATTATTATAGAAGCATTTTCTATGTAAAACGAAAGTGTTCTGAATATAGATAAGTCTATGTTCATTTTTTGCCAAAATATTCCAATTAAATAATTTTTTATTGAAATAATATTCTTACAACAGTTTTATACATGTATTCTAAACTAAATACCCTAAATATTGAAAAACTTTCGTTTGTACGCTTTTACAAAATCACGGTTCGGAATGTAGTCGGATACCTTAACACTAGAACGTTAGATATCTCACTCCTAAACATCCATCGGTGTTGTTTCATCACCCGGTATAATATATATAAAATAATTATAATAGCTAAATAATTGCAGGAGCACTGTTCTGTAGGATTACGTTTTAAGACTTTTTAATATTATTTCATGTAATTATCATATATTATGGCCCTTTGTATCATAAGAAACTGACGTTGACATTACGCTTCGCGAAGCTTGTTGGACCACTGCTTAGACGCGAAGCATTTTAAGTTGCAAATCTGCCAGGAACATTACTATTATGCAGTATCCATTCTGTGCCACTCCAAGCGACATATATGTCAGGATGTACTGGGATATTATCAATTTCATCTGCACTTTCTTTAGATTCTTTGACAGTCACTTTTCCTCAATCTTATGTCTTCATCGGATTCTAAATTAGAACAAGCAAGCTCTCCACCATCTGATTGATTCTCAGAAAATTCCGGCAACAAATTAGTTATTCCATCAGGGCTCTGGCTTTTTCTTCGAGTCATTGTTTCAAAGTGTCGGCTGTGCACAAGGTTTGAAAATCGAACGAATTTATTTTTTTCTATGAGCAGATAACCAAATGCTATATAACGAAACACTTAAACACAACCATTTTAGTATAACCTACTCATTTCCACCATGAATCCAATAACACTGCATTTAAGGTCAAATAAATGTACGATATTACTCCGGAAGTTTGTTTTACTCACGGTATCTACTTAGTGAACTATCTTTTGCTGAACGACAGTTGTTAATAATGATAAATTGCCTTGTTGTAGAAACAACACAAGTAGACTTTCTAGGTATATTTAGTTCCAAAATCTCTTCTAATTAACCTAGAACCACAAAAACTTTTCTGTGTAATCACTATGTAAAATGATGAAAAGTACGATTTTTTTTTCAAATTCTCTGCAAAATTGTGAAAAAGAGAACAAACTTAATAGTTTCCGGTGCACAATGGACACCAACGGACGTTCTACTGCTAACCAGATTATATCATTTAAGGTGCTAGAGACTGGCAGTAGTGTGATGGTAATTTAAAACCTTGATTATTACTAAATTGCTTACAAATTTAATTATACTTCCTTTTTATTACGCTTTACTAGTACAATAACTAAACATTTGTCATTTTGTTTTCCAACGAGGTGTTACAATTTAATGACCAGCAGTGGTGTTCCTAACGCAACAATACGTATCTAATCGTCTTTTATAAAATTTCTACTATTTTCTTTTTAAAGGTTCTGGAATTCAGAACATTTTAAGTATTCTAGCTTGATCAAGATCTTAGTCAGGTCTTCTAAAATACTCCCCTGATTTTAATTTAATTTGTTATCACGCTCGATTCAATTAGCCCAACGTGATTATGTTGTTATTCTGAAAAATAAACTGATTGAGTCCGGGCCGTTATTAACAAATTGGCAGTTTCTCGGTAATGTGTATTCCAGAAAATCTTCGTTTGTGCACTAATTAGAAACAGACTCTTTGAAGAATTTTGTTAAAAAATCCTTATCAAGTAATTGAAAATTTCTTTACTTGAATTAGTGCCCGTGACTATTTCAACCCATCCTAGATCATGTGAGTTTCGAAAGTGGGAAATTGAAAAGAGAAATTAAAAATGCTTTAATTAAACAATCCGTTACCAGCTAATTATTGAGAGTAATGTAGTCATTCTTTGCAATAAATTTTTCCATTCTTAAGGTTGCAAATAAATAAGTAACTGATTACTCCTATTTTCTTTGCGAAAAAGAAAGCGAAATATTTTATAGTATGGTAACATGATTATTTTAAAGATAAGGAGCAATATTTGATTCTGAAAAATATATTGATATTTCCTTACATTCTAATTATTCTCATATTTTTCTCTTACTTATTTCATTTCTTTTGCATTTTTTTTATGATAAGATTGGAAAATAATACCACTTTCTTTTTTTTTTTTTAGGTATGATTTAAGAACCAACAATTGCAATAAAAATGACTTAATACAGAAGATAAAACGGTATTAGATAAGAAAAAGAATCGAATATTGAATAAATGCAAAAGAAAAAAAATGTTATGTAGTGAAAATGTGAAAGATTTACAAATTAATTTTTGTTATCTGTTTAATACTAGAAAAACAAAATTTAATTTACTGTAATTTTAATGTGGTGAAATATTTTCATTAGTAGTTTTGTATTTATTCAAAGCATTTCCGATTGATAAACTAAAAAAGTAAGAAACGATAAGGAAATATTATTAAGTAATATAAGGAATTTTTAAAAAAATGTTATGTGACACTTAATTATTTGCTATTTACTTATATATATTTTTAGTATAATTTAGGCAAAAATTAATGTCTTCTTGAGAAGATAGATACAAGTCCATTTTAAATGATAATTTTTTCACTTATTATAATTACAAGGCCATAAGTTATTAAAGCAAGGCTATTTGTTAAAACTATTAATGTACTCCATTGTCAAACACTTAAATCTTAAAATTTAGTATTCAAATAGTTCTTTATTTTAAAAAAAATAGATTAAATGATATTTCAAGTAAAATATCAGAAAATATGTTTAATGTGAATTAATTTACATATTTTTTTTTATTCTGAAGCAGCTAAATAAGTGGTGGGAATAAGCCATACGGATATTTTGCAGACGAGAACTAGTTTTTTTCTTTTGGAAAATAAATAAAATTTTACAGATTACTTCCATGTTGCGCTGAATGATGGTAGAGAGTGATCTTTTAAAGAGTGATCGCAGTTAAATACATTATTATCATTATCTTTTTTTTATATACAAAAGTCCGAGTTTTTCATTAATCTTTCACATGATAAAAGCTTACAGCAAAAGTAAACATATAAGCTAACTGTAATAAAAGATGTACTTACAGCAAATTGAAACTGCTCATGCAAACTAAATTTTAAAACTAATCATCATGATAAGTTAAATAATCTTAACTATTCTGTTTTGATAAGATTCAAGCTTTTAATATTAAATTTTTATAGAAAAGATAGTGAGGGATATGCATATTGTGGAAAAGCATATTCAAAATCAACAGCCAACTTTGAGCGTTTACTACAAAGATCCTTTATAAATTTGTTTCATGTTTATTTTTCATAACCTCCATAGAGCATTTGAAAAGATATGTGTAATACAATTAATGACTATAATTAGGTTTATATTCTTAAATTATTTGAATAATAAATTGTTCCTGAGATGAAATTTCTTTTTTTTAAAAAAAAGATAATTTTCGTTCTTGGAGAATAGTATAATTTAGAAAGGGAGCAATTAAAAGTGTCAGTAATATCACAAAAAAGCAAGATAAAATTGCAAAAGTACAAAGTTAATAATAAATAGTCTGAAGAAAAGTTAATTTTGCTCCTAAAAAAATTAAGTTAAATCACAAATCGATAGAAAATTATTGAGTAAAATCTAATGTCCTTTTAAAATTTGATCCGAATATTGAAACTATTTTACTTTATGCATTTTAGTTTTTGAATTCTAAAATAAATAAGATTTTGATGTGTTTCTTAAAATATATTTTCATATGGCTTCCTTTGTATATTATCTATCAGGAATTAAAAAAATAAGGCATTTCACTTTTCATTAAAGTAATTTTTTTATTTATTATGATCTTTTTCACTAAATCGAGAACTAATTTAATTTTACTGTGAATATTCTGAAGTCATACTTAAGTAAAAATGACTTGAATAAATTTTATTAGCATCTTGTTACCTCATCATTCTAAGGTATAAATTAAAAAAAAAAAAAAAAAAAAAATTAAAAAAAAAAAAGATTGTCAGTAAACTTTATTATTATTATTTTTTTTTTTAATTTAAACTTCCTATCACATTATCTGTAGTATTTTTTCATAACTTCAAAGAAAGGTCTTTTAACATCATTCATTTTGGGCCAATACTTTGGTAATTATTAACCAAAATACCTAATTTGGAAGAGTTAATGAAGAATTTCATTAACTCTAAAATATAAAGTTTGAGTTATTCTAACTAAATTAAGCAAAATAGTAAAACCTGCAAAAGTTTGTTGGTTTGAGGAAGTACTATTGCCTCATCGGTAGTGCGAGGGATTTTTGCGACTGAAAACACAATTTTAATCTATTATCAAAACATAAAGACAGCAATTGAGCTGACACTTTTTGGTATAAATACACCATTAAGACTACATTTAATTTACTGATTGATCTGAGTGGTTTTAAAAAACGTTTTTCATTTATATATCCTGCGGATTTCTTTTCTAATTTTGCTTGGTTGCGTGGTTGTAAAACACATGTTTGATTATAATATTCCAGAGTATAATGCCCACTTTAAACACAAAAAAATGAGATCGAAATTTATGATTATCTTTGTATGACATATATAAAAAAGACAGCTTTGAAGAAAAGAAATAAATATAAACAGCATATGTCTCTCTATATATCTAAATAATATTTATTTTTTTAAAAAAAATACATTCCCTGTGAACTTTTATTATTGGTTAACGAGAAAAATTCCTCACACTCATATTTAGTTATAGCTTCAGACACATCATCGAGCGCTGTTTTATATTTTCGTAATTATTGTTACTCAGATTTATAAATGAATAAACATCTTCCCCTCAATCTAGATTATCAGATATCCAAAATATTTTCAAATGAAGTTTCAATTATTTCAACATTACTTTTATTCAAAACTTTTACTGTTCACTCACACAGTATCTAGCATTAAAAGGATAAGGTCATCGAACATGTACATTTCTTCGGGAAAAAAAATGCACGTTATATGACGAATACATTTAAATATACCTAAAAATGCAGTTTCACAGTATAGCTGTGCATTATACATTGGAACTGAAAATCGAATTACTTTTTTTTTGTAAAAGCTATCTTTTTTAGGATTTTAGTAAAACCTACAGTAGCATAGACAATTCAGAAGGAAACATATATTTCATATATTTTAAAGCGTTGAAAAATTTGTACAGAAACACAAAGATTTTATTATCTTGTGACACAGTATATCTAGCCTTCAAAAGATGAGGTCATTCAACATGTACCAACATGTACATTTCAGGTTTCTTCGGAAAAAGGTACACATTTTTCGACGAATATACTTAAAATTACCAAAAAGTACTGTTCGATAATATAGCTGTTCTTTATATGTTGAAACTGAAAATCGAGTTATTTTTTTAAAAGGACTCTCTCTTAGGATATTATTAAAATCTACAGTACCACGAGAACAATACTGTGGGTATATAATTTCATATATTTTAAGACTTCGTGATTTTTGTATAGAAACTCAATCTTCTATTTCTAATTTTCTTATAATTAGAACGATAGTTTATGTAATTTATTATGCCACTGTTTTGTTTCAGTCAAACTTGAACTTTAGTAATTAATATTATCTAAATGTTTTAAATCTCTAACCTATCTTATCACAATTTTTTTCATTAATTAAAAAATGTACGCATGATACATGAAAATGCTATACAGACCTCACATTTAATAGTTCTCTTTTTATCCCAAATAAACATTATTAAAATTATGTAGTATGCATATTTATTCATAAACTGGCTTTATTTCGTCGTCATGCATTAATTCAATTACATCATAGAGATAGGTATTTACATATATATACATCTCTTCGATGAATATTTAACACTCGTTATGAGTAAAAAAGCAATAAGACCAAATGTTTCTTAACATTTAATTAGCGTGGTAAAGAATCTCAGCTTAATGAAATATACAATTTTCAAAATGAGCAACAGCAACATGATAATTGTTTGTATAATTATAGGACGATAAGTATGTATATATATATATATATATATATATTATATCCACTCAAAATTAATGAAGAGTAAGATGCTCTTAGTATATGCCACAAGCATACTGAAGCATCATTCATAATGTATATGTTATTGTCCAGATAATCAAAAATAAGATTATGTTTTGCTATTAATAATAATGATATGCTCCTTTTATTAATGATTCTAGGTAATTAAATTATTGTTTAGAAAATATTTATGAAAACACTGGTGGTTTCTTTTCTTTGTAAAACTTCCTGAGGTAAATTATTTTACTCTAATCAAAACACATACATTTCTTCAGAATATTTGTAAATGCTTAATGTGGATCAAGTGACAATAAAACAGAAGAAAAAATAGATGGGATTCAAATGTGAACTTACAAGAGCTGTGAATGGTGTGCTAATTGATCTCATGAATAAAAATCACTTTGAAGACGCTTACAGAATTCAAACGGTGTCGGTATAGATGGTAGACTCCAATAACTTGAATAAATCTCAGTTAGAAGATGGCTTTGGTAAAAACGTGGTTCGCAATGGGCTCACAATTCAGGAAGTCACATGATAAAAACAAACACGTGTTTTCCATTGAATTTAAAACAAACATTAAATTAATTGTACTCTTTTTTTTCTATTTGTAAAACTCAGATAAAATTTGAAATTTCATATTTGAATAAAGATGTTTAAATGTTAGGAAAAAACAATTCTTCAAAAAGACTTTTTTTAAATTAAAAAAAAAAAATCATATTTTATGTTTATACTTTTAAATAAAATGCATTTTGTATACACATGTACTTTTTAAGAGAAAGTTTCTGCAAAGACAAAACTTGGCAACACCAGAGCACGTGAACTGATTAGCTGGAAACACTAGATAGTTTTTATCGTGTGACTATCACGTCGCATGAGTTTTTGAATTGATTGGCTAGAATCAAGTGGCTTTCACTATCATGTGACTATGACGTCACATGAATTGAGCTCATTGAAATAAGAATGGCTATGAGGTTTTTGCGTTTAAAGAAAAATTTTCCGACTGAAATTCTTCGGCAATTGGTGGATGTGCACGCAGAAGTGTTATGTGGTTTGGTGCACCGAATTTGACAAAAGCAGAATATATGCGAGAGATTAAAATCTAGCTTTTTCGGTGGAGGTACTAGACAACTCTCTATGTAGTCCCGATCTCTCACCAAGTGAATTCAGTATCTTTGAAGCTTTAAAGAAATACTTGGAATTTTAGAGTTTCAGAACCGGTGCTGAGGTTCAGCAAACCATCTTGACTTGGTTTCTATGACGGTGGTTTTGTTGATTTTGTACACCAACGGAAGAAATGCTTTGATGAGTACGGTGACCACGTAGAGATATGCCTTCCTACATTGTATATATATTTCTTTTATTTCCTGAATAAACGCTTACTTTAAATAGCCTTGTTACCTTACTTTTTGAAACACCTACGTATTTTCATTCATTTCTAATCAATCAAAATGTCTCAAATTAATATTTTATTAATAATCTTGTGAATAACAATAGAATGAAATAATATTAATAATAGCTAATAGCTACAATTGGACTTTCATAAACAACAGGAAAATAGAAAAGAAGGGCAATTGTAAACATTAAATATAATCAAAAGACGAGAAAAATGTATTGGAGATACGATTTCTGAGCTATTTACCAGTCACACTGACTAAAAAATCAAAACTTCCAAAGACATGATGAATATCGATATGACTGATAAATTAGTGTAGTTCATAAACTAGCTCGTCGAAAAGAATGAAGGATAAATATTTTGAAAGCCAGACGGCCTAGAAAATCCAATAACTAATCAGAAAATAAAGGTTACAAAATCAAGCACCGATTTTCCTGGAGACTGCTTCTGAGAAATGAGGAATATACTCGATAAATATTATATTTCAAGACATATTCCAATATTTTTCTTTTTTCTTCGAAGTGAAACGTAAATAAAACAATTTTCAATCAAGCAATTAATAGCAGTATGATTAATACATGGTTTAAAAGGATTTAATGACTGTAATAGTGATTCAAAAATTCAATCATATAACTTAATGTACAAAGGATTTTGACTAAGGAAAAAATTACAAACGACACCTTTTAAATTAACAAAATATGGTGAATATCATAGACATTAAAAAGAAAACGATCAAATATTATGTCTACTGTATAACTAACTTTGGATAATTTATTTCTCTTAATAAGATTAATAATATATAAGTGCGATAGGAACTAAATCATTAAAGAATCGTACTTTATTTATTTATTTAAGTTTATTTAATTTACTTTAATTTTGTATTTCATTGCCATTTCAAAATCGTTTTATGTAAATAGTCCAAAAAAGATTTTTCTTTGAAATTTTCATTGGGGGTTACTGAAAAAAATATAATAAGAATTTTGTATTAAATATTTCTAAATTATTATTTTTTCCTTCATAAATGTATACACCAAAGACAAGTATGGCAACATAGTGCAAATACTTAAAGAAAGAAAATTAAGTCATGTGTATAATTTTTTTAATATATCTTTTTATGTACACCTAAGAATACTGAATATATAGACTTTCAAGAGAAAAAAATGATTTTCTATTCAGTATTTTGGCAAAAAACGATGTATGTTATGTCGTATATTTCTACTTTACAAAGAAAATTAGAAATTTATTATTCATTTATGCTGATATTATTATACAAATAATCCACAATTTATGTATGAATGACGGAAACAACGGTCCTTATTATATATTTAAATTGCTTTTTATTAAATGCCACATTACTTGCATTGTATACGTAATTGACTTGTACGATTAATCTCTTAATTAAATACTAATGACATTACTTAATTAGATTTACTTGAAAGTAATATCTCGTTTATCATTATAATACCATGTTAATTCTGTGTAGATATTTAAAGCACTTAAAAACTCATTTCGGATAAAGTGATAAATTAGAAATGATATATATTTATGAGTTTACAATGAACATACTAGGTTTAAAAATATAATAAGTATTTTTTTTTTTTGAATTAATGAAATTTTACCTCGATTTTACAGTGAATTAAAAATAAGACTCTTTAATATTATTGAATTTGCAGAATATAAATGCATTTCTTCAAATCCGTATTAATCTGGGAAACAAAAATCATTTTTTTAAATACCAATTGTTGGCAAGACCAATAAAATTTATATTAATTTGTAATAATTTTACTTCAAACTACTTAAATTTCTCAAAAGTTACTCTATGAAGAGTTTTCTATTATCCATAAGAAAAATGGATGTTTCAGGGGAAAAAAAAAGAAACATTTATTTTAAAGTTGTTGTTTTATCCAAGCAGTGAAGAAATAGTAGTATAAGAATGAGTAGTAAAGAAAATAAATAGCACTGAAGGCTTCCAAAATGGCCCTTGCTATGTCCGAGACCTTTAGCAAATAAAGCAGTTGATGGTTCTTGGGGTTTCGGTCTATGCCGTGCAGTTTAGCTAGAATTGAAGGACAATTAAAAGTATAAATAGGAGAAAGTTGAATGTCAGGTCAGTGAGGACCAATATTGAAACTTCTTTGGTCATCAGGTGATATTTTCATCGTTTTAATGTGTCTTGTACTTAGTATGGCTATGATGTTTGAAATTACGGCCACTTTTATAATTGTTTTTTTT
This sequence comes from Trichonephila inaurata madagascariensis, assembly GCA_019973955.1. NCBI lineage: Eukaryota > Metazoa > Arthropoda > Arachnida > Araneae > Nephilidae > Trichonephila > Trichonephila inaurata. Next base: position 69,112 of record BMAV01024548.1, read on the forward strand.
CCATGATCAGTAGCACTCTTTCCATCGTCCATAATTTATTATATTTTTTATATAAATATTTGTTGCTGATGTGTTGCTAATGTTACATGATCAACGGTAATTGATAGAGACCCAAGAATATGGCAAGGACTAGTCTTTAGCGCTTGTCGTAATATGCAGCCTTTAGCACCTCATAGGGGACAGTTCAATTTGCCTTAGTTCCAACCCAAATTTGAGGAAGAACAGCCTGGAAGTGGTTTAGAGATGGAAATAGTATTTTTTAGATAATTTGAATACTCAGAAAAAGGCTAAAGGACAATCACATTCGATTTTTCTTAAATTTATTACATATTAGTACTTTAAATAAAATAAAACATGTTTATAATGAATTTTCATTTAAGGTACAGCATTTTAAAAAAATCAAAATATTATAATGTATGTAGGTTTTAGAAAAGTGTATTGATTCTTTTATGTATCGAAAAACATAAGCATAGAAAAATACATCACAGACCAAAATTAAGGTATCCGACTACGTTCGGAACCCTGATTTTAAAAAAGCGCATAAATGGATAATTTTCATGATATTTAGTGTCACTTAGATTAGAATACACGCATACAATTGGTTTAAGGACATTTTGACAAAAATAATTATTTAAATACAATATTTTGGCAAAAAATTAATTTAGAATAATCTTTTTTCCAAATGTTCTCCTTTTGTAAAAAATGCTTCTATTGTATTAATATTTTGCCTGTATATAGCTCAGACCTCTGTACAGAGGCTCAACTATGACTTTTGAAAAATTCAAATTATTTTCAGAGTTACAACCATTTGAAATAATTATCGGCGTATTTTCTTAAAATTTCTCCCTTCTGTTTTCGTAAGACATGGATAAATCGATTTCCGAGTTATGCATTTCAAAAATTCTAGTTGAGCCTCTGTACAGAGGTCTGAGCTGAATACAGGCAAAATATTAATACAATTGAAGCATTTTTCACAAAAGAACATTTGGAAAAAAGGTTATTCTAAGTTAATTTTTTGCCAAAATATTGTATTTAAATAATTTTTTGTCATAATGTCCTTAAAACAATTGTATGCATGTATTCTAATCTAAGTGACATTAAATATCATAAATATTATCCATTTACACGCTTTTGCAAAATCACGGTTCCGAACGTAGTCGGATACCTTAATTTGCATAGGTTTGAGTATAATTCGTACGACCGCATCAAAAGGTACATTATATAGTTGATCGCTATTTTCCCTGTCGGTTTATTATATAGGTCAGCGATATTTTCCTAGTTGTGAATAATTGCTCAAAAAAGAAAGAAAGAAATTCATACAAATCTAAATGAAAACTAAAAACTAACAATGCGTTGCATTAAATAAAATAATTTACTTTAATTTAAAATTAAAATTAAAAACAAGTAATTAATATGTAATTAATTTTAAAAAAATGTTTGAGATATTTATTAAAAATTCAAAGAATGACATCCAGTGCACATATTCTAATCGCAAAAACAATGATCTTATGACCGGGTTGACAACTGAGCTGGCCTCAAATTTAATTATTGTGAAACACAGCATTTTTAATTCCTATTAAGGTGCCAAAATTAATAATTTTAGACACCAAGGTGGGTCTTACCGTCACATTATTTTTTAAAAGATATTTCAGTCGAATAATGCAATTTTTTAAAAAAATTATTGGGGCATTTTTTAAAAGAAAAAAAAAAAAAACTAAGCAAACTGTAAAACTGTAAAAATAGTCTTAAAATTGCAACATGCACAAATAAACTGAAAAGTAATAAGTAGGCCATTTTATTAGTAATTAAATGAGTAGCTCCATGGAGGGCTCATATAGTATATTTTTTTCAAATTAACTTGCCGTAAGCGTATGTCTCAGACAATAGCAATAAGCGACAAGTGATGGCACTAATTCCGTGCAATGGGCTCAATTCATGTGACGTCATAGTCACACGATAGTGAAAGCCACGTAATTCTAGCCAATCAATTCAAAAACTCATGCGACGTCATAGTCACACGTTAAAACTATCTAATGTTTCCAGCTAATCAGTTCACGAGCTCCGGTGTTGCCAAGGTTTGCTCTTTGCAGAAATTTTCTCTTTTAAAAAGTACATATTTTTGCAAAATGCATTTTATTTAAAACTATAAACATAAAATATGTTTTTTTTTTAATTAAAACAAAACTTTTTGAAGAATTTTTTTTCTTATCTATTAAACATCTTTACCCAAGTATGAAATTTCTAATTTTATCTGAGTTTTACAAATAGAACAACTACAATTAGTTTAATGTTTGTTTTGAATTAAATGGAAAACACGTGTTTGTTTTTATCATGTGACTTCACATTAATTGAGACCATTGGGTAAGAAAGTGGCAAGCGCCGGCATCACCTTATGGGAGCAGGCATAAATAGATCAATGATTCACTTATATTTTATCATACAGAAAAATTAATAATACTGAATTAGAAATGCTTCAAAATGTTTTTTGTTCAGCGGTTGAATCTATTACAATTAGTTGAATATTTACACAATTAAAATTTTAGAGTAAACTCTAGATGTATCAGAAACTATAATGAATAGGAAATATATCAATCAAACTTCAGATGAACGAAATAATTAACATTGTTTAACTGAAATAATCAAGATATGAGGAATTGCATTATTTATTACATAATTGTAGGAATGTAACTGTAAGGAAATTTTGGCTACGAAATCTTAAGCATCAAGAAAACTATTTCTTCATAGATTGAAAAGAAAACAACTCGGTATTTCTGTAGTAATAATCCTTTTTTTTTCTCGTATTGGCTATTATTTTATCCCATGCAAATTAAGATTTATATAAGAAATTTATGATAGATTTCTTTAATGTCAACTTGTAAATTATAAACGAAATCGGGAGATTCATGAAGGCGAAGAAATCTTAAAATGTGGTTTAACGTGAGTGAATTTTTTTCCTTAATAGGCAAAAAGAATTTTCAGGGGTTCAATGTCAATTTATATACTATTTTATATATATGTGAAGGATGGTAAATATACGAAAACTAAACTACACTACGAACCATAATCTGATCTTTAGAAAATTTTTCATAATTTAATTAACTTTATTTATCAGTTTCAATCCAATTAGGCAAACACGGTTATGCCAAAATACTTTCAAAATAAACTGGGAATATGAGTAAGGTTATTTATTACTGGTACATCTGAAGCCATGTGCTACTCACCTCTTCCACAATTACGCATTGATTAAAAAACATAGTTGCTCCTAGAAATTTCTCGAAGAGTTTAGTCAGTGATTGAAAATTTCTTTCTTTGAATTTCTACATGTGATTATATAAACTCGTTTTGGCTGATATGATAATCGAAAGAGAGAAACTTTTGGAAATAAGGAGAAAATGCGTTAATTGCGTACTTTCAACTAACTAGCTATGATAAATGGAAGAGAATTTTAATGAAAAAGGATCCACCCCCTTGTTCATTAATACTACAAATAATAAAATAAAATTGTTTCTTTTAATTTGAATTAAAAAGACAGAAATTAGAACTGTTCTCAATTTAGTATAAGGAATCGAAATAAAAGGTACTTCGATTTAATTTAATGTTCTAATTCTTTTAAATCTGAGAAACCTTCGATATTTCTAATTTAACTATCCATGCTTATCACACAGTTTCTTTCTTATCAGTACCATATTAAAATTCATACAAAATAGCGATGATGTCATACGTAGTAACATTGTATGGATACGTGGAATGAATATACAATATTAAAGTTTTTAGCGAAAAATTTATGAAAATATTTATTAAAAAGTACATCAAACGATAAAATGTAGATTAAAATAATTATTTAAGGTGACTGCCTACCATGAAAATGTCGTTTTTCGTCTACATAAGGCATTTCTTTTATTTAAAAATCTTATGCTTTGAACATTTTTCTTTCCAAAACAGTTTTTCTCTTTCCTTTATGCGAAATAGAAATAAAGTTATGCTGATTTTAAAAGACATCACTTTATGCAAAAAAGCAGTAAGATAAAACTTTTAATGAGTTTTTCGTCAAAATTATGTTTTCGAAAGAAATGCTTTACCAGATACATGATATCTCAAGAATCAAACTAGATACCGTTTTGAAATTTTGTGGGAATCTTTATTATACTATTTTTCATAAATTGGACTATAAGTTTTGTTGTAGGTTAAATATCTTTTCATTTAGGGTAGTTTTTATAAAGAAAAAACTTCAAAAATATCAAATTTTCATATTATTATGTATAATTGTCTGTAATTTTTTTGTATTTTAATATTTCTCTTAGGTTTTGGTCATTTTGAAGAGAATCGTAATATGTATGTTGTGTATAAAGAAAATTATGATTATTGAATTAGAAATTTTTATTACCATTGTTACCCCTTTTAATAAAGGTTTGGTAAAATTTCCTTGAAAACAACCAAATTTTCTAAAAGTACAATATTTACTTAAAAATGTTTATGTATTTACATTTTTTTTCTTCCTAAAAACACTGAACTTGTTTCAAAAATTTGGTTTTATTAAAAGAAATGGGTCCAAAGGTAGGCAGTCACCTTAAGAAAGGAAAAGTATCACTGTTATTCCATTTTGCTGTTTACACAGTTATTATATTTAGGGAAACTATGAAATTGTATTCAGTCAATCCGTTAATGGGCTTTAAAGTGATATTGCATCACATTCTAATGCTTACAGTTAGTTTAAATTATTTACTGAGATTATGAAATAAAAAAAATCACTGTAAGTTCTTTTGATTTTTACCATTTTTTTCAAATAATTGAAAAAATACAGACATATTATGCAAGCATATTAAAGTAAATGTTAATTGATTGATTGAATATTAACGTCGCACTGTTAAGCTACACGAGAGCTTTTGGCGACGGACCACGTAATTTTGAACCATGGTCAAGTGACGTGGACGACACCAGAGCTGGCACCCCCTCTCCTAACTACCACACCGCACCAACGGGAGGACGTTTTAGCTCTCGACAGATTTAACGTGCATCGCTGCCCTACATGGCGGGTTTTTAGTGGTACTGGGCTCGAACTCGTGACAAGGCAAGCCACGGTCCGATACCTCTACCACTCGGCTACCGCGGCCAAAGTAAATGTTAAAGCATGAAGTGTATTTCTTGCCTAACATTTGAATCGATATTCTGAAATGTGTACGAAAGTGTTTTGATAACTTATGAATAATTATATTTCTATGAAGTAAATATGCTTAAAAGGAATTTTCATGCTTGTGCGATAAATGTTACCCTTTATCAAAAATAATTTAAGAAAAGCTTAAAAATAAAAATTTTTACCCGTATGTGTGCGTGAAATTACTTCTTAGAATTTATGTACACTTATAATGTATCCCATCATTTCAGAGTTTGAATTCTTGATTGATGCGATATATTTTCCTAACGAATATGGTCTTAAAAGTTAGTCAATAGGGCTTTAATATCAGACATGCTAAATATAAAAAACCCAAGCATTTTTTAAAATGATTTAAAGGGTGAAGTGGCAAATCATACATTTTCAACAAATCGGTCTCTTTCTTTTTACACTATTTTTAAAATTCTTTAAGGCATTTATTTAATAAGTTTATCGATCTGTTTAAATTCTCAATGAGTATTTGAATCTGCAGAACACTAATGCTTAAAATGTAAGCCCAAAATGTAATAGTCTCTTACATGCATAATTAAAAACCCAACTATGTAGTGTCTCTCATCTTAACAGTCTCAGAAAACAATGTGGACTATTGAACCCCAAAAACGTAAATCATTTGTCTTTCAAACAAGGGGATATTATAAAATTGAATATTTCTCTTTTACTCTCCAAATCATGAAAATTGTCACAAATCAGCAACAAATATGCACGTTGGATTACATAATGGTAGTGTCAATTAGCAGTCCCCATCAGCTTTATTTAGATTTAAAGACAATTAGTAGGTAAATCAGCAATTAATATGTAATCGTTAAGCAATATGTAATTGTTAAAAAAAATCAAATATATTCATATATGTTATTTATCTGAGTAATCTTGAAATATGTACAAAAATCATCGTTAATATTCATATTTAATGCTATAGAATCAAGCAGGAAACAAAGTTCATATTTAAAATTATGAATATTATTTTTGAACCACAAACAGCAATAACAATAACTACAGCAAATTAATGGAGAGGAATATGTTTGTATCTCTCTTTTTTTAATTTGTATTCTTGTAAGTTACTTTGAAGTAAAAAATGTTTCTCGACGTTTAATATTTCACCTTAAAATGTTTTTGTAATTACAAGCTATTAATAACAAATACATTAAAAAAAAACAAATCTGGAATTATAACTTATTTAATTATATGATTTACATCATAAATATATTTTTGTAGTAAAACAAACTGAGTTTCTTATGATTTATGTAAAATAAAAACTACATCGCAACAAAATACTATTAACATCCTTATTTCTCATAAAAAAAGTACTAATATAGCTATGATAGTTCACATGAATTGCGGGTCGTATTTCTCTTATAGTTTTCTTTTTCAAAATGGCTTCATTTACTTCCACAAATCTATATTCCATAAATTCATTTACTAAATTAATTTTTTAAAACTTATTGAATCAATTATATAGAGCATCCTCAATTTTCTTAAAAAACTGTAAAGTTGTTAATTCCTAATTGTGTATAATCCGAAATTATTATATTTATTCATTAACTCTGATTTCAAATCATTAGAGGGATTTTTTAATTCATTTTTTTGTTTTACCAAAGATGTCTAAGGGTATCTAATGGACCTATATCACTTTCTTTTTACGAAAGCTGATTTAGAAAAAGTACTTCTTGATGTTGTATAGTAAGTAGGAAGATCATTAATCCCAAACATGTTTTTCCCGATCGGAACTCGGGTAGGCAAAACGTATCATCCGAACTTATCCCAAGTGTAGCTCAGGCACTGGGAAAATTTACACTGTGCACAACCGACCTTTTCCGCATTATTTCAAATAGGGTTTTTATGGTTTCGAAAAATTGAAAAGTATCACTCGTCGAAATTTTCTGCAAAAGGAGGCTTCTGCTGTGCTTCTGAACTCCTTCCTCTTCACGCTTGCCTGAAAGGCACTTTGTTGACTACATTCCCCCAACTGAGAAGAAAACCAATCCACCACGACAGTGTATTATTTGCTGCTCAAAGAGAGACAGTAAAAATAATAAAGTAATAAGAGAAACAAGATTCTACTTTTCTGATAGCAATATTGAATTATGTGCAGAACCGTGCTTTCGAATTTATCATACACGATCAAATTTGGATTAATAATTTCATAACCATTAATGTAAACGAAATAGATGTAAATAATACGAGTACTTGTAATTCAAGATAAAAGGTAGGTATTCTAAACTTTATATTTATAGTTAGAGTGAACTGACTCCATAGTCTAATGATATCTGTCACACATACAGAAAGCCAAATTTACAGGTAAACCACTCATATTTAAATATATTTCTTTAAATTAATTTTACAAAAAGATTTGTACGCGAATGGTGTTAATATGTTTTAAAAGATATGTATGTTTGAAAATAAACATAACAAATTTGACATTTTTTATTCATAATCCAGAAATAAAATGAACCGTAAAAGGGTTAAATATATTTCAAATAGAAGTCTTCGATGCAAAACTGATATCTCTGTGTCTACTAAACCATTACGAGGTATTAATCACAGTCATCTAAATATTGTATCTTATATTTTGTGATGAACAAATGCATTTCTGAATCCGATATTTATTGATAGTTATTTATTTGATGCTTTACTTACTTGGGAGTATAAGTGGTAAGGTAGTCGGATTATCTCAGAATATTATTGCACCAGTTTGGATTCTTCAATTCTTCACATTGCTAATGCATTCAAATAATAAGAATAAATTCATTTCATTTTCCATGTTTCGTAGAATGTGTGGGTTGACATAATCCAAGTATATAAGTAGCTTACACCAATTATAGATAGCGTTGGAGGAAATGTTTTAAAAAGGAATTTTTATCTCGGGAAAATGTTATTATAATATAATTATATTTACTATTTATGTAGTGAATGAATTTTAGTTTTATAATCCTATAGCTCTATTTTTGCTTGATTTTTTATATTATTTGTTTAGGGTAAACCCGATTGTCGGAAACATGCAGTAAATAATTGCAATCTTGCTTAACGAAAAATATCGAATTTTTAACATAAAAAAGTTTGTTTGAAGTAAATTAAGATTAAGGCATGTTGGATAGCTAAAATTTTATTTTTTTGAGAATTTGAGATTTTTACATTTACAAATTGTATATATTTTAACCTTTCTAAAAATACCTTACTTTAACCTCAGGGTAATTAGGAGCTCTTAAAACCTATTTTTAAATAATCGTTGAAATTGAGCCACGGCCAATTGAATGGCGAAAAATGTAAATAAAGTACTACGTTTTTGCTTAAAGTTGAACGTCTGATATAAACCAAAACATGTATATTTTATCTTAAATTGAGCCTTTTATTTATTTTTATTTCCAAGTCGATTAGAAGTTTCACTGTATACATTAAAATCAATTTATCTCAAATTGTAAATTTTGATGTTCGATGTACCTTTTCTGAGAAACTACTGTTCATAGGTATGTAAATTTCTTATGATGTATTTATAATAATGTCTAGTATATACTGAAATGAGGGTTTTGTAAAAAACTCAAAAATTTGTTTTTTACAATTTCTTATGAGAAAAATGGTTCAAATTTCGTAATGTTTGATAAAATACTTTATAAATTTTTAAAATATTCAAAATTAGCTAAAAGCTCATTTCAGTATAATGAGAAGGGTGTACTTTAATTGTATGAAAGAGAGAGAGATTTCAAGCATATATACATATAACAGATTTTGAGAAAAGATACAACGAAAACATCCAATTTAATATTGTCAGTATAGAAATAGAGGTTTCCAACTCCCCTTAATAAAATATACACTAATATAATAAAGTGTACTAAAAAAATTATACTAAGGGAATCACATGGGTTTTTATTTTTTTAAAATGTTTCCCTATCATAGATTCATACAGTGGATAAATAATTTTCCAATCACATATTTTTCTTAAGCTAAAGAAAAAGTAAAGATTAATGTGTTATATTAAATTAAACTTTTTATGAATATGACATTATTTAAAGTGTAGGTTTCGTTTTTTTAATGTTCAACTATCTAATGGTTATCGTATTAAATAATCGATCGTACAACTCTCAGATAGATTGTAAGACATTATAGCATACATTATAACATTCTTTTTTAATTTTTATATTTGTTCAAAATTAATTGATCTTTCTATAAGTGTTTTTATGTGAATGCTATATAATTTCAACTATTATTTTTTTCTAAAATATTGAAGTTTTGCTCTTACAACATTTCATTTTTTTTTTTTTTTTTAAAAAATTTTTTTTTTTCCACAATTAAAATTTTTTTTTTTTTTTTTTTTTTACTCAATTTATTTTTTTCCACAATTTTAAGTTTATTATTACATACGTAAATATCATTCACTCTTTACATATTATTCTTTTATGGGTTATTGAGAAATTAAAATACTCATTCTCGACATTATTATAGTGCTCGAGGAAAAATAAATTTTTTATGTTACCAAACATTTTAATTTGAGTTAAATTTTCAATTCACATATGATGTGATATTGCTGCTCAATATCATATTTCTTTGGACGTAGTTACTCAAATTACAAATCAAATGGATAAATCTTTTATGTTTTAGAGAGGGCATTGGCACACATTGAACAGCTTAATTCACTTTTTTATAACACTTAAAAACACTTGCGAAGCTTAAGACGCCTATAGTTTAATTTGTTGTTCTGATATTCTATTGCTTCTTATAGATTTTAAGATGCGATTTTGTGATGGAAAAATTAGGGTCCAATTTACACTGTTTTATTTACAATAAATTATAATGTATTTTTCGCGCATCGCTGATTTTTTAAATGCATCTTTATAGACGAATTTACAAATTACCACTGAAAATTGACATGTTATAACGGGGAAAAAAGAGACCTATACCGAAAGGATTATATTTCTGGCTATTAGTTAAACACAATAAGTTCGAAATCAAACTTTTAAAAAAAAATCATAGACTATTATTTTTTTTTTAATATTATCTGACATGAATCACTTACAATCGAATAATTTGGCAACACAATATGCTGCAAAGTTTAATATAAAATGAATACAATTTGATCCCCACAACAAAAACCACTCATAACTTGCTAACCCTAATAAATTTAATGTCAACTTATTTAAATCTCAGCATTCATTAAGCAACTTTCATAAATGTAGTTGTAAAGTAAAGTGTTACGCTCGTAAACCCCATTAAGGTTATTGCGTTAATTACGAGTTTTCCAAAATTTATGTCTGCATATTATTATTATCACTATGTACCTAACAAGCAGCAATTACTCTTTATGATCATGAATTACTTAAAATCACACTTGTATTTAACGAAATGATTCTTGTAACAATGAATCCACTTATTTCTCGCAGTTACCTGTAATTAATTTATCTCCATATATGTTATGTTACCAAAAATACAAGAAAATAGTTACTTCGAGCGATTTAATTAATAACAAAAAGAATTTCAACATCTGGCTTAAAATACATTTTCTAAAGATAAGAATATTGTAATGATTGTTAACATAATTCCATAATGTGAAATGAATAGTGGTTTAATTTATAGATGCTGAAAGCAACTTGTAACACTTGTCGATTGAAATTAAAATCAAATTAAACGATAAATACATTTTGAAAGACATAAAGCATGCTAAAAGGCAGGGTAGAGAAACTAATTATCACTAAGGTGTATATGCGTGTTAATTAATTTTTAGACAGATAACACATTGAACAAAACGATCACACCTTTCCCCTTATCTTGAGCCTTATGTGGATATTTGTTATCGAAACATTCTTTATAACATCGCGTTCCTAATTTGTGCTAATTAATACATATCTGCAGTGTGTCTAATATCAAGAATGGAACAAGCAAAAATTTCGTAATCATACATCATAAGGATTAAGCATTGCTAAATCTGATTCATAATCAATTCACTGGGGTTGAAAATATTCATAATGTTAAGTCAAATACGTATTAGTTCATTTATATGCTTGGAAATATATTTTAAGGTGATAGATATTCGTGTCTTTGGTGTCTGCCGTGGCTTTAGGAAGATTATTTCTCATCTACATGACCTGTGGGAAGCGCAAAGCGCATTATAATATATTAACCTTGCTATTATAATGATGGAAAGACTGATTCATATACTAATATTTTATTTTCTTATTGACCTTGCCATAAAAAATAGTTTCATACTATGGAAAGTGAACAAAAGAAACAGAAGTTAAGACCAGCTAGCATTCCGTATAGAATTAGCTCGTTAGCCAGTAGACGCATATTCCTCAAGAAAAAGGAAATTATGTCCTGCAAGCGTCCAAGCAAAGAAGTTTGTAGATTCAGATGATGTGCGGTAAGCCAGTGTGGTAAATCATATGTCAATGATGGTTTCCAACTATGTAGGAAATGTAGCAGAAAGGGACAAGAAAAGGGGACTCGCTACATGTGGACTGAATGCAATGTTTTATTGTGGATTGATACATGCTTCTCCTCTTTTCATGGCAAAGAATCACCATTACATTAAATTTTCCTTGTGACTTTGAATGGTTCCTTGGGAAGTATTCTTTCCACCCCTAAAATAAAAATGTAAAATAAATTTCGGCAAAATAAAACATATTTCCTTAAATGCTATTGTTTAATTGTTAATAAAACGTAAAAAACCACGAGAAATTCAAATGGGAAATAAATGGCTCATGAAAGGGTTAAACTATAAGCTTCATTTTTGCCCGCATTAATCAAAAGGAAAATTAAGCTTTATGCCCAATATGTTAAAAACTTTCCCTGTAAACTTATTCACAAGATTTAAATCACAGATCATGCTAATTCTTACAGGATTTAAATATCACTAAGAGTAACTAGTACATGTCACTGATGTTTAGTTTGTTTAGATGTAATATAAATAAAAATCATAAGAACAATACATGTCAATGTGGGGTTTTTCTTAGCTTTATGGGCATAGAATAGAACCATCCTCATAGAATTATTTGTCATTATAGGGTATTTGTTTTCAGGTGTTGCAATATTCTTTATTATTTCACAAAATTATACTTAACAAATAACATAAATTAAGTGAGAAAACGCAGTAATATATTATTACACTACACAATAAACTGAAGTAATAGCACAAAATACATGAGAATGGTTAGTTGATTTTACATATTTTATTTTCTAAACATTCTTGTGCACGAGATTGCGTTTGCATACGTTGCTTTCAAACTTCTGTATAAAAGCTATTATAAGATTATAATTAGATACAAAACCCCCAATTTTAAACATAAGAAAAAATGTTTCTCTTAATAGTGAAAGGTTTGAAAGAGAATCTGTTATACGAAAAGTAATGAATAGTCTGATCTTGGATAAAAAGCTAGAATAATGATGCACAGTTGTTGACAAAAATAAAATATCCTTAATATATATAATTTCTCTTCTTCTCTTGCTCCACTTTTCTTCGTAATTAATTCAATTTTTATCGCATTAGAAAAAATGTATTTTCGCTATTAATAATTCAAATAAAACGAAGCTGTATTAATGAATGGAATTATACAAAATTAAGTAATATAAATAAGCAAATGTCTGCTGGGTTACTTAGAGATATCGTGTATGCTTTGTAAGCCCCAGTTTGCCGTTTTGATATCGGTTGGAGTCAATAGATTTTCTGGTAGCAATTTCATATAATTATCTGGCATGTAAAATGTCCCTTGAGTATTTCCATTTTTTCTCTGGTACTCTCGGGGATCACATGGTCCTAAGAGATCATGGAGATATTTAACAGTAGACGAGATTTGAATTAAAATTAATTCCAACATCAAAACTTGGTAGCAAGAGCTGCCATTAGATTTTGCCACAACGAAATGCCTATAACATTTGGGAACTTGCCGTGTCTACAAAAGTCTAGATGTCAATATGCAGATCAGAAAAAAATATATGAATAATTAACTTAACAAAATATTTTTTTTCTTTAAAAACACAGCATTCTGCAGATTTATTTAGAGAATTATCTAATTGGCACAAATCGTTGGTTTCAACTTTTATATTAGGAACTAATCATTTGTTCTCTAGAGATATTCATTAGAGTGTAAATTTTTAATGTTTATAGAGGATTCTAAGCTAGATTACTTCGAAAAGTTGCTAACCTGAAAGTGTTCAAGGCCTCTTTAGTTACAATACATTAAAGCACTCTTTAAGTTGTTAGAAGTTAAATTACTTTAATTTTATTTTCAATTAAACTTTGTTCTAGAAAAATAAATAAATACTATTAATGTATTTAGTTTAAAAGTAGATCGATGGGAGTGGATATATTCTCATAAATATTTCACAATATTTGTAACAATGTTTATCTTATTTTCCTGTTAGTTTTTTGAAAATCAATAATGTGTCTTTGAGTAAAAATTTCTTCGAAAAATATTGAAAAAAAATATTTTCATCAGCAAAGTTTTGTAATGTTATTAAGTGTCCCTACATTATTACAAGTGTTACATATTATTTAAACAATTATAACTATGAAATTCTGACATAGAATTTCTAAAGATATAAATTTAACACTAGAAAGACTGAAATTTCGTATATACTTATATTGCCCAAAATTAGCCAGAATGACTGCATTGTAAAAAAATAACTATTGCGTAAATAAATTTTTTTTAAATAATTTTTTTAATACTTTTTATATTTTTGACAGTCATACAAATAGTTATTAGTAAATGTTAACAATAAAAAAATTGCTTCACTTGGGAAAAAAATCTATTCTAAAAATGTCGAAGAAATTTTGTCATTTTATACATAATTGTTTTTCTAATTGGAATTAAAAAGCAGTCAAAATGACTTCCTTGGGATAGGAAATGATTTTTGTATGAAAAGGCTTATCACACAACGAGATTTTTTTTATTAACGGTGCTAGTACAGTGAATCACATAAACTAATTGTACTTAGTTAGTCCTCGTATTGCATGACTTAAAAACGACGTTAAAAACTATTCCTCAATTAAATTTTGTAATTAAGGTGACTGCCAATCTTAAAAATGTCGTTTTACGTCTACATAAGCATTTTTTTAATTTAAAAATCTTATAGTTTGAACATATTTTTCTTTCCAAAACAATTTTTCTTTTACCTTTACGTGAAATAGAAATAAAGTTATAGTGATTTTAATAAACATCACTCTCTGCAAAAGAGCAGTAGTATAAAACTTTAAATTAGTTTTTCTCAAAATATGTTTCCGAAAGTAACTCTTTACAGATACATGAAGAAGCAAACCAGATAACATTTTGAAATTTTGTAGGAATGTTTATTTTACTATTTTTCATAAAATGGATCATAAGTTTTGTTTTAAGTTAAATATTTTTTCATTTAGGGTAATTTTTATAAAAGGAAAACTTAAAAAATATCAAAATTGTCATATTATTATGTATAATTGTCTGTAATTTTTGAGTATTTTAAAATTTCTCTTAGATGTTGATTCATTTTGAAGAGTACCATAATATATATGTTGTGTATAAAGAAAATTATAAGATAATTGTATTATAAATTTTTATACAGTGTTATCCGTTTTGTAAAAATTTGGTAAAATTTCCTTGAAAATAACCAATTTTTCTAAAAGTATAATATTTATTTAAAAATGTTTATATATTTAAATATTTTTTAAATTTTTTTTTTCCTAAAAACAATTATTATTTTTTTTAAAATTGTTTTTATATAAAAATTAGGTCCGAAGGTAGGCAGTCACCTTAAGTACCACTGCCGCTATTGACAGTTTATCTAAGTATAGTTTTTTTCTCTTAAAAGCTCTAGTACAATCTGTTACTTTCATAAAGGAATAATTATTTAAATTTTTAATTTCGCCGATACTCCCAATAATTTCTTTAAATATGAAATATATATGTATATTTGCCAAAACAATAATGATATTTGTACAGACATACATATTTTTTCGTCTTGCAAAAAAATTAAATAAGTACATTTTTATTTATACTCATTTTAATCTTATGAAGTATAAGTAAAGCATACCAGTATGCTAAATTTATAAATACGTAATTTATACTTCAATATAACCCGCTCATTTTTAAACCTCACAGTCTCGTTTCTGCATGTATATTAATTAGTCCTCAATATTATTCTTTCAAAATTCTCATAAATATTGGTTGTCTATCAGTGAAATTTTTGCTTCTAAAATAAAAAATAAAATAAAGTTGAATATTTTTTTTTAAATTTTAGTTTTAGTTTCTATACTTAAAATTAATTATTTTAAATTATGTCTTAGCTTCTTTAAATTACGGAAAAAAAAATTATATTATTATTAAAGGTTTTCTATTAATTGCTTTAGAGCGTAATATATGGAAATGGAGTAAAGAAAGCAAGCTATTAGTTTTAAAGTAAAAGGCTATTGTGTGAAGTATTGATTTTAGTGTTAATATTTTTTTACAGAAATATATAAAATTATCCGATTCTACATTTGAATCTTCAAACTCCTCTAACAACATTAACCGCAGAATTTCAACAGTCAGAAAAATACTCATGTCTTTTGAAGGGAAAAAAACTTCTGAAAAGATGACAAGCTAGTATTTCTTCAAGAAAATCGAATGATTGATGGCGTTATTTATATTTTAAAATAGTTTTGAAGAAATTTGTCCATTTCTTTTCTTGTAGAGATTGTAAAATAAAAATATATTCACGAAACTTTACAATGATATCATTTTCATACTTTTCGCAAGTGATAAATCATAGATTTTAAGGTAATCGCTTTACAATTTTCACAGGAATAACAGTTCTTGGATGGCATTATTTTAGCTATCGTGTCTTGCTATACCAAGACATTATTATAATAAGAAAGTTTTTTAGCGAAAATAGATGTATCTGTCAAATTTAGAACTATCAAAATGATTTCAAAAATGTGCATTACTGTGATTCTTCTTATGTTTAAATTATTATTCAAATATTTTTAATAAATTTGATGTGGTCTGTAGAAAAACTTATTTCAAAATAAAGCTAGTATATTATGTCTTTCTAGAAACCAAAATTCCTTTTAAAGCAATAATTTCTGCTGTATAAAGGTTAACAATATAAATAAATAATATCCAATATATTTAAGATGAAATTGTTTATAACATTTACAACTAATGTAATTCAGTAATACTTACCTTAAGACTTTTATTAACTATTATCTTTTAGTAAATTGAAATTTAAAAGTTTTATACAAGCTCAACGAATTATCCACAGTTTCAAAACGTAAACTGAAAATAACATTTTTGTATTTTGTTTCAGGATTTTGACCCTTTTATCAAAAATTATTAGGCATACTACACATCAGTTTTGAAGAAAACTCTAATTCCAGTTGTCTTTACAGAATCAAGAAACTGAAGGCGTGTATCGTTCTATACATTTTTACTTTCTTCCTGATTTGATTTACATCCAACTCTAAAGCAACACGAAAACTATAATATAAGGGCCTCATAATTTTGAGCTATATTCAATCGACGAGGGCGTCACCTCAACTGGCACTTCATCTTGAAACTTTTCACAACAGGTCACTGGCAGGATTTCGAGATCAATAGTTTGAACGATACTCAGGATCTTCGTCTTCAGTGGCATCAGAAATGAAACGCCATCCAAGAGTTAATGACCATGAAGTCGCCTGCAGCCACCCAAACAGGCTTTAAATGAAATTGTAAGCAATATTAGAGAAAATGAAATTATATTTTTATATCATCTCCAGTGGCAGCATATTAACATAGAATGTTTAGTACACTTAAGTCACTACTTTTTAAAATGATATAGGTAAATTCAAATAAGTACCTCAAAAATGTATTTTCAAGGGAATAACAAATTAAATAAATTAAGTACAGTTGTAACTGTAGAGTCATTAAAATATGTTATTCGGCTCAAAAAACAAACCTAAAAACAACAAATAATTTCTCTTTTTTTATTTGAAGTTATAGTTATAGTTATAGTTACAGTTATATAGTTTTAAAAAGTACTATATGTGTGTGTGGTTTTTATATTAACATTTCGCTTCAATTCTATGTGTAAGATATTAAGACTGACTTCGGCTAAAGTTAAAGAATATGACTCGAATTTGGGATATTTTTCTAAGTATAAAAGAAATGAAAATTTAATATTATATTCTGGCTTCGCTATCCTTTAGCGAGTATCATATTTTATCATACCTTACACTTTAAACCGAGTTGATCCATTTTTCCTGGTATAAAATGTGTTTTGCGTTTTTTTTTTCCTGTACCAGAATGTAAAGGGAGTTCTCCCTTTACGTGTCAAGATGTAAAAATAAAATATTTATGTAGCACATTTGAAATTTTAAAAACACTATATCATTCACACATGTATAAATTGTAATGTTGCAAATTTTCAAGTAAAAATTTAGGCAATTTTCTGTTTAATTTAGGTTCTCGTACTTTCGCCGAAGAAAGTTTTAAAGGTAAACCTTAAAATTGTTTGAACCTCGGTTGAGCGAACGACAAATGAGAGAGCATACACTATCTCCAAACTTCCATTCTACACCAGTGTGAGATATTTTTAGCTTCGATGCATTTAACGTGTGTATAAGTGGCTCTACACGGCTCATCTTCAATGGAACAATGACTCACACCATGACAGGACAATGTCAGCCGCAAGTTCACCAACATGACCAATCGGTTGTTGCTATTAATTTAACAAATAAGACTTAAAAAAAAAGAAAGAAAAATCTTTTATTTCCTGCAGTAGTTTCTGAAAAATTTGTTAAAGAATTAAAATGCTTCGTTTACCTCCATATTATAATGATATTTGATGTAGCTACCGAGAAAGTTCAGCATTCTCTTCCCAGATGATTCAGATGTGCGTCTAAAATTATCTTTCAATACTTTATTGAGCTTTATTTCAGCTTAAGAGAACAGAATACTCCAAATAAATAATATAAATATTGCGATATTTTTTTAAATATTTAAGGGCAGGTAAACAGTTTTTAAATAATTCAATATTTAAAAGGAGTTTTAAAAAGTCTGTAAAAAATTAAAAAAATATTGCAAAATATAATTTAGTTCCTAATTCAAATTAGATTTCGAAAGCTAATTTTATGAAGTGAAATAAATGATTTTAAATAAGTTATCAGTTACATCAATTAAAATGTAATTAAGCAACTAATAAGTAATTATTATATGCTAAGGCTGATTTATAAAAATATCATACAGTTCTGAAAAGAGACTTTAAAAATAAACTTTTTGCTTTTGGATCAAAATGATTTTTTGCAATATTTATAGTGTAAAATTTAAGAATTAAAGAAAGTTAAAGCTACTTTCACAGAAAATAACACGTATTCAATCGAACAGTAATGTTTTGATCACATATGTATAGTATCATCAATATACGTTGAATTCTGATAAAAAAAAAAAAAAAAACAAGTATAGATTTCATTACAGTTCTCAAACATTTTTTTTTTCTTTTTTGGTAATCTTCATTTACTGAAATAAAAACAGAAATATGTTTAATTTTAATTTAGCATTAACTTAGAATAACACCAATTTTAGTGTATTATTAATAGCTATATACCCAGTTAACTGGCTCTCTAATAATACTTTTAGCTCTTGAATAACAAGCGTGGAATATCTAACGAGGAGAGGGCACGACTAAAGAAATTCATTTCGGGTCGAGACTTGGTGTAATAGTAGTACTCCCCTTTAGGGTGTTCAACCCTTAATGTAATTCCGTCGAATGGTCAGTCAAGTCGGAGAAAACAGCGTTCGAAATTCATGCTTAGCTTTTATACAATTAAGTTTCAATCTTATTCACCGACCCAATGGCTCGGTTGGCTAATCGTCTGCTTTGAATGCGAGTGGAACCGAGTTCGAGTCACGTGGAAAACTTTTTTTTTTCTTTCAATTCCTTTAATTATTTCTCAAAATTAAATTAATTATTTATGAAAGGTTTATTAAATATTAAATGATATTTCTGTAATTATTTTGTATTTTATAAAGTAAAAAATAAATACATTTATTATTTAAAATTAATTATTAATTAAAATTATTATGAATTAAAATTATTTAAAATAAATTATTAATTAAAATTACTTAAAATTATGAAAATTACATAAAATTATTCAAAATTAAAATTACATAAAATTATTAAAAATTAAAATTACTTAAAATTATAAAAACTTAAAATTGCATAAAATTAATTATTAATTCAAATTACTTAAAACTATTATTAATTAAAATTAATTATTAATTAAAATTATTTATTTATTCAAATTATTTAAAAATATTATTAATCAAAAATAATTAATTAATATTAATTTGAAATATTTAATTAATATTAATTAAAACTATAAAATAAAATTATTAATAATTTTAATAAATAAATTTATTACAATTATTTAAATATTTTTAAAATTAAGTAAATTTATTTAAAAAGAACTTATTAAGTATTTCATATAATTATAAAATAATTAATTCAATAATAATTTATTTTATAAATTATTTTATATTATATATATAATATTTCATTTATAGTATATTATATTTAACATTATAAAACTATTTGTAAATGATTTTTATGTAAAATATCATTTAATATTTATTATATATTTTAATATAAATATTATTTATTTATATAAAAATATATTCGTTAAACATTATATAAATATTTATCTAATTACAGTAATTTTTTTACTTTATAAAATGTAAAATAATTATGTAGAATATTATTCAATATTTAATAAACCTTTCATAAATAATTTATTTAATTTTAAGAAATAATTAAAGGAATTANTGTTTAATTTTAATTTAGCATTAACTTAGAATAACACCAATTTTAGTATATTATTAATAGCTATATACGCAGTTAACTGGCTCTCTAATAATACTTTTAGCTCTTGAATAACAAGCGTGGAATATCTAACAAGGAGAGGGCACGACAAAGGAAATTAATTTCGGGTCGAGACTTGGTGTAATAGTAGAACTCCTTTAGGGTGTTCAACCCTTAATGTAATTCCGTCGAATGGCCAGTCAAGTCGGAGAAAACAGCGTTTGAAATTCATGCTTAGCTTTTATACAATTACGTTTCAATCTTTTTCACCAACCCAATGGCTCGGTTGGCTAATCGTCTGCTTTGAATGTGGGTGGAACCGAGTTCGAGTCACGCGGAAAACTTTTTTTTTTCTTTCAATTCCTTTAATTATTTTTTAAAATTAAATAAATTAGCCAACCGAGCCATTGGGTTGGTGAAAAAAATTGAAACTTAATTGTATAAAAGCTAAGCATGAATTTCGAACGCTGTTTTCTCCGACTTGACTGGCCATTCGACGGAATTACATTAAGGGTTGAACACCCTAAAGGAGTACTACTATTACACCAAGTCTCGACCCGAAATGAATTTATTTAGTCGTGCCCTCCCCTTGTAAGTATGGATATTTTTTGTGTAATTGCGTTTTACAGAATTTCGAAAAGGTAAGGAAGAAAATTTGTATTTTCTTTGGAATCCGATGTAACGAATAGCTCCAATTTAACAAACAAAATGTTCGGCTTTTATGTATTCGTTAAATTTAGCTCCGACTGTAAATATATATATATATATATGCATTTATAAATAAGAGAGTGTATTTCTAATCTTTCTAAAAATAATTTTTGAAAGTTATGTGTAAATTTGGGATAACTGAAGGGGGCTTCTAAGAAATATATTATATTTATTTTTTTTTCAAATACGATGCAAGTTCTTACTTTCTGAGAAAATTTCAAAACTGGTTACGGATTTCAAATTTGTGAAACGATCAATGCAGAAATTAGGAAATTATACCCCATATCATTTATCGATAAGCAGTTAAATGATCTTATTCTGGAGTATCGCCCGAAGATTTTCAAAAGCGACTATCGATAGAACGTAATGCACGAAGGAAGGTCATATTTGTGAATATCATTTTTTTTTCAAACACATTCCATACATTCAAACGAAAAAATATGTATTTATTCATTTTAAGGTATCTTTCTTTATGGCCTTTCATGAATATTTTTCCATTGTTTTTTTTCAACAAATTGTCAAGATTATATTGTTTCATGTTAGCTCTTGCATAAATGAATTACAGTAATATATTGAAAAATGAAATATTTTAATGTATAATAAATTAAACAAATTATATTTTGTATTTATACATGAAATATATTTACTAAATAATATGTTTTACTTTATAATATGACAAATTAAATGAATCATGCATTTTTTTTCTAAAACAACGCATTTTATTAATAACACTATTTATCTTAAAATGTAAATATTTCAATACATAAATTTGTTTACATGATTTAAAATGATACGCATAAGTGAAACTAAACTTTTTTAAAAAGAAAATAGGGTGGGGTTACAGCTCACAAATGATTCAATGAAATGATAGTAAACCCCAAATATTACTGATTTCCTGTTATGGAATGCACTGAGATTTATAGAAAGGTTCCATTTACCAACGTGCATCTAAACTAATTATTGAAATTGTAAAACAATTCCTCTATCGTATTAATGTGTATTAAAAACAATAGTTTTTAGAAATCCGGGGTTTATTTTGCCTTTAACAATAGTTCAGTAACATAATTCAAAGTTATTATTTTGTATTGACAAGTATAATCTCCATTTGTTATTATTTTTGTTACTTTATATGCATTTTGTCTACATAAAATTGATATTACAACATTAAATAAAATAACAATGGGAGTAAATTAAATCACATTTTTTTTTTCATTTTAGGCATGGATTCTATAAACATGAAAGAGTATTTATATAGAATCTAGTAATTGTTTGCATGTTGGGATTTAAACTGATATGTAAGTAAAAAAAAAAAACATCATAGAAAAAAAATTAAGCTATGTCTTTGCACTATATTCATAATCAAGTGATCACTTTTCATTAAATGTATTCGTTTTAAATTTATGCTTACTAATCAAAATCAATATATAGTGTTGGACATAAAAATTGTATTACCAGAAAAAAAAAGTAAGTGCCAAAACATTGATTGCATGCATATAGCATGTAAGAAGAACAGAAGATCAAGCTTATAAGCAATTTGAGGGAATGCAGGTTCTGGAATTAATACATACAGCTACCGACTCTGGCAGCTATAAGCCACCAACCCAGTTATGAATCGAGTTAATTTTGGCTCTAGGAGAGTTACGAATAAGCCATTCCCAGTTGCTTTAAGTCCATGCCACACTTAATTAATCATAGTAGATGGAAAGCGATGGCAACTCAGTCACTTAGCAACACATGATTATATGTTTTTAGAAGGTGACTACCTGAAGAATGTAAGGACCAGTTAGCGACCAATCACCTTTGGTGTTTAGGTACATCAGGACATGCCAAGCATCTGCCAAATGTGATCTTGCACTATCTTGTAGAGAAAAGAAGTTTTTTCCACTTTCTTAAAGATACGTTTAGCCGCCAGTCTTATAATCTGAGAAATTTGACATTGGATATTCAAAGATTACCGATGATGAGAACCCTAGAAGTTCGTGTCGTGTTCCCAGTAACTAAGCATATCCTCATCAGGCGCAGTGCTTGATATCAAATGTAAGCAGACCACGTTTACTCACCTAATTATCTCTAGACCCGAATATGTGCATCATGATGCTACACTCAGAACTAGGATTCGCCAGGAAAGACGACGTGATGCAACTTTTAAAACATATTTTTCATTGTGTGCACCACTGTCATCACTGCACGTCTCTATGCTGTACTGTCAAGAGAAGCCGCAGTAATCGCAGTCGAACAGACAGATAGCCTGTTTTATACGTTGTTTTTCAGTCCATGCGGATACGTGTCAAATGAGCAAACTTCTTGACTCACGGTTTGTGTCGTATCTGTACTATACTGCAAGACTTATTTGACAACATATCTATACTCTCGAGAATTAAAGGTAAGAGTAATTTTAAATATTACAAGATGGGCAATATGACCTTTCTAAGCCAACAGATTCCATATCCGAATGACAGGTTTAGAACCAATATATATATGAGTTGCAATATCACGGTAAGTCGTACCGTTTCTGAAACTATGGGACGCACTCCCCTCTGGGGGCGTGATAACCTTACAAGGAGGGGGCGAGCATATCGAAAAATCTAAAGTAAAAGATTTAAAAAATTACAAATTTACTGAAGGAAGCAACACAAAATACATTTTGACATGATAAAAAAGTAAAATATATATTTACATTGATATAATATACTTATAAATGCATCTGTACTGCATAATGTATTTGATAATGAATTTATCAATACTAAGTTGAGAACAAGATTAACAATTACTAGTGACTCCTATGGGCTTATCATATACCAAATTATACACAAAATTTAATACTTATTTTAATAATTTTTACGGTTTATAATAAATAATAATTTGTGCGGTTTATGATTAAAGTCATATTGTAGCTTAAGCATGTAGATTTTAGAACGTTAATTTTGAAATCAATACATTATTCTTGTATGGAGATCGGAGCAATGAAAATTATGATTGAAAATTGAGTCGCAAGTAGTGAAAGTTTGAGAAGCACTGCGGTACGATAAACCGCTGTCTTAGGCCACAATTTAGCAACTATCAGATGCCAACAGGTAATGATAGCCAATGCTCTTTCTTACAAGATTCAAACAACAATTACTGAAAACAAATAACACTGAAATGTGATTTCATATTGAGAAACCCACTGACTGACTTTCCTTTTACACAAAATGTGACTTGATGTTCTATTTTTCCCTTTTCCGTCGATCGATTTTAATTCAATGCTCATCAAATACATATGCTCGCATGCTGCATGCGAATGTAACGTGGGGTATTTCTATCATCTTTCCTTTATGTTAAAATCTTTTTCACAAGGAAAAAAAAAAGGATTGAGAACCTACTCCATCGGTTGATTTAGCAATACATGATAGGTACATCGTGATAGATGCTCTATAATTAGCCAGCTGACCTTGCTTTAAAACATATATGGCATAAAATTCCTAATCAACATCTCATTACTTTTCAATGGCTCTACTATTTCGGAGAAAGTTTTGACTTTCTTCTGCCTTGTGTGGTACTTTTATCTACTTCAAATAGCTTTTTGTCTTTATATTTACTACAGATCATCAAAAATACAAAACATTTTAAGTGAAATTTAAAAAAAAAAAGTAAATATATGTGATTATAATCTTAATGCCATTTAGAAATTCCTATATGTATAAATTCGATTGTACAACACCATAAATATATTTTGAAATAAAAGCAACTGTTATTTTACATAAATTGAAAACTTTCAAATTTATCTATTAAAATTCGTTTCTACTAAGTAAAAGCATATTTTTAAAAGGCTTTTTAATTTCTGAGATAAGTTAAAAATTATTCATGATTAATTACTTATCACTTTCCTTGCTTTAAAACTGGAAATCGCAATCTGCAAAGTAAATGATTTATTTAAAAAGAGAATTAAGACTTATTTCCATAAATCATGAATATCCTGAGAATATAAACGAAAGTTTACCAAATCCATTTTCTGATAGAAGAATGTGAAACATGCAAGCAACAGAATCCATCAATTTCCTCATGCAAACACTTAAATCATGGAAACTAATTTTTGGAAATGAATCAGAGTTTGATTCTTTAACTTAAACTCTCAGTCACGTTCGGAAAATGTTGTTTGAATTGCGAGGTACGTGTTTGAAAGGTTCTCTGGAAAATAAATGATTGAGAGTGAAGAGCGAAGTTAAATTACGAAATGTGTTCAATTCATGTTTTAAGCCTCAAAAACTATTAAAAACTTAATTTTATGAAATACTGATGATGTTATGTTATTTATTTTGTTTTAGAATATTAACTATTCATTATTTAGTATTTTTCAGGAACTTATGTTTATAGTATTTTGAACGTGGATGATTTTGTACTTTGAAATATTTTAATGTAAATTGTATTCAGTAATATTTGTGACAAATCAAAGCTGTTAAACGAGAAAATGAAAGTTTTTATTTTATAATATTATTTTGAATATTAGTTATGTATCAGTTTATAATGCACTTTTAAATAATTGCTAAAATATTTGTGGTATTTAATGGTAGTAAACAACAATAATATTGCTATAACTGATTTGTACACTTGTAATTGTAAATTGCGATAAAATTATCTACGGCTAAACATAATCATTAAATATATCCAAAGTTATTCAGTTATTCAAACTAGTATCTGGTTTATTGCATTTTAGTACATCAGCGTTTCTCAAACTCTTGGGCGTGCCCCCGTTGGAGAGCGTGATAGCTCTACGAGGGGGGCGCGAGCCTATTAAAAAGTCGAAAACAAAAGATTATTTAAAAATTTAATTTACTGAAAGTAAACAAACAAAATACTTTCTGATAAAATAAAATATAAAATACATATTTACACTGATA
>BMAV01024550.1:0-11073 GCA_019973955.1 Trichonephila inaurata madagascariensis
TCGGGGTATGCTTTTGCTCATACTTTTCGCTCGTAAAGATTTTTTACTCTGAAAGGTGGGGAAAAAACAGTTGAAAAATAAAATAATCACATTTCTACAATTAGAGAGAAATAAAATTAATAAATATAAAAATAGTATTTTGAATAAGTCAACAGTTTCAGAAAAATTGAGTTCGTGTAAAGTTTTCATTTTTTAAAAAAAATTTTTTAATGAATATAATATATTTATTGACATGCGTCACTGTTCTTTCCAAGTATGCCTAGGTAATACCATTGAAAAATAAGATAAACCGAAGTTATTGTATTAGCTTTTTTAGAGATATATTTCTTTTCTCAGCACATCTCCCGCAGCCCAAAATATTGCAATCAAATTCCGAGAAATAAATCGTAATCGCAGCAATTCAAAAATGTCTGTGAAAAAGATGTGAAGTATTGGAAACTTATTTAACGAAACAAAACTACAGGAAGGTAATTGATACATTTATGAGATAGAAAGAAATATTAATTTTTTGAAGTAAAAAAAAATTATTATGGAAAAAAAATTTTTTTTGAGAGAAAAATTTTTTTTTCTTATCTTTCTTCTTTGTTCGATCTGTGTTAATTATGGCTACGTGTTTTGGTTTATTCTCACTTAATATAAGTTTTTTCCATATATAAGTAATTTAAGTTAAATTCTTAATAAAAGTCATATTAAGAATTCTAAAATGCCTCATCATTTCGAGAATCCCACACCTCTAACTTATTATGAAACCCCACGATATAGTCAACGAAGATCGACCATATCACAACGTGTCTTAAAATTTTAGGGACATTCTTAGAAATAAAATTTTAGTTTTATAATTAGATACATTTCTATGGATAAATTCTATTTAAATTATTTAAAATTAGCAAGGACATAAAATAACGGCCAGAAAACCTTGTAAAAAGTTCTGATAACTTTTTCTTAAAAAAAAATTAAAACATGTATTGTATACTTAAATTAATATAAATTTAGAAGTGCTCTTAGTAATTTGTAAATAATTGGCCGTATGATTTTTAACATAGTAGAGAAATGCATCCCTTTTATTTAAAATAATTTACTGTAAAGAAACTATTGTGTGAAATTGTAATTTCTATTGTTGCTAAGGTAAAAAAATATTTTAATAAACATTTCGTTCATTTCATAGGCATTTAAATAAGGGAATTTATTTTTAATTGGGCGTTTAATATAGTTATTTTAGAAGAGGAAACCATAAGAGAGTATCCTATGGTTTATTATGGAACGAGAATTCTTGCATTTTAAACTTGTGAATTTTTAGCTTTCTCTTTATAAGAAAACTTATTGCGTGTAAATTAGGCATAGTGTGTAGAATTTAGGCTTTTTATTCCATTTAATTAAAAGCTATAACACAGGCAGTATGTAATTCAATTTTTGTCTTGTTCAAACTCGAATTTCATTAGGTACAAAAAAAGAATCCCTTCCACAAATATGTATTTATATATGAATAATTACATTTAGCAGTAACATGTAATTGAAATCCCCTTTTTCATTATTTTATTTGGCATAAATTTAGTAACAGATTGAGTCGAGTTTATGCATTATATGCGTAAATATAGGATTATACTATGGAAGGATATATACTAATTTCCGTTTGAAAATGAGTTTAATTTATAATCTGATCTAGCTTTCAAGTATGAGAAAAAAATTGTTTCTAGTTAATTTTGGAAGTCTGCTCTTTTATTTTTACAGAGAGAGAGTTTGATATAAAGTGATAAAATATTAAGCCTTTAAAAATTTTCCGTTTATATTAAACAAAAATATCAGAGAAACTCGATTCATTGTCAGAGTGAAAACCATAGCTTCCGGTCAATCCATCATTCGACTTGTATCATTATGAATATATATACATATTGAATTGTTATTAATAAAACAAGTATTTATGATTACGTAACGATTAAAATGTAATTTGATGACCCACAGAATGAGCGAAACAAATAACCGATTTAATAAAATCTATCCATGAATATTCATTGCACAAGATATCTAAAATTATAAATAAGCATTGTATTTTGTAGAACAGAAAACTAAATACGAAAATAATCATTTCAAATCACTTTAGTAAACACTTTTTATTCTGCATCAAAAAACTTACCCTTTCGATTTATAGTAATAATATTTTTGAAAGATCCGACTAAATCACTTATTGGTTATTTTTAAAATACTTATTCGTAACATCTATAAAATGTACAATAGAGGAGCTGCTTCTTTTTTGAATTTCCGTGTCATGAGTATAATCGTTTTATTAAAATTAATCCAGTATCATTTAGTTAAAATAAAAACCCGGAGCTTCAAAAAACAATAATGTAAGCGCTTTCTGCTGGCAATCGTATTACTTACCACTGCAATTACATATTTCAACTTTTTATTCAAAAAATAATGAACAAATAAATTATTTGATTTCATTTTAAATAAATTTGTTCCATGTATTTAAACTTGCTATTTCGAAAGTTTTATATATTTTTATACTTTCGTAAAACCCAGCTTTAACGGTGCGAATAGTTCCATTCCCGAAAATGAATAATTGGCATCGTATTCAAACAAAAACCGATTTGGCGAAATTTTTGCAAAATTCCTCCCTGCGAATGTCTCTCATCCCCTGTTTCTTTCCCCTCTCCTCATCTAAAAAAGTGCTCTTTATTTAACGACTTCCGTTTATCTGTGCGAAAACTCGGTCCAAAAGCGTTCAGATCGTCCTTTTTTGATTTTTACTATTTTTAAAGCTACTTCTCTTGATGATCCGCCGCTTTTCGCTACTTTCACCCCACATACAGTGCCGGTTTAAGCTCATTTCGGGTCCTGGGTGCAGAAGATCTACGGTCACCCTTTGGGCCCTGGTAGAGGGGAAATATCCAGAAACCCGGGGGGCCCACTTGCCCGGGCGCTCACCCCAAGCGCACAATGGATAAACCGGCACTATCCCATGAAACATTTTTAATAAAAACTTATCTGTATATATTTACAGGGTCCCTAAAAAATTTCTTAATAAATTCTCGTATATGTATCTACACTATTAAAATTCGTATGTACACAAACGTAATTGGCGTACGATTGTATCTTCTTACGAAACGCACGACGCAGAAACTGGCTGCAGGTACCAAAATTTCGGAATGATCCGAGGAATCCGTTTGGGCCATTTATATTCCGATAGTGCAATTGTTAAAGAAAGAATCAAAAAACCCTTAAAACCCTAATTAGTGCCATTTTCCCCCCCAGGGTGAAGTTCAAATTCCCCCACCTTTTTTTTTACCAGACGTTTTTAAAAAAACGATCCCTTTTTTTATGAGACTTACAAGGGGGGGGCACGGGGAAAATTTATTTGGGATGAGCGGTTAATAAAAGTACTCCCATAGGTGTTCACCCCCCCAATGTAATTCCGTCGAATGGCCAGTCAATTCGGAGAAATCAGCCTTCAAATTCATGCTTAGCTTTTATCAATTAATTTTTTTTTAACGAGTTCGTAGCGATTGGTAAATCGTCTGCTTTCTAAGGGGTGGTGAGGATTCGATTCCACGCTATCAACTTTTTTTTCAATTCATTTAAAATTTTTTAAAAAATTTAAAAAAATTTTTTTGAAAGGTCCATTTAAAAAATAAGTAACATTTTTTTTAATTTTTTTTGAAAAAAGTAAAAAAAAAAAATTTTGACTTAAATTTTTTTAAAAATTAAAATTATTATTAATTAAAAAAATTTAAAAAAATTAATAACAAAAATTTTTAATAATTAAAATTAGTAAAAATTTAAATTTCTATTTAATAAATTAACTAATTAATTATAATTTATTATAATTAATTGATTAATTATTATTTATTATAATTATCTATTATTAAGCATTTATATTAAAAAGAAGTATTATTAATTTATTATTAAAATTATTATTAAACCTATTATTAATTTATTATTAAAATTATTAATTAATTATTAAAATTAGGATTTATTATTGAAATTTTTATTAATTTGTTATAGAAATTATTTAAATAAACTTTTTGAAATTAAATAAAATTATTTAAAAGGTCATATTAAATATTTTATAAAATTATAAAATAATTAAAGTAATAATATATAAAAATATATATATTATTTATTATATTAATTGTAAAATAATTAATTTAATAATAATAGTATATTTTATAAATTATTTTGTATTATGTATAATATTTTATTTCACATTATAAAACTATTTGTAACAATTTTTTTTGTAAAATATCATTTAATGTTTATTATATATTTAATTGTAAATATTATTTATTAATATAAAATATATTTATAAAATTCAATATAATTATTTATATAATTACAGTAATTTTTTTACTTTTTAAAATACAAAATAATTACAAAATATATCATTTAATATTTAGTAAACCTTTCATAAATAAATTTATTTAATTAAAAAAAAATAATTAAATGAATTGAAGAAAAAAAAGTTGATCGCGCGTGTAATCGAACCCTCACCATCGCGCTTAAAAAAAACAAGCAGTGAAAACTCAAGGTCAGAAGTGGGGGTAAGAAATTTCCCTAATCAAATACACTAATAGTCATAAATCACAGGCAGGAAGAAAAATTGAACAAAAGTAGAAACAGTTTTCTTACTAGGGAAAAGAATTATTCAGATAAAATAGAATAATAAATTATGGTTATTATATATATATGCCATATAGAATATAAATACACAAGTAAAATTCAAGAAAAGGTCAAAATGAATAAGAAAACAAAACGAAAGAACTTAGCTGACGATCAGTGAAAACGAATGCAATCCAAAATTTCTAATCTCCCGGTAGGAAATAAACAATCCAACTTCGTAGTTGGTAGCTACAACTTCAGAAAATACTTTTAGAAATTCCTTATGAACTAGCAGTTCAGAATATTGAGAATAATTTTGTTAGACTAGCTGGACTATTCGGCCACTCGCTGGGCGCCATTTTATAACGTGTACTCAAAAATAACACCGGCGGATAACTCAAAAAATTTTAATTGGTTGTACTTTCTAATTGAGCACACAGTTACAAATACATAAAAAACCCAGTTATTCTTTATACAAATACTAAGGGGTTTGCGGGGGCGTACATTGGCATGTCCTTTCTCCACCGAGGTGGCAGGCTGACTGTGGCACGTCCTTCCTTCACCGAGGTAGCAATCGGACTACGGTTAAGTATCCATACGGCCAGGAGAGGGCACTCTGGTTCCATCTTTTTGCCATTCGTTACAACATTTAAAACACTTTATACTCAGTTTGTTATTATATAACTTTCATAATTATGTTTAGTAGAAAAAAGTATTTGATGACTGAATAAAAGAGTTTTAAAGTTTTTTCTTCGAGATACTGGGGTGAATAGTTTCATCAAGAAACTCTGCAATAGAAAAAAAAAACTCAGAATTTAGTAAAAAAAATGTCAATTTTAAAAATGAACACTAAGAATTAATTTTTTTGCTTAGAATATGCAAAGAAATGTTTGAGTCCTATAATAATATAAATTTGATCATTATGGAGCTTAGAAAGGAAGTGTCGTCTCAAAAATTTAAAATGACGTACTATTTTCTTATGAATGTATGCATATTAAGTACAAATACATGTTTATTTTTATTTATTTTTTTAATAATAAAATTTAAAGTGTTGCTGATATTTCTAAGTAGTAATAATTAAGAGAAAAAGGGAATTCTGATTCGTACACACAGAGTTAAGTATAAAAACTTTTATAAATTGCTCTCATTTTTGTGTATCCTATCTATAAAATTCTTGGTACTTTAGTACCTAGATATTACTAATGACAACATTGAAAATGGTATGCTATATATGATATTTTACAATAAAAAAAAGCTTACCACAATAAAACAATTTTTAAAAAAAAATATTTTTCTTTAAAAAAATTTTTTAAAAAAAAATTCTATTTTTTTACTACTTGTCCTTATTTTAAGTTCTGAAAATAACCAAATGCTATTAATCATATTTTTGTTGGCTATGGTCTATAAGCAAATCTAAATTTAATGCTATCATTTTTTAAAAATTGGCTATAATCTCTGAAAAAATATATAAATCATGTTGATTAAAACATTCATTTTTGTTTTACAAGGAGAAAAGTTAACACACAATAAAACAAAGTTAAACATATCCTTTTTACCAACATTTTCACACTCTAACATTTCACAGATGATATAATGTTCAATCTTTAGTAATAATAAAATATTCTTAAAATAATTTTCTATAAATTTTTGAGATTTATAAGTTTTTAAATGTTTATTAATTTTATATATATATATATATATATATATCAGAAAACAATGAATTAAGGAACACAAAAATTTTGACACCTCATCATTATTTGAATGCACACATTCTATTTTAATTTGTACATGAATATTTAAACTATGTCAACTGTAATTTTTCATATAATTGTAGTTGTATAAGGTTCAAATATTGAGGTATAAATTGTACAAAATGGAAATCACTCATTTTCTTTGAAAAGAATGTTTACATCTTATAACTTATTTAGAAAATAACTATACACATAAAATCTTACTGTGTACATAAAAAAATCTTATATACACAGATGTATATAAAAGTGTTTTACTAAAGGATTCAAGAGCTTTAATAAAGTTTTTCTTTTGTTGATACAGTAATAATATTAATAAATCATGTAGGATTATAAGGAATAAAAGAATTTCAAAAGACATTAGGCCTTGAGTTTTTTTTTTTTAATTTGTGTTAATTTGTTTTATAAAAAGTGCTAAAATTTTGATATGTTAATTTAAAATAAATATATTTATATCCCCAATGCACTATTAATTGAATTGATTTCCTGTTCAGACAAGTAGTGCAAATAAGATATTTTACAGTCACTCCTCTCAATAAATCTGCTCTTCTAAGAGTCGTATGTTTCGGTTGTTAAGAGTTCTAAATTTTTTTGGAATTACATGGATAATTCTGGATTTATTTTCATCACATTTACTATCTGGAGCAAAAATGAATTTTCTTATACTATTCACTAACTTATGGATATCAACTATTTTTTGTAAAAATTTCTATTTTTTCGAAAAACTATAAACGAAAAGAAAATAATGATAAATGTGGAAAAAAAATACCGAACCAAATTTTATATTTACTCCCAAATTATATCTTTTAACTATTACATCGAAAAAACTCAGTATGAAATAATTTTTTTCTTGAGTATAAGCTATGAATCTTCAGCTATGAATAAATATAACGGAGGGAAAATTGAGTAAAGTATTTGAATATTTCAAAAAACATGAGTGATTATCTCCTTTAGAAATTAAGATGTCACCCACCGGTATAGTGGTTAGCGACGCTGACTGCGGTGCCGTAGGACTGAGTTCGAATCCCGGAGAAGCCATCTAGGTTTGTAAATGTATAGTGCCTTTTCCGCATGGGGGTACTCTAAATAGCCTTAGAGCCGCAAGTCCTCTGGTGGGAGGCCTCTGAACACCCTCAGAGTGTTCTCCCTCTAAATTGGGTTGGAACTGAGCCAAATCGTACTGTCACCTGTATGGTGCTCAAAGCTACGGCTAACGACAAGCGTCATTTAGCCCTTTACCATGATGAATTTCGTGGGCCTTGATTTGGTCTTTGCCAATCAGGTGGCATTAGTAACAACATAACACAACAGAAATTAAGCTAATGAGAGAGATAAAACAAATAATATATTTAGAATAATAAAAGATACATGAAAAATTTCTGGATTAGATAAATAATTACTTTCCTCAGTACATCAAAAAATTTAAGCTACGTGTAATTTGACATTTGTGTCTTGTATTTGTAAAATTAATGTAATTTACTTACGTATTTAAATGATAATAATTTTTTGCTTTGAAAAACTTAAAAGGGCTTAATTGAAATGCATTAAGTTTTCAAATCTGATTTGATTAAATTTTTTTTTCAAAGTAATTTGAAAATCGTCATAACTACTGCTGAAACACCCGGGTAATATTTTCAGAGAACATGAGTTTTTAAAGGATTACAGAAATGCGGTGTGTCACTACGCCGGAGCTTTCATGCGAGGAGAAACGATCGCATATGGTTCTGCAAACCGGTTCCTCCCAGGTACGCCTGGCGATCCCCCTTTCGGCTAAAAAAGAAGGATTTGGCGGTTTAAAATCCCAGCCCCTTTTAAAGATTTCCCACATCAATTAACGTCAGTGATAACAGCAGTGAAATTTGCCTTTCAAAAACAGCTAAAACAGCGCCATAGTTTTTCCCATTAAAAAACCTGGGAAAAACATCCACAATTCCGATTCGTATAGACCAATTGCTGTCCTATCTGCTCTCAGCAAAATCGCTGAGCACATCATACTAAATAGAATTAACAACTTTATTAGTGATAACAACTTTCTTAACCCTAATCAGTTCGGTTTCACTAGACAACTCTACCTATCATCCGCTGCTCAGACTCACGGAAAAAATCTCTGCTGGATTTCAGGGAGGCAGATCCATTGGGGCCTTCCCGTAATATCAAGCATTTTACCGTGTCTGGATCAGCGGACTCATTATAAACTTATTATCTTTCATTTTCCCCTCACTTATCCATATTATCAATTCCTACCTTACTAAAGGACTTACAAAGTCGAGTCAACGAAACTCTCTCACTTCCCCACCACGTCAACATCGGTTGGACCGAAGGCTTATTACTCGGCCAGTTCTTTTCAAAAATTTATTTAAATGACATTCCTTCACACCCACAAACAATGCTCAACATGTAGCGGATGATTCCGCAATCCTTGCAACATTTAAAAAAACTAAATCAATTACAACTTCACTCAACAATCACCTGGCTCTACTCGAAACTATTTCAATCAATGGAAAATTAAAATTAACGTCGACAAAACTGTCTTTTCTATTCACCAAAAATTAAACCATTTACCCACCCCTCTTTATTCCACACCTCTGCAATGGTCTCAGACCAAAAAAATACCAGATTTACGAAAAAATCTCATTTGGCACCACATTCACTCGCGGATAAATTCGGAACCCTTTTGGCAATTTCCCCCATATCCCGGAATTCCGATATGGATATGTTTAAAAATTTCCCCCACCACCTTTTTCCCCCATTATCTCTCGGGGCCCCCGTATGGGGGAGCAGAAAACCAAAAAAAAATCTAGAAAACACAAAACTCTGTAATAAGGGGAAATATGACTAAGGCCAATGTATACCCCAAAATTTAATTTTACAAACATTTAAAATTATCCTTTTAAAAAAATATTCAAAAATTAGCAAAAAATTTTTGAATATTTAAACATCAATAATGCAAAAAATTAATTTGAAAAACTATTACCTTGGGTAAAACATAAAAAGGACCAGGAAAATTCTCCTAAACTCTTATAAAACCCCCTTATCCCTTTTTTATTCATCGGAAAGACCTTAAAATTTTTATTTTAGTTTTTCTCATATTTCTTTTTGCTGCTCCCCTAGGAACGCCCCTTTCATTTACTTAATTCCCTTTAAACCAACCGGGGGAACTCACTCAGTTCCAACGCCAATCAAATTTCCCTTTCCACCCGGACCAGCTACTTACCCAGTTTCATCCTTCGACACCCTCCCCCTTTACCACCCCATTGATTACTACCTCCCCAGCCCGCCAATCCGGGAAGCTTCTTGCTCTCCATAGGTTTCAACGTTCACAACATTCACTTTTCCCTGATAAGGAAGCTTCGCGTTCCCTTCCAAATAAAAATTAGTCAAATTAGTCAGCGAAAAGTGACCCTCTATCGCTCTGCGCAAACTTTTCAAATCCTCCCCGGGTTAAAAAATAAATTATAAAGCTTTTTGAAATATTTAAAAGAACTTTTTCAGAGCATGATTTTTTAGTTAATGCTTTCAAACTTAACACATCCATTGCAAAAAATGGTAATATTTAAACAAAAAATGAAACTAAAATAATGCTAAAATATTTCTCGTAAAAAGGAAAGAAAAAAAACGAAAAACACAATTTTTTTTTAAAAAAAAAACCGTAATTTTTAAGCAATTTTTTCAATCTTTGTACAGATTACGGATAATATTGTTCTACACACGGAAAAAAAGTTTCGGGCGATTGTTTTTATAATTAAAGAAGTTATTAAGCATTTAAATAAAATTTTGAGTATTTTTTTTTTGAAAAATCGTAAAAAAAAGAAACAGTTTTTGACATTTAATTTTTTAAATGACTGATTCTAAGAGATAAATGCACGAACTTCTTTAGTGTAAAATATTTTTTCATTAGCGTGAAAGAAAATGCAAGCGGAACGATTTAAAAATCATTTTAATAAAAACGTATCAATTTTTGACTCATTTTACAAAAACCATAAAAAATAGAAAATATATTTTTTTGTAAAATAAATTATACCGTATCGTGGCGAAGTAAATGATCTTTCCGATTCTGTAATTCTTTTTTGTCTAACAAGGAGAGAGCACGACTAAGGAAATTCATTTGGGATCGAGACTTGGTGTGATAGTAGTACTCCTTTAAAATTGTTCACCCCTCAATGTAATTCCGTCGAATGGCCAGTCAATTCGGAGAAATCAGCCTTCGAAATTCATGCTTAGCTTTTATACAATTAAATTTTAATTTTCCCCAACGAGTTCATATCTTGATTGGTAAATCGTCTACTTTCTAAGCGCGTGGTGAGGGTTCGATTCCACGCGCGATCAACTTTTTTTTCTTCAATTCATTTAATTATTTTTTTTTAATAAAATAAATTTATTTATGAAAGGTTCATTAAATATTAAATGATATTTTTTGTAATTATTTTGTATTTTAAAAAGTAAAAAAATTACTGTAATTATATAAATAATTATATTAATAAATAATATTTACAATTAAATATATAATAAACATTAAATTATATTTTACAAAAAAAATTGTTACAAATAGTTTTATAATGTGAAATTAAATATTATACATAATACAAAATAATTTATAAAATATACTATTATTATTAAATTAATTATTTTACAATTATTATAATAAATAATATATATATTTTTATATATTATTACTTTAATTATTTTATAGTTTTATAAAATATTTAATATGACCTTTTTAAAAAATTTT
>BMAV01024552.1:0-12388 GCA_019973955.1 Trichonephila inaurata madagascariensis
GGCTCTGTTGCTGTTGAATTTGCGATACGACGAGACTATTGATCATGCCACGATATCTCAAGGCCATTATAGAGCATGTTGCGGAATGAGAATAATATGATTGTTTAATTCCATAAAAAATAATCCGAGAATAAACTGGGAAGTGAACCCGCAGGCAGATGGCGAATGCAGTGGACTTACGTGAAAGGCATCAGGATTTGCCTCGGATCCAATTCAACAAAATTCTAGGTATTCATCGTTTCGTTGAAGTAAAAATTTACCTCTTCATTCCAAATAATGTTACAAAGCCAGTTGTTATCGACTTCAACTCAGTCAAGAAAAGTTATGGAAAAAGATAAGCGACGTTCAGATAAATGTCGGTAGAAAACATTTGTTGGTTGTTGCTGATCTTGCGCGGAAAATTGCACTATATTTCTCACAGTATCTTCTATACTGTTGCAGACAATAAATAATTGTCCCGACACTGCACGTCACTACCGATGCCATGATCGTTCGTCAATGAATGCTTTGACAACGGCCGTTGTTATCTCTGAAATAACTGATAAGCTTTCCACGTTGAATGCATTACGACTTAGTTTCTTTGAATCGAGATATCACATATCTATCCCTCTTTATGGAGACATTGATCCGAGGCGCAACTTCTTTCGACATAAAAATGCTAGGATTGCTTGCTATACTACCCGGTTTTCATAGAACACTTTCGCCATTAACTTAAGTTCTGGTAAATTAATAGCCGTCGTAACTCAAAGAAAGCTACTCATTCCGATCTAGTTTTTTTCATACTCAGAACCCATGATTAAACCATTTTGTTATGCGAACCAGGTTGCTTTTTCTTTACTTGTAATTCCACAATTATCCTTTCTTTGAACAGTCATAATGCATCAAAATGTAAAAATAATAGTTTTAAATGCCACAATCTTTGAAGGTAGGCTCCAATGCGTGTTTTTTCAAACATTTTGGATGTAATTCGCCCTTATTAGACACTTGATGAACTATTTTTTCCAGGGAATCTTTTTGACCAGTTGTGACGGGCTCACGCGTCTTTTCATTAACATGTCCTTTGGGTTCTTTGGGGCCAGAATTAATGGCAAATCTTTTCCAACCAAAACCCAAGAAGTGAAGCGTGAAAGAAAGATGCAAATTAGAAAGCTTTTAAATATCAGAAGTTAGAGTAAGCGGTGTGGCACAATTTGGGGAATGTTAAGATAGTCCGTGATTCAATTGTGAAGTGACAGCCAACACAGAAGTTATTCCTGACATAGAGCCGTTAGGTCAAGGTGCATACCATTGCACTCCAGTAAAGACGCAACTTCCATTAAGATTGGATCGGTAGATCGAAATTAAGGTAGGATTGACTATTTAATATTAATATATTAAGTGATAGTATTGGAATTGAGTTTAAGCGAGTTAGTTATTGAGAGTGGTTCGGGTTAAGTTATTTCGGTATTATCTATATTGTGTGTTTTGTCATCGTAGATTCTCTCACATATATTATTATTATCTAATCTGTTAGATGTTTAAGTTTTAAAATCTTAATAAAGTCAAATTAAGATCATGACAGCTCCTAGTTTTTTCTTCATTTATTCCTACACCTCTAGCTCACGCTGATAATCAAGGAGAAGGGCACCTGAGGGGGGCAACTTTACACAGTGATACTCAACCTGCGGCCCGCCGGCCTCTTCTGAGTCTCCAGTCATGTCCCATTGAAAGAAACTTTATTATTGGAGAACAATATATTAAAAATTATTTAGCGAGAAATTCTATCAATTAAGCAATCAAATTTGTCCATTTTGCTATCGATTTGCTTTTTTTAATAGTAGAATGGAAGCAAGAGATTTGGTTATGGCTGAAAATAAATCGAAACCACCTTATTACTCAATAAAAAATGCATGAAAGTAAACATTTTTTTGTGTGTGTTTAATAGAAAGATTAATACGTATTAAAATAAATGCCAAAAATAAATTTTAATATTTTGATCAATTTTGCTTTGTCCAATGTTGCTTTGGTCTTATGATGTGTTTTTCCCATATTCTCATGTTGTGACCTGCGTGAAATATCTGTTATACGTATGCGGTCGGGGGGAAGGTTGAGTACCCCTGTTTTAAACCATTCTTTGAATTGCCTATTAACAAATTTTGCAAATCAATCCACGCCTTTTAAGTATAGCTGTTACCGTTAAAGTGTGAAATCCGTTATTTCATAGAATAACTAGGTATTTTATAAAATAACTAGACAAGTCAGAGTTAAAGTATATAAAATTATTGAATTCTATGTTTTAACTAGGTACTCTGTAGAATAACGGTTACTTGATCGTGTTAAAGTATGAAATACGGCACTCGAAAGATCTTTGAATCGGTTCTAGCTGCTTTAGGAAGTATTTTTCCGATTAAGAACTAAAGATTACCGAATAAAACTTGTACTCTAGATATCATTTCAATATATGTCAGCGAGAATTAATTTCCATTGAAGAAGTTCCAAATATTGACACAATGCTTCGATCTGTTGCAACAGCTCAAAGTTGCGGTACTGGACAAGGATTTAAAAAGTACTCGTGTAAAAAAAAATGCGTAATTGTAAAAAGTGAGCTTGTTTCAAAAATAATAAACAGTGCAATCCAAAGTGTCATAAGAGCAATCCTTGCTCTAATAAATAATGAAAAGTAAAATGAAGGTATCTCATAAAATTTAAATTAATATTCTCTTACATTTTTGTTTTAAAAAGTTTACACAATGACTTTATGAAGCAACAGTTTTTCTTCACAGCATGTATTTTTGTTGATAATATTTAAATATAATATATTTTTGCGACATATTCTTTTTTCCCCTTTCTGTTTAACTAAAGTTATCAATATGAGAAATAATAAATTATGTCATCTGCAAAAGGGATAAAATGTATTTTTCGAGAGATTTTAGCTGTTTATGATGAATCAATTCATAAAATATCTTTGAAATTGTTTATTTTTCCCTTTAACGGTCCAACCTTAGTTATTTCATAGAATAACTAGATAAATCATGACATATTTTTCATCTATTATATACTTTAACTTGCGAGCGACTTACTCCTGAAGTTGCTCCCTCACTGTCTTGCTTACCTATGAGTGTAGGAGGAATAAAAGCAGAACCAGAAACTTCAAAACTAACAATTATTTATTTATTCAAACACACTAATCAACAACAGTTTAACCTTTAAATGAATGTCCTAGGAGTGATAGAGAAAAAGCAACAAACATTAAGTGAATAAGCACAAGTAACCAATTTAACTTAAACTTGTGATACAGCCCCCCTTTGGTGATCGTATCTTTGATTGCCAGCGTGAGCTAGAGGTGTAGGGTGCTTACGAAAGGAATAGACATTTTAAATTCTTAATATGACTTTATTAAGAATAGAACTTAAATGTCTAACAATTTAGATGAATTTAAATAGCGAGAATCAAGAATGAACAAACACACCCAAACATAGTTAAACCGAATCGCGTAATTTAGACCACTTTCTCTAAATAATTATTCAATCTGCCTACTCTCACTTTTAATAATATTACAAGTCTTAATATCAAATAATCAGTCCTACCTTAATCCAACTAAGATTAGATTTCTATATGGAGACGTCTGGGCGTGCGTGCAATGGTATGCACCTTGTATTACTGGTTTATTTTCCAGGTAACTTTACTAGTGACTGTCAATTCACGCTTGTATCTCTTCAAACATAACTTTCTCCAAATTGCCGTCCTGCTTACTGAAACTTCTGTTCTTTTAAAAGCTATCTTATTTGCATTTCTTGTTCACATTTCGCTTCTTGGGTTTTGGTTGGAAAAGAGTTGCCATTAATCTTGGCCACCGAAGAACCCAGAGGTTATGTTAAAGAAAAGACGCGTGAGTCCGTCACAAACTAATCTATCGTTGATTAGAAACCCCCAGTCCACTAATTTAATACAGTGGCAAACACCGCTCTTAATCTTAAGCTGCGAAAATCAACTTTACTTTATCTCACCTGCATGGCGAATGTAACAGCTTCTGATCTCCTTCTACTATAATTACAAAAACTCAGACTTTATATAGTCGAACTAACCTACATATCAAGGTTTCTTCTTGAGAGGGATGGCTGGAAATTAAACGCGAATGCTAGCCCAAAGATTTCCCCAAGAGGATTAATGTGAAAATCGCGTAAAGATCCGTCACAAACTTACTTGTCTAGTTACTTCATGAAATGCCTAGTTATTCTATGAAATGCTTCTCAAACTTTCAATACTTGCGACCCAATATTCAATCGTAATTTTCATCGCGCCCCCCTCCATACAATAACAATGTATTGAATTCGATAATACGATACTTTGACGCTTTTGCTACAATGCAATTTTTAACTCTTAAGTGCTTCCAGCGTATATAGACGTCTCGCACAGCCAGTGCGTAAATTTCCCCGGACGTATATATACGTCTTTCCGAAATACGATCTTTTCTGTTCACTGCTATCCATAAAATTATTCCGAAGGCTTTGGAATGCAATAAAATAAACTTGACAGTGTTTGCGAAGGATTTACTTATTTCGGAGGATTTTCTTATTTTTATTCCCTGTCTCCTCCCCCAATACACCACATACGTGCAAAACGGTGGCAGTGGGGAGCGAATCTCGTAACTCGGTAGTTAGGGGATTAATTATAAACCGTACAAAAACTAAGTGTAAACTATATGTTTGCATATAATTTTATAAATGGTACCCGTGGGGCCACTGGTAATTGTTTAACTTATTCCTAACTTGTTAAATTAATTATAAAATACATTGTGCAGTACTGATACATTTATAACTGTATTATATCAGTGTAAATGTTGTTTTTTTTTATTATTATGTCAGAACGAATTTTGTTTGTTTACTTTCAGTAAATAAATATTATTTTTAAACAATTTTTTGTTTTCGAATTTTCAATACGCTCGCGCCCCCCTCCTAGGGTTATGACGCCTCCCTAGGGGGCGGGCCCCACAGTTTGAGTAGCTCTGCTTTAAGGGTAACATAGCTATATAATGCTCTGAATGCAAAGGTCATATATGATTATAATAACTTTGCATATTATTACAGAGTCGAAAAAAATGTAGGAAAAATCCTTTTGTAGTAGAAAATCTAAATGGGGTTTCACTCAAACACACTTTAAGAATTAAATACATACCCAAGGAATAAATATTTTAACATTTTTAGGGTTAAAAATCAAAATTAAAAAAAAAATTCTCGTCCAACACAGCATAAAATAAGAGATTTTGAGTGTGCAAGATATCTCACATTAAGAGCTTTGCATGTGTATTTGTATAATATAAAAAATATTAATCTGAGCATGACAGTGTCTTAATCCCAACCGGAGCCCCTAATAGCCGACCAATTCAATAAACGTTGATTTAATTAAATTTCGAATCATGAATTCGTAATTCTACGAAAGAATTAGATTGATAAATGATTAACAATTTAATAAAGTACCACAAAAAATTTTTTTGAAACAATCTTAGATCCAAAAATAATTGTTTTCGCAATTTGTCTACCATAAAATCAAATTGCTAGATTTTTCCCCTAAGCTGATGAAATCGAGCTTAAGTTATATAAGATATCTAGCAATACAAAATAATCAATTACTCATGAATAAAAAAAAAATAACGAAAAAAATTTTGTAGAATAATCTCATATCCAAAATCAACTGTTTCATCAGCTTACCACAAAATATAAGTCTTTGTTCTATGTTACTGAAACCGAACTTTAAATCATGAGTTCTATTTCTTCAAAAAAAAAAAAAAAAGTCAAATTTATCATCATTAGCATTGCAGACTGGAAAAGAAGTGTGTCTTGGACGCAATTTAAATCAAAAAGAATATAACCGTTTATTAAATAAATTATTCATTCCATTTTTTACCACTGAAACTAAATTTTGAATCATTATACCAAATTTCCAAGAACTTACTAGTTACTCGTGAATATATTATAGTTTAAAAAAACTAAAAAACACGCTTTTATAGTTAATCGAGCTAAAAAGTAAGAAATAATTCTTAATATAAGAATAAAAGGATTAACGAGAAAATTAATGTCATTGTGGTAAAAGCAAGGGGTGCTCGATATCAATTTTTTTGTTATAATTTCTTACTATTTCTATTCCGAAATGCGGAGTTAGTGTAAAAATGTAGTACAAAGCACTCCACACGCTTTTACCACAATGACATTAATTTTATCTTTAATCATTTTATTTTTATATTATTAATTATTTTTTGCTTTTTTGCTTGATTAACTATAAAAATGGGTTTTTTTTTTTTTTTGAAATGTAAT
Organism: Trichonephila inaurata madagascariensis; assembly: GCA_019973955.1. NCBI lineage: Eukaryota > Metazoa > Arthropoda > Arachnida > Araneae > Nephilidae > Trichonephila > Trichonephila inaurata. The sequence goes on from BMAV01024552.1 coordinate 6,291, forward strand.
TTATTTGTCAGTTTTTTAGTTCAATTTACAATAAAAACATGTTTTTCTTTTAGTTTTTTAAACTATCATTTATTCATTGCGTCTTTTTTTAGAATCTGGAATACCCATTGGCATCCTATCAGTGCGTCCACTCGGCCTGGTTTGCAAAATGTAGGATCAGCCAACTGAAGGAAATCTGGAAGAGCTAATTTTGAAATATTTAATACGGAAGAAGATGTAAAGTCAATAACATTTTTCACTAAAAAGAGCTCAATATTCTTTCTAAAACTTGTATCAGCATTAGACATAAAAGTATACGTTTTGAATCGAAGAGTTTGTGAGAAATTATTTAATACAGTGACCTCTGAATCAATTCTCAGCTGTTTTGGGCAGACGCCAATTCTGAAAATGGGATCTGGAATTAGTCGCAAAATCTGGAAATGGGAAATCGTTAATCCTGATCAGGACAATGAAACTAAATTATTAAATTGTTGTATTGTCATCGATCCTTGACAAGTGTGTAAAATTTCGAATTAATCTAATCTTTCAAAGTGGGTGAAAATCGAGTTCAAAGATTCCGTTACATTCAGGTGAAGCTTATAAAAGCGTGTAAAAAAATGTAAAAAACGATGTCTTTAAGATTCATAAATAGTAAATAATTCCGCCAACCTATTTATCACAAAATTAGCGGGATTCGTTCTACAGTTGCTGGAACTTCGAATCATGAAGGAACCAGAATGGTCATCCCTTGACTTTACTGGAGAAAGAAAAATGCATATTTAGAATTATTCGACATATAGAAGGAATATAATTCTACTCCAAAATAACAATCCCAGGAACAATTGAGTCTACTTAATCTATCAAATGTCGTCCCCAAACTGCTGAAGCTGAAGTTAAATAATAAGTTCTAGTTTCTCAAAGGAACCAGATTACTCATCATTAATATGAAAGACCAGTGGAAAAGGTGCCTTTGGAAAATAATCTCGGCAGCCAACCGTTTCATTTTAAGCATACCCACTACAGGATCAATTCATTCTCAAGTTGCTGGGGCCTGTAAATGGTTATTGTTGTTCACAATGTGGAATGGTTTAGTCATGGCATCATTAGCAATAATTACTGTTTATGGTTCCTGACCCGTAAGGGGGATGATAGAGATAATACAGTGTGACTCGCAAAAACACGTTCAAGGTCGGCTTTGTTTTGAGTCGCGTATTGTGTGACAGGATTGCGTGTGCAATGTTCGGATAGAGTTTGGTGCAGCAAATAGACACAAAATCGCCGAGCGTGACTTGCATAAACTTGTCGGATTTTTTTAATTATAATTTCCTGAAGAATTTCGTGAAGAGTTTTTAAAAATTTACTTGAGAAGTTTTTCATGCAAGAATTAATAAGAGCTTCACAGAGAAGGATGATCAGTATTAATATTCAGAAGTCCTAAGACCTTCTGAAAGAATTCAGATTTTGCAAAAGAAATCCTTCCATTCTTAACAATATAGGCTTAACTAGATTAAATATCCGGTGTTACGTGGTAATTGGGTGCTTTATTTTCTTTTCTTTCAGTAAAAAAAAACTTTGCTCTTGTATTAAAATATATATCTCAGAGGTTTTTAAATTTTTTAAAATAAAATATCTCTATTATTTTTCTAACCCCTAAATAAAATAATAGAATGCACACAAAATAAACCTTTTTAATGATTTTGCTCTTATTTCTTTGAACAATTTCTCAAAACTCTCCAATTTGTAAGAACTTGTTAAACAATAAAGTAATTTGAGCTTAGCAAAAGGGGTAAAATCAATATAATAATAATTTTAATTTTTGTGGAAAAAAAGGCATTAATTTTCGACTCTTTCGCAGAATTTATTGTTATACAAAAATGTTTCATTTAGAATGGAATGAATAATACAAGAAATACGAATTGTACAATGACGATTCACAATGTTATCAAAATCGTTTGGTCTCAAAACAAGCCAAGAATGAATCCAAATTGAAACGAAAGAATTTGTGGGCTTAAATACTAAAATGGCAGCCTCAAAAATGTCTTAAAATAATGAATAATCTGTGATTCCACTTCCAGATACTTCGTGATTTCTAATTAAGTATGAATTAAAATAGTACATTAAGCTATACAGGTAAAAAAACTGCGTATTTTTAAGTGAATTTTTATGAGGAGTGATTCAGAAAGAGGTTTTAGAAAATTATGTATAATTTCTCAGTGAAAGAAACCGACGAGTGTGGAAGGGGATTGTAATGTCTAAAAAGCGAATAGCTTCAGCAAAAGGGACCGCAGAGCTCAATCAGCACCTGGATTCTACAGTGGCAATGATTGCAGAAAAGTCACCTTCATAAATAGAACATTTAAGGCAGATCATCAATATTATCAAGCCATTTGTCACAGATGTTAATGCCAAACGTCGTCAACAGTCGTGTCACACTCACAAAATCTGGTTGACTGATAAATGGAAGAAATTAATTTAATCTGACGAATCACACTTTTCCCTACAATAGAAGGGGGGCACATTTGGAGGAGACCCCCTGCATAAGTGTATAATCGGGTTGTCTCCTTTCAACTGCCCAGCATGGTACGTACGTTAATATATCGGTGACCGTGTCGTGCTTTTCTGCTGGACCAATCGTAAATCTGAGCGGAAGGATCACTGGGGAGATGTTTAGAGAAGTTTTAGCTGACCAGAGATCCATCCTACGGTGCAAACTTCGTTTCTTGCTGGAGATGGAATTTTCCACAATGATAATGCACCTGTCATTGTAGCGGGAATTGTCTTATCATGGCTTGACGAACACGAGGATGAAGTTAAACAACTACTTTGGCCCGCACAGTCACCCGACCTCCAATATAATTGAACCGTTATGGTCTATTTTAGAGCGTTCAATACGGAGTCGTTATCTTCCACCGGTATCTCTCCCAAAACTTTCACAATATCTCCATAAAGAATGGTACAATGTTCCTTTAAACACTTTCAGCACTTGTATGAATCGATTTCTAGGCGAATTCAAGTTACATTACATGCCAAATGTGATCTTACACCATACTAATAAAGTATTCTTTATAAATCTAAGATGTTTCCATTATTTTGATAACCACTTGTATATAAAAAAAAATGTTAAACAAATGAAAATTCACATGTCCGTTTTAAATTACGCAAATAAAACTACAAACTCCAGTTTAATGTTTGATATCCACGAATGCCAAATATTATTGAAATAATTAATTTCGTCAGTCAACCGTGATGATTGGTTGTTAGATCTGCACTTTTCATTGGATACAGCAGAAAAACTTGAGTAAATAAGGACTTGCAAGAACAAGATAATTTAATAATCGATGCCTGTGTGATTCCATGAAAACTTTTAATAAGGAAATGTGGTTATTTAAGGGCCAACTTAGAAATAATAATGCTCAGCATACTCCTTTGTTAAATAGCTTCCCAAAGAGCTAACTTAAGAATTTCCCGAAATATTCTAACGAAACAAAGAAACTTATAACTACGTTTATATATATATATAACAGTCCTTTCTCAGAATTAGCAAAATATGATTTCAAATATTTTCATGCCATGTGAACAGCGTTCCTGAAAATCTACAAATGGAGTTAAAATTAAGTTACAGTGCAGCAATGAAATGAAACAGAATTTTGTGTCCACATCCCACACACACAAGTGAATTTTTACAATAATTACATTATATTTGAGAGACATTCCAACTTAAGATATTTTGCGCTAAGTACTTTTGGATCCATGTATATTTGTGTAACATGTTTTTCCAGAGATAAAATTTACGAAGAGTTCATCACGTGCTTCATTGACTGATGCCAATTTAAAAATCCAGCTAAGGTGTGCCATGTTGATGCTGATGTCGCGTCCATGAAGAGACCAAATCAAACTGTACCATGAGCCTAGATGACTGTTCTGGAAATCTATTGTGTCCGCCGTAGCCTAGTGGTCAAGGTAACTGACTCGTGGCTGGCTTGTCATAAGTTCGAGCCTTGTACCGCTGAAGACCCACCATGTACGGAGACGATGCACGCTAACTCTGTCGAAGCTCAAAAGTCCTCCCGCTGGTTTGGCGTGGAAGTTAGGAGAGAGGGGGAGGCATCGTCCTCGTCCTTGCTATGGCCCGATGTCCGTCGCCAAAATCCCTCGAGCAGCTGAATAGTGCGACGTTAGTATTCACTCAATCACTATGGCGATCTGTTAAATATTCTCGTAAAGGTTTATTGACGAAAACAGTTTGTAGTATTGTTTGTAGTGCAATAAAAACAGATGCACAGTCAAAAAATATGAGCCTGTGTTAGCTCTGTATCCGGACAGTTATCAAAATTCCTGTAAGTTTTTCTACATCATCCCTATCAATCTTCATCCTTCTGTAATGACCTGTTCTTAGCCTACAAATAGTCTTTGTTATAAGGCTGCCTCCACTTATATTGCAGAGTGCCATGTTGATTATAAATATAGATTTACAAAAAATACGTGAAGTAAAGGATAAATAAATACCTCAGTAATTATAACTCCAGTGTTAAATATATTTAACCCTGGAGTATAACACAGTATATTATCTAAAGTGTGGTCCGCAGTAACGTTACGCTTAAACAAATTGGCCTGTGAAACTATTTGTATTGCCCAGATCTGATTTAGAATATCATAATTTGTCAAACAACGAGGACTGCATTTAAACAGAAATGGTTTTTGATTAGAAAAAATTATATCGTGATCACATTGTTGCCTCAACAGCCCTGGGTGACCCTTGTCCTTCTCCAGAACATTTTTCCTAGCAGTTCTCTTCATCGCCAGCTCCTGCCAGTTTCATACCCTTTTGATCTTGATATCAGTGTTAATGGAGTCCAGCCATCGATGTCTTAGATATACTCTAGTTCTACCAGTGGCGTAACGGAGAATACTAGGCTCCCCCTGCAAAGTCAGGTTTTGGGCCCCAAGCTGGATCTTATAAAGGGTACATACTTGGCATCAGACAGGCTTTGGGGCCCCTAGAATCCTGCTCCCCCGCAATGCAGGGGTTGCGGGGATGTACGTTACGCCACTGAGTTCTACCATCTATAGGTTTATATTTGAAGATCTTATCTGTAGGTGGGCTCTTAGTATCGAAAGTTTGGCTAGCAGTTTTCGGTACAAAGGAGTTTTTAAGGGTTGCAGTTGTTAGCCCTACGCCCAACCCCCAACTTGGAGAACCAGTCTCCTGAAAAAATTCCCAGGGGACGCTGGGTACATTTTTAGTCGCATCTTACAACATGCACGAGCTACATTGGGACTATTCTTTCACACCCGGTCACTACACGGGTGAGAAAATTCTATAATGAATGTTATTAAAAATTAAACTGTTCACGGTATAAAAAAAATTATTGATTAGTTAATAACACAAACATATTGCTGATTTCCCTCTCATGATGCACAACCATGAAACACGACTATCAAAATATTTTTTTTTTAACTCAAGATCTTTAGGTTTGCAATTATTCCTTCACAAGATTAAAAACTGAAAGGAAAAATTAAATCTCCAAACAAATTTTTTAAAGTATCCGACTACTTTCGGAACTGTGGTTTTGTAAAAGCTTATAAATGGGTAATATTTATGATATTTACAGTCACTTAGATTATAAAATGTATATAAAACTGTTTTAAGAATAGTATTACAATAAAAATTTATTTAAGTACAATATTTTGACAAAAAATGAAAATAGAATGACCCATTTTCAAAATATTCTCCTTTTGTGAAAAATGCTTCTATTATAATAATATTTTGCCTATATATAGCTCAAACCTCTATACAGAGGCTCAACTAGAATTTTTGAAATATATAACTTAGAAGTGGATTTATCCATGTCTTACGACAACAGAAGGGAGAAAATTTAAAAAACGCCGATAATTATATATATTTCAATTGGTTGCAACTCTGAAAATAATGCGAATTTTTCAAAAAAAAAAAAAATAGTCCAGACTCTCTGGAGAAGTCTTTACTTTACATAAGCACACACACACACACAAAATATTATTATTTTAATAGTATTTTTTATAAAAGGATAACACACACACATTTTGAAAAAAAGGTTTTTCTAAGTTAATTTTTTGCCAAAATATTGTATTTAAATAAT
>BMAV01024552.1:29853-64781 GCA_019973955.1 Trichonephila inaurata madagascariensis
CACACACACACACACAAAATATTATTTTAGAAGTATTTTTTTTATAAAAGGAGGACATTTTGAAAAAAGGTTATTCTAAGTTAAATTTTGCCAAAATATTGTATTTAAATAATTTTTTTTATCATAATGTCCTTAAAACAATTTTATACATGTATTCTAATCTAAGTGACACTAGATATCATGAAAATTATCCATTTATGCTCTTTTTTAAAATCACGGTTCCCCGAACGTAGTCGGATACCTTAAGGAAATATATTTGAACTTGGATGGATGAGAATAGAAAGTATTTTATTAACGATTGAAAATTTGAACAGGATATATATATATATATATATATATATATATAGGGAGATTGTGAACTTATAGTAGGAACTGAAAAAAGGCTGTGCACGTTATACGGCGAATATACCTAAAAATTAAAAAAAAACGCTGCTTGAAAGTTTAAGTGCACGCTATACGCCGGATTTTAGAGTAAGTGTTAAGCAGTGACAGGTAAGAGTGGGGTTTTGGGACTCAAACCCCTTCATAGGCCAACGAATTTTTAATTTTTAGCGTAAAGATTTCGTCTCGATTCTTTTGTCTATGTCTCTCTCTCTCTCTCTTTTAAGAATATAAACCCCCCCACCCCCAATTAAATTAGTCTGTTGTGAGGTAATATTTATCACTCTATAAGCCCAACATCAAAACAAAATCCTTCGAGAAACAGAAAAGAACGAAAAGAGAAATCCACTGAAGGCTTCAGGAGAAACCCGCTCAATCCACAAAAGATGGCTCAAACGTGGAAAAACTGTATTTTTTACCCATAAACAAACAAAAAAGTAAAGAAAAATGCCTGGCGTATCAAAAACCAAGAACAGAAACTTTATATTTCATGATGTCAGCTTCCAGCGCAGTATAACAGTGAAAGACAATGCGAAGAGCTTTACCTGTACACGGCCATTGAAAGTGATTTAAAGAGCCATTTGTTCTTATACTCCTCTCCTCTGCAAATACAACAAAAAAGAAGAAAAAATAACTCTTAAAGAGAGATGGAAAAAAAAAACGAATTTGCGGCCGAATTCCTGCCCAACAGGTCTTTCCCTATGTCCGCTGACCCCAACCAACAGGTCAGGTGATAAAGTGGAGGATGGGGGGAGTTCGAAAAGAAAAAGAGAATGAAAAAATAAATAAAAGACTGAAAGTAGTAGAGTTAGTGATGCGGCTAAACATCAAGCTGGTAGTCTTATCTTGGGCCCCCCCCCCCCCTGCTCCGGGGTGCAATGTTTTTTATCAGTACTTTTTGCTTTCCTCAGTCATAAACCCATCCGAATAAGCCCTAGGCGGGCCCGGTCTGTTTTCCCGTGATTCCTTCGCAGACGCGGTGGAGGAATAAAGCTCACAGGTAGAATGGCCTTGCCTCTTTTCGCGTGAGGTGAAGTTCAGGGTTGCCACAGTTGGCGCTTTCTCGCCGCAGCGCTGTAACTTTTGTGTGCTTTCAGGTGGAACTGAATAATTTCCCGGATGTACTTAGATACTTATTAATATTCCTAATTGATAGATGCAAATGCGGTTTTTGAAACCCTTCTCCAGTAGAGTAGGAATTACGATGTCATGCAAGCGCAAAAAATGACTTTTTTTTTTTTTTTTTTTGGGGGGCAAGTTTGGGTTCGTTCAGGAGGGACGTGTTCTTGGAAAGGCGAAAGGATTTTTGCGAATAATATTTGCATAATCTTAACACTGTATTCATAATGTTTTGCTAAAGCCATTTGGGGGGGGGCAAGTGTGTGTTTTCGTATACATTAATAATTATTTTTATAAAAAAATAACCTTCCCACGAAAATATCCGCGTTTTGTTATTTACAACTGAATTTTTCTGATACAAAACTAATTTGTTAAACAAGTAATATAAATAAAAAATTTCGTCAATTTCTACTTAGGTCAACAAAGAAAAATTTTATTTTAGTTACTTTTTATTAAATAATTACAATTAATATAAATATGTACATACATATGACAGAAACACAATATTAAGTGGCAAAATAGAAAGAGATTTTCCTCGTAATTTTCCATTTTTCTTTCTATATAGGGTGTTGGACTATTATTTTTGTTTGTTATTATTTATTTATTAATTAAACTTAATTATTCCAATAAAAAAATAGTATTTTAAAAAGAAATCACACTCTCGGAAATTAGGCCACAACGGGTGGGATTCGAAACCACGATCTTTGGATTAGAAGTCCAACGCGCTATCCATTGAGCTACAGGAACACAACGAGCAATTTTCCTTTTTATATATGGTGTTCGACTGTTATTTTTGGTACTATTTATTTATTAATTAAAAAATTAATGAATTAATATTTGAAAAATTGTATTAACATCAAGTGTCCACTACAAGTTTAAAAAAACATATTTGAAACTTGAGTGGATGAATGAAAAGTATTTTATTAACGATTGAAAATTTGAGCAAGATATACATATATAGGTATAAATTATTCCCAGTAATTTAATCTTTAATAGCTTTTGATTTATCTATGGTCAAGTCCCTCAGGACAACCGTTTAATTATTTTAACCAGCTAACTGCCTAACGGAGATTTTTGGAACTACATCCCCCTACCAGATCATGTGATTTTCCGCTGAGTATAAATAGTGAGATCTCTGGAAATCCTTCTATTCTGTCTTTGTCCTTAATCATGTAGCCGGCTGCAGCGCGTAGTATCTTAATTTCTTTTGTTGTGTCATTTTGTGTTTATTATGTGTTTTCTTGTCTGCTTCTTGTTACGTTGGAATGCAATATGTTAACTGTGCAACAAACTGGATTAATAACCTTAACAGACTGCCTCGTCAATCTCATCAATATAGAACATCAACCTTACAGTAATTATCACCAATGGCCACTCCCTGTCCTTTCGTTACAGAACCATCCGCTCGCCACATCTGACAGTTATCATTACTGTTCACCAGAAATGTTATAGAAGCCACTAGGAATATTTCATATATATAGGGAGAGTGCAAACTAATAGTATAGGAATTGAATCAATTATATAAAATATAAATTAAAATTATTTATTGCCAGAGAGAGAGAGAGAGTCCTAAGAGATAATCTTAAGTACGATTCTTTCCTGTGTATATAAGTAAAAGATGTATTGTAAGCAGTGGCACACACAAGGGTCCTGGGGGTCCAGACCCCCCCCCAAAGCCCTTGATTTTTTTTTCAGATTGATAATAATTCTAAGTATATTGTACGTAAAATTTAACTAAGTATTTGCTATTAATGATTAATTTTATTAATTAATGCTAATTATTTATTCAATAATTAGTTTTTTACTGTGTTTTGTTCCCGAAAATCGACAAAATCAAAGGGAGCATGATACAAGATTGGTGAACTTTCAACCCCCCGGATCCCCCCTTGAAAAATTCCTGTGTGCGCTACTGATTGTAAGCTATATATATATGCTCCATAGCTCATTTTTTTTCTGAATTGTTTGATTCCTGAAATTATTACAAAGTATAAAAATAATTTAGATAACCCTAAATTGGGCAAATGCTTATATATAATGATATAGTTTTACTACTTTGAAATATTATTGTAATTAAATTGGATACCATTAAATTCATTTTGATATATAATGAAGTTAAAGCTGTGTGTGTGTGTAAGTGTCTAAAAAAACTGTTCAACTTAAGAGGAGGAAGCGACAAATTGAAAATATTTTAATTATTGTTATCTGTAATCGATTAGTGGTTGCTGTAGCTTAATGGTTATGGTCACGAACTCATGGGCGGCAGGCGTGTCATGCGACTCGGCCACTGAAGACCCGCCGTGTACAGGGGCTGATGTCCGTTAAACCATTTGTTGTTGAAAGATCTCCCATTGGTATGGTGTGGATATTTGGAGTAAAAGGTGTCAGTTTCGATGTCGTCTTCTTCTCTTGACCGAGTCTTAAAATTATAGAGTCTTTCGCCAATAACCCTCGTTGCTTCATGAGTGTGTGAATATTAACGTCGCACTATTCAGCTACACGAGGGCTTTTGGCAACAGACATCGTAATTTTGAACCATGACCAAGTGATGAGGAAGACACCTGAACTGGCATCTCCCTCACCTAACTTCCACATCACACCAACGGGACGCCCCCTTACAGCGGTACTAGGCTCGAACCCATGACACGCCGGCCAAGAGTCCGTTACCTTGACCACAGGGCTACCGCGGCCACTCATATTGCTTTATAGAGGTGGAGGACTACACCTTTTTAAATTACATTTATCAGCTACATATATTTCATAAAATATATAGAGAGAGATTGTACCATAAAATCACAATAAATATAATTTAAATAAAATAGGGGTAGTTTTATTCAAGTTATCTGTTGTGCTAATTTCATAAGATTATCATACATGGCTAACTACAAGCCCTTTTAATTTTAGAGCTACAGTCGGACCTCCATTTTATGAATTTCTACTTTGCGAAAATCTCTATTTTATGAACTTTTTTCTGGAACCAAGAACGTACCACATATTGAAAATTAATCTCTATTTATAACGAATTTTCCTCATAACGAACCTTTTTTTTTCGGGATTTAGTGACCGTTAAATAGAGGTCCGACTGTACTTCTCTGAGACAAATGTTCCTTATCACATTTTTCTATAATTTTCTTCGAAATCAGGAGCGAAGTTGCTTGTTGAAATTCTCAACAATTGCAAATTAATGTTTGTCAAAGATCGTTTATATTTACTCTTGCTGATTTTCAAACAAGGAAAGCTTTGCTCACACAAATATATGTATAATTTTTACCAAAATTTTTTGTAAAAGTCATCTAATTTCACAGCATTAATCATTCATTTCGCAATGTGAGATTGACCTTATTGTTTTTTAATAAGTTTAAGATGAAGCTGCTCAGATGCTGTGGAAATATCAGTAAAGAGATAAGAGAAAAAGTCGAATTTAAAGGAAGCAATTTTCTTAAATCCTAAAATCTTTTTGTGATCTAATCCACCAAACTTTGCGGATGATCGTATTCTTCGAAGAAACACTTCCACAGGCACTTTCTGTTTTCCTAATTAAATAAAAATGTCAAAAAATTGCTTTCACCTACTTGATTTTCTATTAAGCCTGATTTTGCTTTGAATGGTTTGACATGTTTTCACATTTCATGTGCAAACAGCCCTTCTTTTTTTTTTTCCCCCTGAAATCTCACATTCAGTCCATTCAACTTTTAAAATGCATCAACTGCAAATAACATCTCATATCTCCTTTTTTCACATTCTATTTTTGAAACGAAATCGTGAGAATCCCTTCATGTCCAGAAATAAGAGTGCGAGTGAGAATTATATTAACATCGTGCTGTAAAGCTGCACGAGGGCTATTTATTGGCCAAAAATAAGAGGATTTCATCTGCAATTCACAGACACTTTTTATCACTTTGCCCAAACTTAACGACCTCACACTGTTGTGGTCAATTATGTCTTCACATTCTTAAGAAAAGATTTGAACTGTCGATGGTGGAGTGCTCTTACTCCGATTGTGTGTTCACCACACCAACAATTGGATCTATCATAAATTTAAATCCAGTGAGGTTTTGTGAAAACTCCTCTGAGATGCAAAATACGATGAAAAGACATCAATGTCTGTATATTTTGTGCTTATAATTTCTTAGAAGCTGAACTATATCTTCATTTTTCCATTGAAAACTCTGACCCTATTTGTTTTGCCTGACATTTTTTCCAGGACAAAGCACTTCTCTCCACACAATTCACAGCATCAAGTCCTGACCAGTGATTTTCTTTTTCATTAATTCTAGACAAAATGATTCTTCTGTGATGAAGAAATTTTCGTTGGTTCCACAAATAAAAATAACAATTATACAGTATCTTTGTTATCAATGCTCTCCTTCAGTGCCAAAGAAAATCTAAGATATTTGATAACAGTCAAGCTTTTCAGTGAATTCATCCTTAATAGTCTTTTTTGACTATTAAATGCTTTCAAATTTGTTTCTCACTTCGGGACACAATACGGTTGCTCATTTTCCCATTCATTGCTTAATAAACTCCATTCAAAAAGGGCTTATTGCATTGAGCAAGGCTGTGACCAAGAAACTTGCTTATGTATGACTATTTTTAAGAGTTGATTGCTTTTTAAGTAATATTTATTGCTTTTTCAGCTTTTACGCGAGTTTTAATTTTGCGTTATTTCTTGAAACGTTTACAGTCACATTCACTTTGTTTTGTGTTTTATAATGTCGCTTCAGATTATACTCCCTAAATACGTTTATAATATCATGACACGATACGCACGCTGCTTTATTCCTTGTATTACCAAGGGAATATTTGTTAGTCCATTCTTCATTAAACACACGGCATTCATCACCAATTTTTTCATGGTTTCACAAAAATTATTAATTTATATACAACAACAAGAAAAAAGTTGCTCATGCAAGAAGTTGACCGGCTAGACTAAAATTTGTAGGAATTGTATATTTACATCAGGGATACAAATGATCATATTTCCAGGTTTGTTTAATCTTGTGGCGCATGTAGGGCATCTTCTGAACGCAGTGAGTTTCGAGCCTTAAAAGGACATCTAATTGCGCAGTCATTTCTCATTGAATTATGCCGCAAAGTAAAGTTCGCAAACAACTGGGAGGGTTTGACAAAAAAGCAATAATTGGGCTCTGAAAAGGTGGATGTTATAATCGATAGATTGAGCAGTATATTGACTTTACTGATGTTACTGTTGGACACAGCTGATAGGGTGGGTATAACAAGGCCCATCCCAGCATCAATCAAACTAAGAAAGGTCCAGGAGAATTACACCAAAAGAGGATCGGCGTGTAAAGATATGCGCATATTGATTCAACAGCCATGTTGCAGACATCCAGCGAGAACTCTATTAGTCATTCAATAAGTAATCGCACCATTTATCGATGGTTTCGTGAAGTGGGACTTAACTTGCGTAGACCGTTCCAACGGCAGCCGTCAACAGCACTGCATCGTCGTCAAAGATTAAAATGGTAAGGTACTAGATGGATATAGAGCAGGGATGGCGAACCATTGGCAAGCCATGGTTTGGCAAAGATTCGCAAGATCACGCAAAGATTCATGGCACGCGAACACAATATTTTGGGCACGCCAGTGATCAAAATGGTTTGCATTTTATTGCAAAATAACAAAATTCACTATGAAATATAACACACACAAACGCGAGTGATCGGTCGCGGAGCACACTCGTTTATTTTTGTCTCTTAGTTATTGCTTTAGTTACGTCTTGGATTACAGTTGCTTATGATGCAAAATTTGCCTACGCATAGCATATCAATTTCCTCGGCAGAACTGTATTTTGAAGTTTATTTATGTTATATTTACGATTTTTAACTGTTATTTAACGTGGTTAGTTCAGAAAAAGAACAAAAAGTGCAAGATAGTAAGTGTAACAGAAAATTTCAAACGGTGAATCTAGAAATATGGCATGATTAGTAAAGACGACAAAGCGGTGTGTTTTATGTTCTGGAACACTGGTATGCAGAACATCGTCTGTAAAATGGCATTTTGAGACAAATCACAAATCCTCTTGTCAAAAAAGTAAACCACTGCAAAAATAATTAATTGCTTAGAAACCATTTGGCAGATGTGTGATTCCAGTTCAGCATGCATTCTACTAAAAGTAACATTTTTCAAGCCTAATATAACTTATTTGCCATCCAATCTGCTACAACGGAAGTCACACTAATGTTACTTCAATTTGAATTACATGTATAACTAAAACATTTACAACTTATACAGTGTAAAAGGTATTTTTTCGTAGTAAATAAATAGTTTTGAGTTGTTAGCATTCACTTTCAGTATTTTCCCAATAATCATAAATCAAAATTATTTGACAGCACATTTGTACTTCATTCAACACTTCTTTTTAAAAAATGGCACGTTGATCCATAAAGGTTCGCCACCCCTGATATACTGCATCGAGTGGTCCTTTTCGAAGAATCCAGCTTCTACCTTGGGGGAGAAAACAATGGAATCCGTGCTTGGAGGCAATGTCATCAGCATCAAGATCTACGATTCGTCGTGCAAAGTCAAGTGTCCAGAATGCCATGTGTCATGGTGTGAGGCATAATTGCAAATCAAACTTAATCAGACTTTGTTGTACGTTACGGGCTATTCGACAGACCAACATTAAATTCAAGACATCCTTCAGCCGGTTGTGTTCCCTTTCCTGAGCTCCCAGTTTCAATCATTTTTTTCTACAAGGCAATGACTATACATATTAGTGTCGTCTAAAGTTTATCAACAGAATGTAGATATCTTACAACACCGGCATTTTCACCAAACCTGTCTTCAGTCGACAATTTGTAGGGAGCTGTGGAGGAGAAATCACCACACACTCATCTCGTACCTAGTAGTCTGCAGTATTTACGCACCATGCTTCAAATAGCATCAGATGGGTTGTCGCATTACTTCTTAAAGAACCTGTACAACTCACAACCTAGTCACTTGGCATATTGTATTAAAAATATTAGTGGTCATATGCGATACTGAATGATACCTCTATATTGCTTTTGACGTTCTGCACGTTTCAGTATTAAGTTTTAGTCATTTATTCTTCCATAAGCATTTGACCAAGATTGCAAATTTCATTGCTTACAGACAATTCCTTGCTGGTGCAACTTTTTTCTTTATGTTGGAGTGAGTTAACTGAAGCAAAGACAAAATTGAAAATAACCAGATCAACCGGAAAAGTACAGCACATGGTATCTACACTGTGCATGAGTATTGACTTGGCCATCCTAGTGGGAAATACAAAATGTATCTTTGGTCACTCAAAAAACGAAAAATGAATCTCGGTTTAAGGCTGATTCTTTCGGCTGTCCTGACGGGCAACAAAAAATTCTTAGCTGGTTGCTATTTGTCTACCCCTGATTAAAGTAATACAGTTTCTGGCATAAAATCATAGTAATATTCATTGCATTGGAATTAGGGCTGTAATAGCTACAAAGCTAAGTTGTCTAAGGCTTAGGAACCTCACAAATATGAGTGTCATTCAATTAATTTTTAAAAAATATATCCTCGTGTTTAATCTGTGCTGTGGATTATTAGCAACTATTTGTAAAAATCTGTCTGGAAATTTTAGTCCTTTCTAGAAGGGATAAAGTCCTTAATGACGCATTATTTCTTCAGCGAGAAAAATCTTTTTTGAAGAAATTATTATGCTTTATAATTTGTAATTAAAAAAAGTAATGTTTTACATTTGTCTTTATTTGAAATTTCATATACACATTCATTCTGAAATTTTATATACACGATTGTTTTGGATGACAATACGATACTTTAATGACAATTAATAAGAATTAATTATATACCACTTAATGTTGCGATTCTGTCATTGTATATATATATTTATATTAATTGTAACTATTTAATAAAAAGTAGCTAAAATAAAATTTTTCTTTGGTGATCTAAGTAGGAATTGACTTAAAATTTTTTTTGTATATTACTTGTTATTTTATTTATCTTATTTTGTTTGTTTTACTTACTTCTGTAAGCCCCGTGTGATACTTGTGGTGCACGAGAATTATATTTTATTTGTCTTCAATAATAAAAATAATAATAAAAACAATGTAATTTATGAAGTTATATATTTTGATACTTTAATTTGGATAAAACTAAACATTTATTTAAAAATGTGATAGAATTCCATTATACGTATCTTATGAGGGCTTCAACCTGGGTTTCGTACAGCCCTAGGGATCCCTAGAACTTTGACAGGTATTCTACAAGTGTGATTGCTAATTACTTAATCAAAACGCCAAAATTTAAGTAAAATTTTAATTTTTATAAAATATCAATTTTTAAAGGCAGTTTGCTTGTAAAAATAAGTACAATAAAATATTTCTTGTATAAAATAAAATCTTAAAATTTCGTTAAGGCTACGTACTACAAGCACAAATGAATAACTCTGAAGGCTTGTGAATTTAGGAAAAGAAATAACTTATCGACAGATTTGACACTTAAGTCAAAAATTTAAGAACAACTTCTTAAGTCTAAGTTGTAAATTTGCCGAATACGCAGAAGTTTCTCACACAGCTATAAACACTTTAAGATATCCGACTACGTTCAAAACCGTGATTTTGCAAAAGCGTATAAATGGATAATATTTATGATATTTAGTGTCATTTAGAATTATAGAAAATGTATACAAAATCGTTTTAAGAATATTATTACAATAAAAAATTATTTAAGTACACTATTTTGACAAAAAATGAACATAGAATGAACCATTTTCAAAATATTCTCCTTTTGTGAAAAAGACTTCTATTATAATAATATTTTGCCTGTGTATAGCTCAGACCTCAGTACAGAGGCTCAACTAGAATTTTTGGAATGTATAGCTTAGAAGTGGGTTTATCCATGTTTTACGACAACAGAGGGGAGAAATTTTAAGAAAAAAAACGCCGATAATTATTTCAATGGGTTGTAACTCTGAAAATAATGTGAATTTGTCAAAAATAATAGTTCAGACTCTTTGGAGAAGTTTTTACTTTATA
Organism: Trichonephila inaurata madagascariensis; assembly: GCA_019973955.1. Taxonomy (NCBI): domain Eukaryota; kingdom Metazoa; phylum Arthropoda; class Arachnida; order Araneae; family Nephilidae; genus Trichonephila; species Trichonephila inaurata. Next base: position 40,365 of record BMAV01024552.1, read on the forward strand.
TAAGCACACACACAAAATATTATTATTTTAGAAGCATTTTTTATAAAAGGAGAACATTTTGTAAAAAAGTTATTCTGAGTTAATTTTTTGCCAAAATGTTGTATTTAAATAAATTTTTTTCAAAATGTTCTTAAAACAACTTTATACATGTATTCTAATCTAAGTGACACTAAATATCATGAAAATTGCTCATTTATGCGCTTTTTTAAAATCCCGATTCCGAACGTAATCGGATACCTTAATACCATTCTGAACACAATGCATTTAAGTTAAAAGTATTTCTCAACGTATGTGGCAACACAAGCAAAATATAGAAGTAAATTAAAGCTTAATATGAAACGCGACTGCAGATGGCTTCAAAAGACCTAGACTTCGATAGCGTGTGTAAAAAATGCAAACAAACATCTCAATTATTAAATACAATGCAATGGTAGAGGAACCTGGGGCACAAATTAATGAGTAAATTGCATTAATATCCCGTTAAAAAATTTTAATAAGAAAAATACAGCAATTTTTACTTATCTTAACTTATAATACCTATTACTTGTTGGGATCTACTTTAAAAATTATTTTAAGATATATTCTTTTAAGGAGCTTTTTTTTCGAAAATACCTTTAAAGTTTCAAGGGACCCGAGAGTTGACAAAATTTGAATATCACTGCAAACTACAAATTTCTTTAATTTTCCAAATCCCGAATAGTAAAAAAATCCATTCGATTTATCTCTATAATAAAATGTATACAGGTGTCCCTCGTACTACACCGTTAATTCGTACCGTGCTTTTATCAAAACCGTGTTACACGAGGTTTATTTATTTAAATTATTAATTAAATTTATTACGTACGGACATAATACAAATCAGGGCAATATGTACCGGGATGTATCGAAACCGCGCGCGTCATATTTCGTGTAGTATCAAAATCGTGTTATATGAAACTTTGAAATAATATAAATCAAGGCAATGTGTGTGTGGACACCGTATTATAACGAATGAGTGAATATTAACGTCGCACTGTTTAGCTACACTAGGGCTTTTGGCGACGGACCGTGTAATTTTGAACCATGGTCAAGTGACGTGAACAACCCCTGAGCTGGCAGCCCCTCTTCTAACTACCACACCACACCAACGGGAGGACATTTGGGCTCTCGACAGATTTAAGGTGCATCGCTCTCCTACACTAAGGGGGGGGTTCTTTAGTGGTACTGGGCTCAAACTCGAGTGACAGGGCCAGCCACGATCCGATACCTTGACCACTCGGCTACCGCGGCCCCGTATTACACGGAAATCAAGTCTTCAGGCTGTCTTCGGTTAAGGTATCCGACTACGTTCGGAACCATGATTTTAATAAAGCGCATAAATGTATAATTTTCATGATATTTAGTGTCACTTAGATTAGAATACATGTATAAAATTGTTTTATATATATAAGGACCTTTTCACAAAAAAAATTATTTAAATACAATATTTTGGCAAAAAATTAACTTAGAATAACCTTTTTTCCAAATGTTCTTTTGTGAAAAAGGCTTCTGTTATAATAATATTTTGCCTGTATATAACTCAGACCACTCTACAGAAGCTCAACTACGATTTTTGAAAAATTCAAATTATTTTCAGAGTTACAACCATTTGAAATAATTATCGGCGTATTTTCTTAAAATTTCTCCTGTTTTCGTAAAACATGGATAAACCGACTTCCGAGTTATGCATTTCAAAAATTCTAGTTGAGCCTCTGTACAGAGGTCTGAGCTATATACAGGCAAAATATTAATACAATAGAAGCATTTTTTACAAAAGAAGAAAATTTTGAAAAAAGGTTATTCTAAGTTAATTTTTTGCCAAAATATTGTATTTAAAAAATTTTTTTTTGTCGATATTTGTTTCAGACCATTCTTCGACATTTTGGAAACATGTTTGGTTCTTCTCTGATTACAGAGATTAACAAATCAGTTTTAAAATATTGAAAAGGAGGACACTTTTCGAGGAAGGACAGAACCTATAAAAGGAGGACTGTCCTCCCTAAAGGAGGACGTTTGGTCACCTTACCTATAACCATGCATCTTTATCAACAGGGAAGCTAAATCTACCATCCTACAAAATTTGAACTAAACCGTGACCCCCAAGACCTTGCACTTTCCTTGTTAGAACAAATTACAAAAAACACACAAATTGCGGGTGCATAAACTGTAAAAAATTATCGTAATTACTTTTATCCACTCGTGATACCAGTGTCCAAAGCGTGCATCAACAATAAAAAGAGAAACGAGGATCGCCTTTTTAAAATCGTCCTTCCGGAACAAAAGTGTCACAAAACGGACTCGTGCGTTCGCTCAGGCAGTGTATCGGAAGTGACCTTTGAGTGTAGGTGTCGGATGGTTTGTTTTGTTATTTATTTTTTCGAAAACGAATCGTGTATCAAACCGAAAGGTCACATGTATAGTTATACCTGTATAGAAAAAACAGCTCTCGGAGCTGGGGAAACAACAATCAGCTTGTAAAATCACATTTTCATTGTTTTATTTCTATCCCAATTTTCGAACATTCAGATACTTTATGCTTTAAATCAGCGTTTCTTCTTATTCGATTTCAGTCTATTTTTGTAAATAACGTTCTTTGTTTTTGAAATGATTGTTTTGAAAGTTAAACATGGCCGAGGGCCCCCTTATCAATTCTGGAATAAGTTATACAATGAAAAGAATTGATCAAATAAGGTGATAAATTATAGTTTACTACTTAATTTGATTATACAATGCTGGTGGAGGCTGGAAAATTCAGAATGTCTTAGAATTTCCAAGAGAATGGAAAACGGCCCTGAATACTGACTCTTTTCTGTTATGACTTTCAACAGGAAAAATAATAGAAATGGTGAAATTCGCTATGAAAGACATAGTATTGTTCTAGAAAAGCTATAATTAGTGTTCTTTCAAATTTTACATTCATGCATTGCATCAAATTTTGCATTTGCAATAGCAAACTGTTAAGAGCTTAGAACTAAGATCTGTTAATTACAATATTAGTACTTTTCCGTTTCGCAGGCGCAAATCTCGCCAAGCAGGCATTATTGGCGACAACATACAATATACACATGAAAAAAATGTTATAAACGTTAATTTTCATTGGTTTTTCATATATTTTCTTAAGGATTATAAAAAAAGACTTGCTGATAAGAAAAGACCACGACTTGTTTTAAAAATGTGGTGGTGAAAGGTTACCAGTGAGAATATTCGGTTTAGTATCGGTTGTATCATTTTTGGCGACTTTATAGCTTGCACCGGCGAATCGGAAAAGTGCATAGTAATTTAATGCAATAAGTTCAGCTATTGATGAAGTAAATCTCTCATTATTAAAAAATAAAACACTTAATGTCCAGATATATAAAACATTTAAAAAAAAACTTAAGCATTAAAGAACTTTTGTTTTTTGAATTTGCATAACTTTGTTGCCTACTTTGAGTTGACAATACAATGATGAATTTTCTTGCCATATTTGAGAGGGAAGTTAAAAAGAGGAAGGAAAAATTATATATTTACTGGTTCTGAGTTGGATTAATTTGGTAGTATTTTTAAGAATGTTTATCTAATTGTTTGTAATCTTAAAAACATATTAGGCAGAAATATTTTAAATTAAAAAAAACTAAATAAAACTGTGTAAAACATATATAAAATTTGAATGGGTTAAATTCATCTGACGTCATAGTAACATGATAACTGAAATTACGCGATTCCAGCCAGTCAGTTCATTTGTTCGTTGTTGCCAATTTTCTTTTCTTGCAGAAATTTTTTCTTTTAAAAAAATACATATTTCTCAACAATAATAACGCACGAAGATAAACAAAATGCACTTGATTTAAAAATACTTATATAAGAATTTTTTTTCTTCATTTTTGAAAAATTTTTGAAGAATCTTAATACTTGAACAATTTTACCCAACAATCATATTTGAAATTTTATCTAAATTTTATTAGTAGAATAAAAAGTCTATTATCAGTTTCGGATTAAATGGAGAACACGTGATTGTATTTATCATGTGATCATCATGAATCTGGCCCATTGCTAAAATAAATGTTCGAGAGCTTTCTCCAAAATCAGCACGAAGCCGATAATCTCCATTTAAACACTCAATTTCAAATACCTTTACAAAATAAGAAAATCTATTTTGCATTAACTGTGTGTCTAGATTTAAAACTGAAATTTTGAATAAATATTTGATAATAAACACGTATTTAGAATAGCATAAATAAATATATTTTTAAAAATAGTAAAATAAAGAATGCATTTGCAAGATTAACTTCTAGAAGGACGGAAAATAAAATATATATATATAACAGAAATAATTTTCTTTATTCAATTTAACTTTCACAAAGAATATATGTTGCCTTTATTACCTTTTAAAAAATATTTATACCTTTGAAAAAGTAGGATTTACTATAAATACATTTTTAAATGTTTTAAGTTTACGATTTTTTACTTTAATTTTTAACTCTATAAATTATATGTATTAATTATATTTGTATAGTTTCTACTTTTTCCTTCATAATTAACATTAAAAATTTTATATACTTTATATAACTATCTCTCTTTATTATTATTATATATTATACTGTTGGGACAGTAATTGTTCACCTCGCTAACTAACGGTTGCACGAGCCGAGTCAGATTTAAGAAAATCAAATTAAGAAATATAATCAGAAATATAATGATGAAATAATAAAAGTATAAAACATTTTATACTTTGAAAAATAATTATTAATTGTTATGATGAATTTCATAATTTTATGTAAAGGTATTTGTAATTTACTGTTTTGTTTTATGTTCATTAATTGTATTTATTTTTTTTGTATTTTTCTATTGTAAATATTATTTTATTAGCTTTTAAAATTGTAATTGTTTATATTTAGAAAATAATACTTGTAAATTTAGAAACAATTCTTTTTTTGAAACAACTTTTTTGCTTTGTCGGATTGGCAACAGTCTGAATATTGACATTAGCTAACTTGCAACACTTTTACTAAAGCGGCAGTTAAGCCTAACGAATTAAAAGTGATCATTAATTCTTAAGCGATTTTGCTATTTATTCTCAAGCGTGAAGGATTTCCAGTACTAATTCCAAAAACATTAGATTCTTAATTTGAAAAACTAATGATAATTTTATATCTCAATTCAGATTTCTTATGAGAATAAGGAAAGGAAAAACAAGTTCAATAAAAATTTGAGTTGGGACAAATTCTTCAAAAACATTAATGTTCTAAGAAATTAATTTTGTTAAAAAGGAAATAATAATCCACGGAGCCATCGAAAGTGACTTGGAAAAATACTTTTAAAACTAAATAAGTTATTTTAACGCAGTTTATAAACCTTTATTATTTCCCATTTATTTTATCTCTCACAAGAAATGTTCTTTTCAGAATTAATTTATGGAATCACAAAAAACACGAATAAACGTTACGAAATTCGCAGTTTCGCTAATACCATCTTTAGAAATGCGATTTTCATGGCTTCTTTATTCATCCGCTGCTTCAAGGGATATTTAAATCATTACGTCTGTAACAGATCTCTCTTACAATGCGAATCGCAGCAAGGTTCCTCCAAAAATTACCTGCTTCCCGCGGCGATTGAAAAAAATATTACTTGGCGGCAAACCTTTGGCGAGAAATTCTCTTCATCCATTCCTCTTGGCAACCTCGCTCAGTCCGTTGCCACCTGACAGGGGTAAACGCGTCGTAGATTCTCGTTAGCAGTTTCCTAACATACTTGGTCTAACTGAGTGAAACTTTTTAGCTACAGCGGAGTACAACAACGAACGTTGACAAAGTTTGTTTCGCTCACCTACCATCTTGGAATATTCTCGATCGCAAAACAGAAACTTGCAAATGCATTTATTCTTTGTGCAAAAATTGTCTGATTGAAAAGTGCGCGCTGTGAACCTTGGGATCTAACCACGTGACATTTTCTTGGAGATTTGTTTGTGTTATCGTCATTTTTGCCCGGGAATTTCAGCAACCAGTGGTTTTTGCGTCTGCGACTGCGTAACTGACGGAGTCCCGGATCATGTGCGATCTTTAAATTCCATGGTAAGTGTTTTTGTTCTTGCTCTGGTTTCAGTTTTTATCACTTGGCTTTTAATGGCTATTGCTTAACGAAAAGGAATGCCATTGTTTTTTTTTTACACAGAAAATATAAAATTTTCTGTTTTTCTCATTAAGTAATTTCTTTTTATCTTATTGGAAATTTCGTGTTTTATGTCAATAACATTGTGTGCTACAGTTACGTGCATTATCATTTTCATTCGAATCTAAAGGGAAAAAATAAATTCTTAACAAATTTAAATGATTTTAAAATGTGAAATGGTTACTTGTGTTATATAGATGCAGTTTTAGATGAATTTAATAAGCTTTTTTTTAACCGATATAAATAATTTTAGTTAAAAATTTCATTAATTAAGTGTATATTTATGATTGTGAAATATGAACACATCTTTTTAGAATTTCTTCATTAGGTAAATATCTGTTTATAGATAAAGTTTCTTAAATTTTCTTAATGTAGAGATTGTTATTGATTATAATTTTTCTTAATTTTAAGATTTTAAAATGCTAAGATTCGGTATTCGATAAATATTTATATTTAACCTACATGTTACTAGAGGGAAAAATACTTCGAACAATTTCACGCTCGTAAAATATTTTATTTTAAATATTTAAATTTTTTTTGTAATCAAACTGTTGTTTTTAAAACCTTTTTATTTATTTATTTATTTTTGATAGATTTTATGAAATCAGAAAGTATATTCAGAAACATTTCTTTTTATTTATATTTTACCACGAGGTCCTTACAAATTTATGCCAACCTAGAGAAATAATGTATGAATTTATTTAAAATGTATGTTTATTAAAATAAAGAAATAATCCTCAGTAAATTAAAAATTTAAAATTAAGAAATTCTGTTTCCGTTTAATTGTTTATTTCTTTTTGTAAAGCACCATGCATTATTTAATAAAATTTGTTTTAGTATCAGATTTTTGCTCTCTTTTATGGGCGATAAAGGGGGGAAAGGGAGGGAAGAGGAAAAGGGGTGATGGAGAAGTGAATTTTATTTATATTGAAAGAGTGATGTAAAGAAGGTTAGGTTTTATAAAAATTTAAAATATTTTGTGATGTTTGATTTTTATATTCTAATTTCAGCAATGAGACATGAAGAGGACATTATATTTTGTTTTGTTAAAAGAATAACCGTATTTTTTTTCAAAATATGAAACAAATTTCATTTTTTTGTTAACAAAATATTCGTTTTAATATGACATCGTGCATACCATTTATTTACATAAAATCAGGTTTGTTTGTTCTTTGTGTAATATTAAAGTTTGGGGAGAAAATATAGATTAAAATGTTGAACTATTTTTTTTTATTAAAATAAAGAATCATAATGAAAGAGTAAAAACAAAAACATGAAATGATTAAAAATATCTATTCGATATGTTGAATCGTTTCCAACAAATTACGTGATATTCAGATAAAAATATCTTCTGGTGCACTCAGTTTTAAAAACAAATAAATTATTCGTATTTATTTCAAAGGAAATAAATAAACGATAGAAATTTTGACGTCTGTAAGATTAAACTTAAATGTCGTAAGTTACATTGCGGCGACATCACGAATAGATGATTTTGTAGACAAGGTCCAAATCTATGTGCTCTGATCACGACGTCATAATCTTCGTTGTGTGAATGTGGATTTATTTTTCTAATCATCCCATTACATCATAGGAAGTTTCACTTTAACTGTACAATATTTTTTTTCATTTAGCTGATCCTGTGTGTTAATTTAAAGATGTTAAAATTTGAATTTATTTTTGATGAGAGTGTGTATAGGTACATTGTTCTAATTTGCACTTTCTTTTCTTTTAAGAATTTTCTGCTTTAATTAATCCAAATTTGATTATTAGTTTCTAAAGAGATAAAATACGTATTTACTTTTTTTAACATCAAATCAACTAGCTTCTCTGTAAAAAAATAATTAATACAATTTTTTTTCCATCTTGAAATATATATCTTGGCTTTCCTCCATTTCCAAATATTAATATCTGTATTATATTAATTCTGGAAAATATACTAATTTTTTCCAGATATATTTAATATCTTTTCTAATTTTATTTTGTGAAACTGTCTTAAAATAAGTAAATACAGAGTTATAGAGTGAATTTCAGAAAGAACGTTATTTTAAAGTAACAAAATAAAAATAAAATAAAATTAACACTTAAAAAGCAGTTTCTCTATAACATAAGGTAATTTAATATATATCCTCGTATTGTAATAATTTAGCTAGCTATTCATAAAAGTGATTAATTTTCAATGATACGAGTAACAGCAAAGCATGCCCAGGCGACGTACGTTATAAATATAGCGCAACAATTAAAAAGTTTTCTACAGAAAATCGAAGTTCTTTCTTCTGTATAACGACATACGGGCGCCGTGCGCAATTTTTTTTTCCATGTTTGAAATTTGAAATCGATTGTAAAATAATGAGAAAATTATTATAAAGTTAGAATATTATGAAATGAGAAAATGGAGGCTAATAATACAACTTTATTATTTTATCTTTACTTCTAGTCGTACTCGTCTAGTATTTTCGAATTTGGGGAAATAATTATAATGAGTTCAGCATTAAAAAAAAAAAAGACTATCAATATGAAGAAAATACTAGAAAGTTAGTTAAATATTAAATCCTTTTTTTTTTCATGTAAAATATCGTAATAATTGTTTTTCTTTCAATTTTTTGTATGTGTGCTAAGCATTGTCGAACTTGTTATTCTTCTCTTCTCTCTCTCTTTTTATTTCAGCGATTTCGAAATATAAATTAAATTAAAAAATATATGTGTAAAATTAATAATCTGATTTATTGAAAGAAGTGTTAAATTTACTGAAGACTTAGATATATATTTAATTTGTCTCTAGAAAAATTTCATAAAGTTTTCTAGTTGTTTTATTCACATTTTAATGCATCCCAACCTCCAAAAAAAAAAAGCAATTTTAGTGTAAACAAATTATATTTGAAGCAAAATAAGAACAACTTTTTTGGAAACAAAATCATTATATTAGATAATTTTTTTGTGAAAATAATGAATGAATTTTTTTCAGATTCCATTTATTTTAAATATTCCGGGGATGGGGAGGGGGAGTCGAAGTTATGACTCGTGTATAACTTTAAAAATATGTGATTTTTTAAGAATTAAATAAATAAAAAAATATGTGTGTGTAAATGGTGTTTTAAAGTTATCTTACCGTAAATGATTGCAATTCTGAAAAAAAGAAAAAAGGCCAGAACAAAATTTTTTAACTGAAAATCTAAACTTTTCAAGAATTTTTTTCTGGAATAAACTGGATGTTTTTGTATGTTTTTTTCCATATTATAAAACAATCATTATAACACGTAAAATTCTGTGAAGTTTCTAACATCAACTAAATCATCGCTCTAGTTTAAAAAAAAAATCACAATTTTAAAGGAATCTGGCAACAGTTGGATCATTATTACTGCTTTCTGGAACACATTTCAAATTGTTTTCATTTTTGATCAAAAGAATTTTCTTTCATTATATTGCGAGTATCCAAAAAATTTAATGAGTTTTCGCTTTTTCTTATCCTATCATTTCATTTTGTTATATTCATTTTCTTTATTCAACGCATGGGTGGTCGTAGCTAGTCAGAGATTTTTGTTTTCCTACCGAAAATTAATGACGCCTTTGTTTCTGTTTTCATTTGTTTGTATAAATTTTAAAGTCAATTTTTTTCTTCTTTTTTTTGCTTACAATTGTCTTATTTCCATAAATGAAAATGATTGCTTTTAGAAAGAATTTTTTTTCAGTAATGAATAGTGGTATTCTTTTGAATAGGCTATGAGATAAATAAAGGCTTTGGCGCGAATTTAATTATACTAGCTGAACCTTGCAATTTGTAGAAATAAAAATAGGAACTAAAGTTACGAGATGCTAGAAAGCAACATTCCAGGGCAAAATTCAGGGGGAAAAGTTATCATTATTATTTTTTTAAAAATATTCTTTTATGATGGTTTTTCAGTGTTCCGAAACAAAATATTTTGTAATTTATGTCATCGTAGTCATCAACAAAACGATGAAAAACTGTGATTTAGAATTTTTGTATAAATTTGCTGGAAAAGGACATGTTTTAAACTAACTCAAAACTTTAATGTCGTTTTTATAGGTGATTTATTCGTGCTTATAAATATATATTCTAATATTTTTTAAGAAGCTACGCGATAATATACATAACACAGTGAACCGTTGCCAAAACTACTAAGTTTTTGCTGAGAAAAAAAAATGTTTCTGTTTCTGAGAATTTTTCCTCTCCCGAATTTCGATTTTTTAAATTTACTTGTAGTCCCAGCTTTTCGTTGTTTATTTGTTTGGAATTTATTGATTTCTGTGCTTTTGTTATTTATATTCATAACTTTTTTGATATATTTTGTTTGTTTGTTTGCCAAACGAGTATCGCATTTAAGTATCGCATTTTTCGGACGATAAACAAAAAGCTTTTCTTTTTATACCAGATTTGGGACTACTTTTTTGCTTACATTAAAGTATTGTGTAATTCTAAACATTGTTCACCCTTTTGTGAATCAGCCTAATCGGTCGTTAAAATTCCTTTGGCGAGAATTTTCCTTCGTTCATTTAAATTCAACTCTTCGCGTTCTGGCAACCACTTTTCTACTATGAAACAACTTCTAACGATGTTTTGTATCAAACTAAGCAACTATAAATTATACATATAATTTTTCTGTTCACATTTAAACAGGTTTCATATAGGCGGACCCAGAAATCTTCTCTAAGGAGGGGCCAAGTTAATGTGTCAGTGTTAAAATTTCTGTGCAAAATGTGTATTTAACGAAGTTTCTCTATTTTGGTGTAAGGACATGCTGTACAAATTTATTTTAATTCTTATATAAAGTTGATAATGGAATATTTTCAATATTTGTGTGTAAATGAAGTAGTGGTATGTTTTCATTATGAGTCTGAGTTTTTTTTATTTTTTCGCTGCATCAAAATGGCACAGTTAGCGACATTTTTTTTTTACTTCAATATCGTTTTATTTTGTTGATTTTTCGGTTGTCATGGTCTTATGAGGCTTTATGTGATTTGTCATAAATTAATTATCAGTTTTACTTATCAAAATTTAATATATCGAAATATATTGTTTTACTGTTAACAAAATATTATCTATATAATTGTAATTGAATACAATGATTACATTTTCGTTTGGCCTTTAAGAATGGAAGGAATCTTGCAAACAAAAAAATAAAATGCTTTAAATGAATCAGAAGAGAAAAGGATAAGAGAGGGAGAATTTATTAAAATAACTATTTTTAGTTTTTATTTGATCATAGCATTTTTCAATCATTTTAATTGAAATAACGTATATTAATATGTTTTACCGATTTTCTTTTCCAAGATACGTTTTTCTTTCAGTCATATACATACATTTTCTTTCTAATACAAAAAAGGATACATTAATTTTTTAAATGTAATGATCTTTTTAAGTTGCAATTACTAAGCTATTATACATGAACTGTGAGCAAATAATTTCTGGTTCTATGAACAAGCAATACTGTGTGTTTTATTTAAAAGTATTAATCCATTTAAAATTCAAAGAAAGTTTTGCATTCGAAACAGATATAATATTCAATATTCGAATATTCTGATATTTACATGGTAAATTCCATATCTAGTCTGATAATTCTGATTTGAAATTTCACTGGCGTCTTTCTTCTCATGTGGTCATGCTGATTAAAACATATTCCATCCTAAAACCAGAAGGGGGCATGCCGTTTTAAATATCTAGTGTTAAGATCTTTACTGGAAATTTTACAATGAGTTATTGTTTAATGTAATGCCATATTGCCAGTGTCTCTTGAATTTTTATATCGGAAATGACTGTGTCATTATTACACATTTTTGAGTCAGCTTCGTGATGTACTGGACTTAAGCATCTACTAGTCATAATTCTTGAACTATTCTATTTACAAGTATTGTGTGAAGAGGAGACTTAAAACTTCAGGAATGTGTTTTTCTCGATGCTGATTTTATTAAGTGACGTCATTATTGCGTCATCTAGAGGTATGATTGTCGTTACGCGATTATTGTTTTTCAGGGCGCCGAGAAACGTTTGTAATAAGTTTTCTTTTGTTTTTCCGGTGGATACTACAGAAATTCAAAACAGCGTGGCGTTTTCTTTTCATTGCGGACTGTTGAAAAGAGTTTATGATCTGTAAAATGGCACATAGAGTTAAAAGATGTTCTCTTTCGGCGTGATTGTTTTGTTTGATGTGATTAATTCATGAGTAATTGTTTTGTAATTCTGTTTCACCCAGTAGCAAGTTGTTTTGTTGAATTGTCAGGTTTTTGTTTTCTTGTTGCATTTTGTTTCCGTATCTTTGTTTTCAGGTAACATTTTTAATGTTTTTTGTGTAAGTACATAAATAATTCTTTTTTTCGTTCTAGTTTGTTTTCTTTACTTGAAACAATTTTTGAAAATTTACTTTTTTTCATTGAGAGAAATTATGATTTTAGAACTTGTTTTTAAATAGAAGCAATTTTACATGTCATATATGCTGGATATTATTTTGTCTTTTAATTTATTGCATTAAATTTCGTAAAATACTTAGTTTATGTTCTACAAATAAAAACATCAATAATGACCTTTTTAAATAGCGTCTTGATATTTGTGAAACATGGAAATGTTTTTTTTAATTTTTTAAATTTTTTTTTAATTGTATTAGCGTCGGCTCTGCTCTCAAATTTATTTTCAAAAGATACAAACTTATTGATTATGAAAATATTAGATACCACGTGAAAACAACATTAACCAACCATAAAGTAAAAGAGATCTTGCATTCTTTTTAACTGTGTTGAAGAGCAACTTCGAATTTTTCAAAATACGAACATATTGACGTAGTTTCATATACGTTAAATGAATTTATCTTTATATTAAATACTGAGTAAAATAATTTTTTTCCCTTTCCTTACAGCTATGCTTTTTCTAAAGAAATCTTATTAAATTTAAGTTTAAACGAGTAATAAGAAAAGCTCAGTATACCTATTTTTAGAACACTCTAGTTTGAAATTTCTATGAAAATTGTTTCGAGTTTTATATCTCTCGAAAAAAATGAAAATTGGAAAATCTGAGATTAATATATATCGTACAATATAAAGTTTAAAAGATACGAAGTAGAAGTACATACAGCAAGAGAGAATCGAATTTTTTTTTCTATTAACTAAGGTGACCAATTTTTTTACAATGAAAAGGAGGACGAAAAATTTAAGAACAAATTACAACGTCAATATGTGATATTAATTCAAACAAAAATACACTAATTACGCTTACATCCCTTTTATTTACTTAAACTGGTATTTTTTTTCCATTGGATGTTTTTTTGTCAATATATATTTTCAAGTATATCGGAAATTTCGTAGTAACAAATATCCTTCATATTGAACTTTGCGGACAGCTTAAGTATCAATATTCAATCATGATTTCTCACTAGTCCAAAAATCATTACCAGTTGAAAAAAATTCTTTCACAACTGCTGCATTAGTTTCGCGAGGCAGCACAAAGTAAATTCAACAAGAATAGCTACTAAATTTTCACATGTAATGTCTTTAATTTTTAATTGTTCAAATATTCCTCCCGACTTTTATCAATTTCAACATGCTCATTTTCCCATTGTTTTAATTATCAAAATTTAAATATACATTCAGTCTTCTAATTTCTTCAAACAGACATTTGTTATCGATTTTAATATCAGGTATTTCTTTCGTTAAAAACTCAACACATCTTTCTATATCTGCCTAATTTACTTGCGATGAAGTCAAAAAACACCTATGAAAACTGTTATTGCCCGTGATATTTGTTTTAGATCATTCTTCGACATAATGTAAGTGGCCGCGGTAGCCGAGTGGTACAGGTATCGGATCGTGGCATGCCTTGTCACGAGTTCGAGCCCAGTACCACTAAAGACCCGCCCTGTAGGGCAGCGATGCACTTTAAATCTGTCGAGAGCTGAAACGTCCTCCCGTTGGTGTGGTGTGGTAGTTAGGAGAGGGGGTGCCAGCTCAGGTGTCGTCCACGTCACTTGACCATGGTTCAAAATTACGTGGTCCGTCGCCCAAAGCCCTCGTGTAGCTGAACAATGCGACGTTAATATTCAGTCAATCAATCAATCGACATAATGTAAACATGTTTGGTAAAAATTCTGCATTTCTTTGGTAAACTTTTCCGTTATGCCCGGATTTGATGCTTCTAAGAGTTTGACAATTTTTTTATTATTAAAGGAATAAATTTTTCTTCAAATCGTGATTTTTCTTGAAGGACAAATTCGTTTAAAATAAGACGAACTTCTGTAGCTGAAATACGTTCACCATCAATCTTTTGAAACGTTTTGTGAAAAATAGATGCTTGATGAAATACTAAATACATTAATATATCCGATAATTCATACTTTCGGCCTGGAATTTCTGAATGCAGAGATCAACAGATTAGTTTTAAAATATTGAAAAGGAGGACACATTTTGAGGAAGGACACAGACCTCCTTTAGTCCCCCTAGACTCTTTTAGGGTTAGTAATTCATTACTTCTTGCTTATTTTTCTTCTTCAAGACTGATTCTAGCACCAGTGGCGTAACGTACGGGCTAAGGGGCCCAAAGCTTGACTGACGCTTAGTACGTATTTGCGCTTGGGGCTCTAAACTTAAGTTTTGCAGGGGGCCTTTAATATCCTCCGTTACGCCACTGTCTAGCACAATATAAAAGTTCCTGCGATATTTAAATCTAGCTGATTATAAATAACAGTTGATAAGCTTGCTTTCGAGACACCAGATATAATGTTGATGTAACAGTAGTTGATTAGTAACAACACGTGATATTAGTGTTAGTAAATAGGGAAGTGATAAAAAAGATTGAACATTTATTTCAAAAGATGTGTAGGTCTGACCTTGATTTAATCTAAATGCGCAGAAACCAACCACCACAACTCGTCACATACGTTTTTTTTAACAAACCATCCGTACTTGTGGCTGTCTAAAAAGTGAGTAAAAAGAGATGACGCAGGGCGTCGATTAAGGTTACAAATTCCATCTAAATGTACTTATTGATTGATGTTAAGATTATTACGTGACCGAGAGAGACAGTGCCTCATCGTACATAAGTGGCTAATTTCGAGAAAGAATGCTTTACGAACTGAGTAAGTGGCCTTACGCGCATTTGGAATTATTCACCGTGTTAAAATAAAAAGTCCCACCAATCCCCACTCCACACTCGCACCGTTTCCTTATTTCTAGCAATCTACACATTTCGATATCTGTGGGCAAGTTGTATATTGATTCAGCTCTCGTGGCTTCGTACTGCATTAGATATTGGCGATAAGACTCCTAGTTGTACTCCAGTTTTATTTGTTTCGTTTTTTATCAAGGAAAAACTATTCAACTAAAGAACTTTGTTATCGTGTATTGACTATCGAGGGCGAAATATCTCCATCTTCTAGATTTGTTCGATTTGGGGTATTTGATTTTATTATCAAGACTTAAGTTCAGGATCGTGTGGTGATGTTGACAAAATTCGAGTGTACTCTCAACCTTTACATTGCAAAAATAGGACTATGTGTCCAAAAAAAAAGAGAGTAATTTTGAGATAAAGCATTGTGTGTGTTACTAACATTCGTTTAAAGGAGAATTATGAATTATCTGAAGTAAATTTGTTTTAGATTGTGTGGGGGGAGGGGGAGATTTAAGTTGTACCACTGATAAAGTTTGGGCCCTACAGACAGTGATTAAATAAGACTAAAATAAGAATGATAATGTTTTTAATATCTGCATTATAAAGTTGAAAATAATGTTTGAAAAAAACTTGTAAGTATATAGACATTTGATGAAAAATAGTGAATAACAGTTGAGTTATTACATGACTGTCAATTCCAAATCAATGATACCGATAAAGGTCGATAAACTATCAATAATCTTTAGCCTTTGAATTGCTAAACTGAAAATTGTTATACGTGCTTAAAACAAAAATAGTCTCTTTTAGATAAGCATTCTACTTGATGCTGGCATTCTTTTATTTGCTTAGTGGAGCATAACATCGGAGGTTTAAAATCTGATTGTAGAACAGTTGAGTTTAAAAGAGCTGTTTGAACTTTAAATAATTGTCTTAAAAGAAAATCCTTATTTATAGATAAGGGGAATATATACACACCTTTCTTTAAATTTTTTTTTATCTAGATTACTGAAAATCTGTAGTGTTATCTTCAATCTGAATTATTGAATTTAAAGTTTCCCTTAAAATTCAAATTTAGCAAGTCTGTTTTTATTATATATTGAATTAAACTTAAGATTAACAGAATCTTAATTTGAAATGTATTAAATTCATGTGTGTTAAATTACTTTTTTGAATCCAAAAATTTACCGCGTGATAATGAAATAAATATAAAACCAATTTTGCAACTCTGAATATGAAAGCCTAAACTTTTCATATTTATTCATGTAAATTGTCTTCTAATTTACTTCAAAAGTTTCTTTTCTTTTTTAAACAAACGTAATATGTATTTGTTTCATAATACAACAAAAAAAAAATTCACAAACATGATATTACTACTTAAAACTTTCTATTTAAAATAAAATTTGAAGTTCAGAATTTTTTATAGTGGAAAAGAGAAAGAAGAGTCTCTCATGTATAAATGGAAAGCTTTTATGTTTTACATTTTAAAAATTTTTAAATTCATAATTCTTTTTGATGAAACGTTAAGGAGTGGGAGGGGAAATAAAAAAAAAATAACTGCATTTGCTTACGAAGGAAATTGTACAATCTTTCATTTATTCGTAATATTTTGTATATTGCTAGAAACGGGGGAAAAAAAAATTCGCTGCCAAAATTTACCAACGAATTCTTTAGAAAAAATCTATAGCATTTATTTGAAAAATAGCTTGCTTTTTTTACTTGAATTAAACGAAATGTTCACGTGTTAAAGAAAATAACAGTATAATATTCAGTTTCATGAGATTATTTAAAGAGACATCTACGAAATTTTTCCTTATTCTGATTTCTTTTCGTTATCATTGATGTTTTAAATTATTCCTTAATAGCTATTTTAAAATAATTATTTCTTAATATATAATTTTAATTTCATATTTTTCCCTCCTAAAGAAAACCGTTATATTTTCCAATTCCAATAAGAATTTGGAAGGAAGAAAAAAAAAAAATTCATTTATCGATTCTGTGAAATATCGTTTGGCTTTTTAGCATAAAAACTCCATCAATTCTTTTGACAACTGGAATAAGCAGATGATTCTCTCAATTCTGGCGAATATTTTGTCTAATCTGATTTTTCCCAGATTTTTTTTGTAAGCAATCGGCGATTTGATGAAAAGATTATTTCTCTTGATTGAAAGCCAGCAGTTAGATTAATAGTTGCGTCTTGTGGTGAAATCATCAGCAACAGAATTGGTTGTCAACGTAAACACTTTCGACTTCAGTCCTTATCGGGAATAAGAGACGGAAAAATAAAAATGAAATTTTTCACTGGGAACAAAATAAATTCAACTTTCCCATCCCTTGAAAATTGAAAATAAAATTTTCCTTATGCACAAGAACTTGTATGACCTTGTCCCTCGCGCGCATTTTACTATTTGGCGCAAGTCATCCTTGTTATTGGCGGTATTTTAGAACCGCGCAATTTATTTTGACTGTTTCCTGTCATTTTGGAACTATTATTTACGAAACAAAGTAACGGTTTATTTTGATTTGAAAACGATTTACTCTTTATTTTTTTTGACTCTAGGGATCTGGGAGAAAAATTGTATTGTATCTAATTTAAATTTAAAGATCATAACTACCGATAAACGTGATTATTTTATTTTGATAATTGAAAAAAAAATATTATTTTTATAAAATGAAATAACTTTAGAAAGAGTATATTAAGTCGTCATGCATTTTTACATATCTCAGTTTCTGGAAGTTCACCGTTTATGTACGTGAAGATTCCGCTGTTCTATTCTAGCAATAGTAAATGGGATAAAAATTACCTTCTCTTCAATATTTTCTGACTTAAAGATAGGTTAAGATGTTAGAATTGAATGAGTCTCAGGTAAAATTCGAGCAATCATTTTGATTTCATAAAAGAAGTGTTGATCTTATGGAATTTCTATTTCTTTCTGAAACCTAGGCCAGTGTATTGATTTGAAGAAAAAAAGGGCGGAGAAAAAGTGCAACGAAAGAGTAAAAAATAATGCATGAAATTATATTTTTTCCTCGATATTTGAAATTATTTTTAAACGTTTCTGAAAGATTAAAATAACGCACCAATAAGTCGTTAAAATAGACATAAAATATTTTCAGTAATTGGAGGGAAAATGTAGAGAATGTTTCAGAGACATATTATTATTATTATTTTCTGTTCTCTGGAATGCCTTTTATTGCATTCACATCAATTTACTAATCTGGATTTGAAGGAGAAATTCCATAGGATTAACGTTTTGTGCTCTTAAATTCAAAATAGCTTGTAGATGGGAGCCTTAAGGATATGAAATATTTAAATGCAATGGGCATAAATAGCATAAATATACAAATACGAACATTCTCATTCAACCACATCATGATTTAAAGATTATCTTCTGCTAATTATTAAATATAAATCGTAAAATTGGATAACTATTTTAATTATTTATTTTTGAGTTGCCAGATTTTAAACATAAATATTTAAAAATGCTGTCGAAAATTGTAAGGAAAATGTAAGCAGACTAAACTTTGTTTCCCCCTTTTTCTCGGAAGCACTTAACTGGATTTTAAATAAATGGTCAATAACTTAAGATTCTGGAAGAAAATAGAAATTCTATTGGATTTTTTTAAATATAATTCATTACGTTCACACGTTGATAATGACTAGAAGATAGAACCGAAAGAAAAAACACACACACACACACAGTTTCATTTTGTTTGAATAATTAGAGCATAGACCCGTTCATTTTTGTTAAAAATTTTCAAATCACATTACTTTTTTTGAAATGAACCATTTTTTTTTTTACTAACTACCAAGTAATTGCTAAGTATGAGTTACCAAATTACATCCTACTGTGGTATGTACAGACATCTTTTATGGTATATTTTAATAAACATGTAGAAAATGACGAGACTAAAAATTGGTCTATCGGGGGATTATGCCCCCTCCCCCATCGTTGTGACATTTCATAACAACCACCATCTTTAGAGTCGCTATCTCTGTGGCGTGCAAAAGAAGGAGGGATGTTGGGGATTCAATCCCTCATAGACTAACATATTTTTAATTTTTACCTTAGAGATTACCCCTCGACACTTTAGTCTTTGTATTTTTTAGAATGTATCCTCCCTCACCGCATAAGAGAGGTCTGTGGATGCCGCTGCTCTATCTTCGTTTGAGTTTTCCTGGATCGTTATTTGTAAGACCCGTTTCTTTGCTGCAAACATACGATAGGTTGTAATATTTTGCACAGAATAATATGAACAATGTATTTAATTCTTTGATGTCTTAAGTCAACCTTGCCATGGGACACAGTCGCTTTTCCTGTCCATTTGTGTTTTATAAACGATCCCTCGCTTTCTAACGATGGATTTTCCCACCATTTAGAATGCTCAAGTTTTTCCTATTTTTTTCCCCACTCGCTAACCCGTATGTCTGACTTATGGCCATAACCCTTTGCGAGATACGATTAAAAGTGATTCATGTAGAATTTCGTGACTGCGGCTTTTAGTCGAGGATTTCGTTTGCGGCCAAAGCTTTTATTATTTGCTGCTTTTTTTTTTGTTACAATAAGCTTTGTTTTTTTCTTTTTTATTTATTCGCCGCCGCCAAATGGCATCCAACTATTGGTGCGTTTAATCGGCTCTTGGCTATTATGTAACAGGATTTAGAAATTGCCAATAAATCGTGAGGTTTCAAGCGAAAGAGTAAAAAAAGGATGCTGTGCGAATGCACATACACACGGGGTCATCTCCTTTTGTCAATTCTCTTCCTTTCGCGTTCTCTTTCGATCAGTGGAAAAGAAAAAAGTTGTTTATATAAGTGACCTGGCGTAATCGATCATGCTAAGAGTCAAAGGTCACTGATCTTACAATGACTAACTCGGTTTTAATTTTTTTTAAACTTGATATCCATTAGTTTTTTCACAAGAAAACTATCGTAAGGGACAAAGGGAACCACTACTAGTTCGTTCTTCACACGATGGTAGCAACAAATGGGAAGTTGGTTTATTATCTTAAAATGAATGCCCTTGTCCTCCTCATAAAATTGTGTGACCACGGTAACCGAGTGGCCATGGTCATGACGTCATGTTCGTAGCCGGCTTTGCTTTTGTCGAATCGTGAATTCGAATCCTGGCGCGATTGAAAACCCACCACCGTTACGGACTTGACGAGGTTCGAAGTCTTCATATTGGCGTGGTGTTGGAAAGTTGAAAATTGGGATGCCTACTCAGATGTTGTGTTCGTCCCATGACGGTGGTTCAAAATGACGAGGTCCGTTGCCAATAGCCCTTATGTTGCTTCTAACTGCGAGGTTAATATCAACCGTTAAATTGTAGTTCAATTTTAAGTCCATTATCTATAGTTCATTTTCCAAATTCGTTCAAAGCGTATCTTTGTGCAATTAACTATGTGAAATATGTGCATAATTTGTACAATAGTTAATTTTTTCTTATTAACTGTTTGGAGCATTACTAATTAATACTACGATTGTCAAAGGTAAAAGTAATAAAAGAGTTTATTCGGAATGCGTGTGTAATATGAATGTGATTGTAGTACAATGTTTTGATTAAATATAAGAATTTTAGTATATGTCTGCACTCTTATATATAGAGCTATTTATTATTTAAAAAGTCTGGAATCGAGAAAACTTTGGCTTAATATATCATGTAATGCACATCTTTTTATGGAGTTATGATTCCTACGTTGTGTTAGTGCGTTTTGCAAAAAACCTGGAAATCTGAAAGTATTCAGTTTGATTTTCTGATTACATTGTAGGTCTGTCTCATATAGATATGCCTCATAGATTTTTTAAGTTTTATATAAGCTTATCACATATTTAACGAAATATTTAATCAAATTCTTAAACCAGACACTAATATTAAATTAAAAATAGCTTTCATAAATTTGTTTTGAATTCTTGAATTATAATTAAATAAAAATGCAAATAATAGAGCTATTTGTGTCACAAAAAGGCAGTATAATTTAGAATCTAGTGGCTAATTTTTATAAAAAGTATTAAAAAGATAGAATAAAAATATATTGATTATATATTTGAATATGAATGGAGCTTTCAATTATCCAGGGGTGACCGAGAGAAAGGGTTGAGAGCTTTTAAGCTAATAATCTAAATTTTTAGGATAAGTCCAGTGGCCTGAGCGGTAGTGTATCGCGCTTCCACGCCACAGGTCCGGGGTTCAAATTCCGCAAGGTTGACTCAGCCTTTTATTGCTTCAGTGGGTCGATAAATGCGTGCCAAGCTTACTTGGGAACTGAACACGTGGGGTTTCGCGTCAGTCTGACCACTTGACCGAAACATCTGCACATGCACCCCAGAGCCTAAGGTCACGTAAACTGGCCCTGATGAGCTGTTGCGCCTCTGAGAATTATTATATATAAAAGTAGTATTATTACTAAACTTATTATTGTGTAATATTATTTTTAAATAAAATGAACTAATTGTTACATAGCTGTACAAATAGTGCAATCCAAATAAAAACAAGGTAAAATATCAATGATGTAGAGCAGGGGCAATAGTGTAGAAATAGCCACCTGCTGGCCACATGCATCCCTCAAAGAGTCCCCCCCCCCCTCCATAACAGACAGAAAACAAAATATATTTGTGTCAACATATATTTGTGAGCAAAGTTTTTCTTGCATGAAGATCAGCAAGAATAGATATAGGTGCAAGTTGGCTGACATTAATTTGAAGGCTATGAGGAGAATTTCTGCAAGTAATCTCACTCCTAATTTTAAAAAAAAATCGTAGAAAATTATGATAGAGTACATTTGTCTCATTAAACTGATTCTAAAATTAAATGTGCTTGCAGTTATAGGTATGATATTAGCTCAATAAATAAATGGAATAAAACTGCCACTATTTTATTTACCATAAAATCCGGCGTATAACGCGTACTTTGAACACGAAAAATAAGATCGAAATTTACGGGTGCGCTTTAAACGCCGGGTATTAATTGAGAACTTTAAAAAAAATAATAATAATAAAAAAAAAAGAAAGAAAGAAAGAGATGAGCATAGAAAAAATTACACTTCTATATATCTATCTAAATACTGTTTATTTAAAAGAAATGACATTCCTTATGAACTTAATGGTTGTAGTACACTATTTCTAAAGTTTGGAATAATACCTCGAATATAAGACTTCAAAACGTAAGAGAATTGCACACGTATATTTCAAGTTTCTTTAAAAAATGGGTGCGCATTATACGGCGAGTATACCTAAAAATTAAAAATCGCAGCTTGAAAATATAGGTGCGCGTTATACGCCGGATTTTACGGTAACTTTTTTTATGGTGCAATTTATACCTTTTCTTAGAAGCAAAATTAATGAATGGAATCATTTGAAAGAGGTGCGGCCGATATCCTCCACTTTACAATATGGCCCTCAAGCTCAAACAATTACCCACCCCTTATCGAGAATTAAATCCAAAATTTAATAATATAATCTGTTAATTTCAACATAAATTATATTAAGCATTAATTGAAGGGTAATTAAAAGCAATTTTATTCATTATCCCCTTCAAATTCGAACTTGCAACGTGTTTTATAAAGGGGATGAAAAAAATGGTGGGGGGGAGGGGTACAAAAATATATTAAAGTATATTACGCAAAAATAAGTAATAATAAATAAAAGCATATTTTTCTTCATTCTAGTTATACACAAAGACGAGAAAAATAACTTCATCGCCAAATTGTATCCAAAACTTTCTTTGTTTGCAGACCTTCCCATAGTACGCGAACTAAGTAATCCATCACATTCTGATTCAAACGATATTTAATCCAATAAAACATTCTTTCAAAAGGGTATGTACTAGGTATTCTTTTTATGTTCCCCCTCCCCTTCGTTTTAACGTATTCTCCTTGCTCAGGTAGCATCCGTTTCGGTTGTTGGTTCTTTTCTCCCCCTCCTCCCCTCCACAAAAGTAGCCGTTTTTGTACGTTTTGCAACATTGATCAAGCCAGAAGCTACGGTTTGTACGCATTTTCGATCTGTGGCCAAATTCCTGATGTGTAACTAAACTAGAAGACAACTGATGCCACGGATTTGCTCTTTTTTTTTTATATTATTTGCCTTTTCAGCTGTTATTTTTGTTTCATTTGTGTAGCGTTTATTAACTTCCTATTTGATGGTGTGTGCTAATGCTTCGTTTCAGTTTGTTTGTTGTGGATTTCTTCCTGGAATTTGGAATTCAGTTTCGTTTTGAGAAATCGAATTTATTTCGTATTATAATTTGAATTATTCTTTTCTTTGTTTTTTTTTTAAGATTGAGTTAATTCTCTTTTAAATGTTAAATTTGTTTTGTTTGTTAGGGAAACAAATTGACGAAACGTTGTTTTTAAGAATTTTTATCTGGTATTTATTTGTGGATATGTGGAGATTAATTTTTTTTTTAAAAAAACCCATTTTATTGAAAAAATGAAAATGTTAAAGCACCAAATAAGTATTAGTATTTCATCAATACTTCTTAAGAGTATCAGAGATGAGGTATTAATTTTCTAACTAAAATCAGAATGTATTTTAAATTCTTTTGCCCGTACACAAGTTACATTTTAACCCTTTCAGGACGGGGCGTACTTGTGGCTAAGCCTAATTTAAGAAAAAAACGCATAAACAACAAAATTTCAGTTCTAACGTCGTAATTTTTGGTACCCCTTTAGATTATAACACAAGTTGTCAGTTATATTAAAAGTAGAATGTAATAACTTACATGAAATGATATAAAAAAAATATGATTTACCTTGGGAAATAAATTTCGTAAGCACTATTCATTTTTTCCCAAAATTTTCATTGACAAAACACATTAATACACTTTCAAATTAATAAAAAAAATTACGACAAAGATTATTTACAAAAAGAAACAGCAAAATTAAAATGAAGATTGAGTGCGGAAAATCTCGAAGCATGGAGAAACGCAAAGTCCTACATTGTATGATTTGCAAGCATAAAATGTTTGTTACAGTTATTATTATTATTTACACATGGTTTGTGACTATACACTTTGGCTTTTTTCACCCTTTTTGTTCATATTAATATTGATAAACAATATATATAAAAAATTATTATTTATTCGTCGCACTTAAAAGCGACACGGGAGCTATTGTTGTTGGACTTCTTAATTTTGAACTAACAAGGG
>BMAV01024552.1:69781-89401 GCA_019973955.1 Trichonephila inaurata madagascariensis
ACATGAGAATATAGTTTTTATTTGTCGTATGTTTTGGCATTCATTTATATTATTCTAAAAATAAGTGAATATTTACATCAAAAAGAAACTCCTTTCTAAAATATGACTTGTTTATCTTAAGTAAATCTCGTGGCAGAAAATATAAATTGAAAAAATATAAGTATATTAAAGGCCTCTTGAGAAATGATTTAATATACATTGAAGGTGTTTGCTAATGTGTTAAGTGACACATAGAAAAAAAGTAGAAAACAAACAATTCACATCATTTACTTCTTGATTGACACAAACCACGAGTTGCGTTGGTTTTCATCATCGTTGACTTCCTACGCTGAGCATTTAAAGCTGCTACTAATACATCAACTCGCTTCTCTTGATGTGTTTTTGTAATAGTTCCGAAGAGAGAAAATTTATAAACACGCGCTTTTTTTCTCATCTTTTTTTTTTGAGCTAGGAATTAAAAGTTAATTTAACTAATTTTGTGTTAAAAATTTCAGTGAAATGAAAAATATGGAATGTGTTTTAGTTTTATGTGTTTTCTAATTATTGGCTTTCATCAAACCAAAAAAAAATATCGTTTGTAATTATGGCAATTTTATTGCGTTTTAAAAATAAACCAAAATGGAATAATCAGTATTGTAAAGGGGTGAAAAATCGTCTGCTTATAAATCAGTATTGTTCTAACATTATTTAGAAGGAATTCTTGTTTTTTTATTAAATCGAGAACAAATTATTTAACAATATTAAATTTTGTCAAATTTTAATTATATATTTTTGAAATATTTTAATGGAAAGGGTATGAAATTTTATATTGAAACTAAAGTTATTTATCCTTGTTTATAACTAAATAAATCTAATCAATATTTTATCTTTAAATTTGAATATGAATACAAACAATTTCGGATGAACTGAAACACAGCAGCAAAAAATTATTTACCTTGTTACACATCCTTTGATGTTATCTGACCTACTATGTGTGTGAATGGTACATTCTTAGTAAAATGTTAACTTCAAGGCCATTTTATTTGTGGCAAGAAATTTATCTTTTTATTGACCGAAGAAGTTTATAGGCTTAATAGAGCGGATTAAAATATACTAGGAAGAAAAATATATGTTCTTCAATTAGCATCAAAAGCTTCCATCCAGTTAAAATAAACATAGTATAGAGTTCTCATTAATAGTGATTTATTTAAATATTTATTGGAATAACAAAATTATATTGTCGATTGTTAGAGCTGGGTTTAAAAAAAGGTATATCAGTATGTTCAACGTCATTAACTGCATATAATTGACATTTTAATGATAGTAAGCATATTACCATTACCCATTCAGATTCCAAAGTGCTAATCAATAGAATATTACATTTTATCAAGATTATTACTTCTCAACTAGAATGACATTAACCGAATAGAGATTCGATAAAGTGATAATCTGATCAGAGATTTACTATTGAATTTAAAAATTAACATAAATTAACATCTATAAATATCGATAGAAAAATAGTAATCATCGCATCAATGTTTTATTTGATGTCATCTTGCTAATTATATTTCCTCAGTGTAAAAAAAAGTTAGGAAATCTAATCGTGCTTTCCATAATAACTAATCGATTTGGAGTGAGTGATTATAGAATGAGCTAATAAATTCATGCGAGTCAAAGTCACATGGTAACTGCGATCACTTGTTTTCAACCAATCAGTTCAGAAATTAATATGGCGTCATAGTTACCTGATAAATGAAATTTCATGTTTCCAATCAATCAATTCATGCGCTTCGCTGTTGCCAACTTTTGTTTTTTACAGGAACTTTATTTTAAAAGTATATATTTGCCATCACTAATAACGCACTTGATTTAAAAATATACGAAAAAAATTGTCTTTTTTAAATTTTGAAAAACTTTTTGAAGAATCTTAAGTCTTGAGCATCTTTACCCATTTATCAAATTTGAAATTTTATCTAAATTTTTCAAGAACAAGTAGAAGTCTTATGTCACTTTTGAATTCAATGGAGTACACGTGATTGCGTTTGGCATGTGACCATCAAGAACTAAGCCTATTAACATAATAAAACGGTACTGTAATTGATAGTTTTGATGTACATAGATCGAAATTTTATAAAAATTAAATGAAGCTCTGTTGGAAAATAGCAAATCCAATCATTGTTAAAAAAAAATGGAGTTAATTATGTTGTAGCTGTTGCTCACATATTCTGTTATCTGAAAAAGAATTCCACAGTTTTCAAGTATAAAGATTGTTATTTCGTCGTTCCATATGCATGTTCAGTAAATTGTTGTGGAAAAAAAAATATCTTTCGAATTTCAAACAAAATTTACTGACCATAGATTTCTTATCAACCAATGACTGCCATGTTTTGACATCTGTAAGAAATTGCCGGACGATTTTCGAACCATTCGATTCGAAAAGAGGCGGGAAATATTTTTCATTTCGCCTTCCAATTTGACGCAAGACACGTGTCGTGCATAAATTAGCGAATTTTCTCAGAGCCCACGCAATACAGGTGGGTCGGACGCACTCGACACTTTCGAGAATGATTTCCGGTGCCGTTGGAAAAAAACGAGGAAGAACATTCTATTATTTTTATTTGTATTATTTATTTTTGGTCGTTCGGATTCCCTAGACTCATAGTCTGATAGGTGTGTGTGTGTAGTTCGCGCGAGTTGTGCAAAACCGGGAACCGCCTATCAAAGTTATACTGTATCAGTGTGTTAAGTGAATGAAAATAAAGGAAGCAAATTTTTTTAGATGGCTTAATTCTTTACCCGTTTACCTGAGCAGGTGTGTTTTCTTTCCCTTTTTTTATTTTTTTTATTTGACCTTAAACAGATTCTTTTTTCAAGGTAATACTGTATTTGAAGTTCAAATGAGTTATTTTTAAATACGATATATAAAACATATTAGTATGATTATACGTCTATTAAATTACCCTTTGTTTATTTTATTGGAATTTGTTTGGCTTAGTCTTCATGCTATGGGCTAAATTCATGTGACGTCATAGTCATATTATAAATGAATTTACTTTCTTCCAGCCAGTTGGTTCGTACACCTCGGTGTGTGTGTCGCCAGCTTTTGCTTTTTGTAGTAACTTTCTTATAGAAAATACAAATTCGTCAACAATAATAACTCACAAAAGTAAACAGAATGCACTTGATTTAAAAGTATTCTTATAACATAATTTTTTTTTTAATTTTGAAAATTTTTTGAAGAATTTTAATATTTGTGTGAACGTACTTACTGAACTATCAAATTTGAAACTTTATCTGAATTTTTCTAGCAAAAAACAAGTGCTAGTCTTATGTCAGCTTCAATTTCAATGGTGAACCCGTGATTGCAATTATGATGTGACCATCCTGAATTTAATATAGCCCATTCATCTCCATTTACGGGCAAAATTGAAATGATTCTTTTTAATGATGAAATGTCTTGTATTAAATTATCTCCTGTGTCTTTTTTGGTATTTTGTTTCACTTGGTTTGGCGATTTGAATTCGATTGGGTAATATGGGTAATTCATAGTTACCATTATTCTTCAATCGAGCGTGATGTCATGTCATGTCATGTAATTGCTAATTTAGCAACAACAACGAACTTTAATTGATTCAGAAGGATAAAAGATGTATTCCACTCAAACCCATTAGCTTGTAGCTATTCGATACATAATCGCTAATTCTCAATTATGTGTCTTTGTAACATTAATTATTGTAAATTAGAATAAAAAAGTAGTGTATCTATAAAACTATCTCGACTATTCAAGTTAAAGAAAACGAAGAAAATATTTCCCCTTCTTCCCAAGTTTGACCTTTACGCAATGGCAATTTTAAAAAGAACTATGGGGTAGTCTAATTATTTAAAAAAAATCATTTCAAGCAGCACCACATTCTAATTTCCGCATTCTTCTTGTATTTAAGGATCCTTCTCACTCAACTGTTATAGACAGCTTTAACTGCTTTTCGATTCGTTGTGTGCCTTTCATCTACACCTAATGAGGACAAAGCAGGTTTTAGATTGCCAGAAAGTGATAAGAGGATTTAGTATACACACAATAAACAGCCTTCACTTCCTTGTAGGTTCATTTTCAGGTTACAGCTGCAAAATTCTAATGGTGTGACAAAGACTGGTTTTTAACAACCAGATAAAATAACAAGTATGGAAACAAAAAAGAGAATTTTAGAAAGTCACTTCTGTTAAAATCAAGCAGCGTGAGTTTTTAAGACAACTGACTTGATTAAATAGAACGATTTTTTTTTAATTTTGAAAATATTGAGGTCGTGTATTGAATTGAATGTATTTTCTTTTTAATAATTAATACTTCTAATATGATGTCTAATCTCTGTCTACATTAGTTGTCACAAGACATAATATGCAGTTTTTATTTGTGAACGGTTTACCTTCATTTTTCTAGGGTTAATTATTAATGATTTGCCATTTTTTTTAACGATGTGATAAGACATTACGCTCTATTTATTTAATTATTTAAGTGACCTTAAGGATTCAGTTGACTTAAAATTTTTTGTGTGCCATGAATTTTAATTGAAATCTTTTTGTCGCAATTATTTTTAATTTACTATTTTTCAAAGATTAAAGTTTTTGTTTGGAAGGAATGGAATCAGAGTTTACATGAATTTGAAGATAATTTTTTTCGTGTTTAACATTTTTCTGTTGTATTAAGTTATCTGTTATAGAATTTTTTTTTCTTTTAATTTTAATTATTGTTTGATCCACATAAAAACCTATATTTATACCTATATTTATATATTATTATTATATTTATTATATTTATATATATATTATTATTATTATATTTATACCTATACCTATATTTATTGATATTAGGATTCCTAACACACACATTTTAAAAATTGTTAATTTATACTCTTTGTTTTTTGATATACATGCATTTCAAATGCTTTGATAGAATAGAATGCTTTCCTTTTAATTTTCTCGAATTTTATAAAAAAAAAAATTTGTGATTTCATTGGGAAAAAAAACCTTTTAATAGGACAATCTTTTTTCGTTGTTGTAGCCGTTGAATGGATTAATGAGGAAACATGTTGCTGTTTTAAAATTCACATTTTATTTAAAAACAACCACAAACAGACAAACACGCGAACATCTAAGACAGTACACAAAAACCTTTGTTTGCTCCTGAGACCCCAGCTTTTTACAAGTTTTGCCAAATGGAAGCTTTTAGAATCATATGATTTTTGGTACTTCTGTGATTGGTCAAAATACGCGGATGCTGCAAGATTGCATCATCTTTTTTTAAAATCGCTAACGCTTTTTTTAAGGAAATAAAATTGCCGTGTAGGGCAGCGATGCACATTAAATCTGTCGAGAGCTGAAACGTCCTCCCGTTGGTGTGGTGTGGTTGTTAGGAGAGGGGGTGCCAGCTCAGGTGTCGTCCACGTCACTTGACCATGGTTCAAAATTACTTGGTCCGTCGCCAAAAGCCCTCGTGTGGCTGAACAGTGCGACGTTAATATTCAATCAATCAATCAAGGAAATAAAGTTGTGGTTAAATCCCGTTATTAATTATCAAGCGAAGTCTTGGAGGGCCCAAGACCATTATGAAATAAATAAAATCCCCTTATTACATGCATATATTTCTGTTCATGTGTGCTAATCGCAACGAAGGTAAACTGATTGTAAAGTTTGCTTTTCCCCGTATATAGTCGTGTTAGAAGCGAAAGCAAGTAAAAAGGCTTTGATTGATTGTGTGTGTGATAATTTTATTAACACTGCACGTAGAAGCTATATGAAAACTGTACATACATTTTTTTGAAATTGAAGCATCTAATTGTTCAGAATTGTATATATCAATTCCCTGATAATTTTTTGATGATTTAAAACCCAATTGTGAGATAAAAATACTAAGTTAAAATGAAATATTGTGAAAAATGTTTTAGCCATCCGATAACAAATATTAATTGGAATTAATTTTATTAATTTTGTGTTGGTAAGAATATAATTTTTCAATTTGAAAAAAGAATGAAAAATTAATTTAGGAAAATTCTCACACGCATTACTAATATGATGCAAATGCAATAATTGCAATTAAAAAATAAGAAACTATTTTCAAAATCATTAATTTACTATGCTCAAAAATATTTTATATTTGTTTCTATTTCTTAGCAGTTTTTGTGTAATAGTTTTTTTTAAGTAATGTAATTAATGAAAGTTAGATTTTTACTCTTAACATATGTATTCAAAATAAGTAATAGTTTCTGTCACGCTAACACCAAAGCATATTCAGATCGTCGAGTTCCCCACTTTGTTGTCTATTTTTAGATTTAATACCAATATTCAAGTAATAATAGACAGAATTGCGTCACTTTGTTTGTCATAGAATGAAATTAATTACCGCTCTAATCTACTTTTAATAACGACCATTAATGACAACCCGAATTCCAAACCAGGACTCGATAAAAAAGTATCTGGGTGAACAGACAAAAGACGGCGCAGCTTCTGTCAAGACTTCGTAATACCTCAGCGCGGCAGTCTGTAATAACGATAATAATAATAGCAGTCCCGTTTCCAAAACAAAGCAAAACGAGAAGTGCTTGTTGCAAAATCTCTGCCAGAGTATAATATGCATTATAGTTATTTCAACGCCCCCCCCCCTTTTCTTTTTTCCTCCCTCCTGTGGTTGCTATGACCCCGCCCACTTTCCCTAGCGAAGAAGAGGTGTTCGAGTTCGAATACTTGTTGCGATGTTCGGCAGACATTCTTAATCGTCTACGGTTCGTCGAATCAGTACATTTGTTGGAACAAACGATTCAGTCTGGTATGAGTTTGTGGATGAGGGCAGGGGGGTCGAGAGAACTTGTATATGTTGGAAGAAAATGTGAAAATAAAAAGTTTCATGTGTACGTTAGGGCTTGGAAAGTAGAATCTGCAAATGGAATAAGTACAATAAATAATAGTATATATTTTATATACTGATGATTTCGAATTCTAAGAAAAATATTTCGGCTGCTTATGTTCCATTTCGGTTGTTTTTGAATTCTTTTGTTTCATCAAGAGAATGTTTGGTTATGTTCATGTTTCTCGTTCCATTTTTTCTAATATGAAATGGTTTACAGTAAAGTGTTCTCTTTCCGAAATATTTATTTGTCTCGAAATATAAACATGAGAATTGTTTTTGTTTCTCCCATCTTCTATCATAATTACGTTTTTAAAGATATACAACTAATCAAGGATATGAATTTGAATTGTGTGGAAGCATGAGAAATGTATGTACATACATATATTTATTCTGTACTCGTTGAAAATAAGAAAAGTTGCATTTTGAAGGAAATGACTCATTTTTTTAAAATTATACAGTTGGTAGACAGGACTAAAATACTCCTGATTTTAAAACTCAACAATTTTAATTGTGCGAAGGAAGCTTTAGAACAAGTGCCAGCAGAAACAATTTTCAAAACAAACAACATGTTGCCATCGCGCAAAAGATAAATACAGTCGATAATTGTCAATAAACTGATAAATACAGTCGATAAAGTTGGTAAATAGCATAACAAAAAATAATTATTTTACACAAAATACACATTGAATAGAAATTGTGAATAGCAATAAGAATTGAAAATAAAATAGAAAATAAGCACAACATTTAAAAATAAACTTACAAATAAATAATTAATAAGAAAATTACAATTTGATTAGTAATAAAAATACAGCTCCATCCAAACACTGATAAAATATCTCAATATGAAAATTCTCTGAAGTTTTTGATGTAATATCTGCAAAATTTGAAAATTTTAAGCTTTTTTGATAAGCATGTAGAGATAACGAGGAAAGGTATTACTTAAATATTTGTATAACAATTACACACACACATATTTTATGTTCAAGAATAGTCATTTTCTATCTCAATCTTGTTTTTATTTGCATATTTTTCAGAGACAAAATATCTTAAGTTGAAGTGCTAGTAATTTTTCTCCCTTTTTGTAGCTGTTAATTTTTATTCGCAGTGAAATATAAATAACGTAAAATGCTTTGAGTTTTAATTGAGTTGCAAGCATCCTTCCGACATGTTTGTATTAAAAATACGACAGCCTCATTACGGTGAAAAAAAAAATGCTGTTAATTTTGTACGATCTGGTGGCATCACAAACATTCAAAAAATTCCAATGATTTTTATGCTCATTACTTATACTAATTAATAATTTCTTCCAAATCAATGAGCTTTTTTTTTCTTTTTAAAGTGTCATTAACGTTCTATTGATGACTGAATCATTTATTAATAGTGAACTAAGAAAAAATTATTTTCCTTTTTTAACTCGCGATGGAGAATCTTGAGCAGATGTTACTCAATAGCTTCTGTGTTTGAAGCAGGTGTAATAAAGTCATTGAAGCGTGTAAAAACTGATCAGATATTCATTGTACAATAAGTACTTAACGGGAATTCACGACGGGCTTTTTGGAGCTCCTCATTATAAATTTATTATAATTTTTGTTTTATGTCTAAAAGAGAGAGAGAGAGAGTATGACACAATCTAGTGTCATCATTTTTGTAAGTGTTTATTGAAAATTGAAGTTTTCCTGTTTATTTTATTCTTGCTTTTAAAGGTTATTTATTTAATTCCCCCAAAAAACTGTAACTTTTTTTTTAAAAAGAAATTTATTCGATTAAGGAATACGTGTGCTATGTATCTATAAAAATATACGTCCTTTTTTTTTCTCTCTTTAACTAATATTTAATTTTATATGTTAAAAAGCAATGTATTTGATTCTCAGATATGAACTTTTTTTTATCATCACATATTTTTCCTCTTTCGTCCTTAAGGGCCAGATAATTGGGAAAAAAAACATTAATTTAGGAATGTTAAAATTTAAAAAATATATATTAGTTTTAAATAATTATTTCTTTTCTAAAGGCAAAATAGTTTAACTATTCAAAAAATATATTGTGATAAAAACAAAAAAAGTATAATGCATTTTTATGTTAATTTATTTAACTAAATTTCATGAATTTTCAAAATCTTTTGTATTTTAATGATAATATATTTTGTGTATCATACTAAAAATGATAATTTGTACTAAGCGTTAAGAAAAATAAATACTTTTTGTTTTTAATTTATGTTACTCCCATATCAGTTAGTCATTTTTCGAATTATTATAATTTGTTGCGTAACACATAAAAGCAACTAAGATAACTTTTTAAAATCTAAAATCGTATGATATATCCCTTGCCAGAATTAATGGTTTGTTTCGAATGACATATATATTTCTTTTTGTAATAAACAATTATAAGTGTTTATTTGGGCTAATAAAATAAAATTAATTGTCGAACCGTATAGTTGGCCGCAAGCCGACTATCTTTTTTTGTTATCTTTACGGTAAACCTCCCTGTCTGCTAATTAGTGACGCGTTTTAGTAATTTGGCATCATTCCTAATAATAAGAGATACTTATCTTCGAAAAACGGACGAAAAATAAAACAGTTTCATCCGTCAAAGACTGGTATATGGTACGCACTGGATGATTTTAATTAGATCACATAATTAGAATGAATTGCCAAAAAGAATTGAAAAGTGTAGCTGAGATACCTACATGCGTTTGTATACACTTCGTTGGAATGTAAATTTCTCTTAAAAAGATTTTTCAAATATTAAAGTATTGGTTGAAATTATATATAAGTATAGGGTGAATGCTTAAATTTGGCAATTGTTTGGTTTGATAACGGTTTTATTTTGGCAAATTAGTTTGGTTGTATCCTTATGATGTCAAGTTTTTCTGGTAACCGTTAAGATAGTTTAACTAAAAGCATTAAAAGTGTGTGTGGGGGGGAGAGGTAGTTCACTCCGACTTGCATCTTACGCTGCACTTTAAAACAAATAAATATTTTATAACATATCCAAGACTTATTTAAGTTGTCTTTTCCTAATAATAGTAAAATATAATATATACTATTTTGAAAATACCTTATAGAGCGCAGGATAATAATTAAAAATAAAATTCATTTTCCATTTCAATCCAACAGTAATTTATATGTTTATAAAACATTGTTAAAGTCTTGTCTCTGTCATACTTTATTAGAAAATGAATTTTTTAATAGATATATTAAAGAGAGTGAAAAAATGCTTGTGCATGTTGAATATTTTTCAATTTTCTTAAATCTGAAAATTTTGTGTTTCGATTAGAATTGTTCCCTTAAATCTGTCTTCCATTATGTCTCAAGGATCAAGAACCAAACTCAGAACTCATATTTGTAATTTTGTTGTTGTCAACATTTAAGATCTATTTAAAACTCTAAGCTCACCTGACACCGTGAGATGTGGCTGTGCATTAAATTTTCTCTTTAAAGGCCAACTTACAACTATTAGAAATTTAGGATTGAAAGATTTTCTAAAGAATTATAATGTATAATAAAATAATAAATTTTAATATTAATTTTTTTTCTTTTGTAAATAATGTCTTTTTTTTTTTCACTTGAGGATCTCTTGACTGTCGCTTTTTATAAATATAAATGAATTAGTACTACTTTATGAGAAAAGATAAAGATAGTTTAAATGACATATTGCCACTATTAGCGTAGTTTGTCCTGAGTTGACCCTGCATTAAAAATTACTTGGGGGGCTCTTTTTGGGTTCCTTAATATTATTTCGTGATTTTTTGCTGACACATGTTGGAGTCTCTGTAGCTTGAGGACGCTGTATCATTGATGCAGCGTTTGCTACGCCCCCCCCCCCCTTTTTTTTTGTTAGATCAAGGATTTTCATTTAAGAGAGAATTTCAAAGAGATAATAATAGTAGATTATTGATCTTGTTTTATGATTCTGTACAATTATTTTATTACCGTAAAAATCCTGCGTTTAACGCGCACTTTTAACATAAAAATAAGATCGAAAGTTACGGAAACGCGTTATACGCCGGGTATAAAAATGAGCTTTAAAAGCAAAGAAAAGATCAGCATAGAAAAAAAATTTGACTTCTACATCTATCGAAACACTGTTAATTTAAAAGAAAAGACATTCTTTTCGTATTTATAGGGTTGTAGTTCTAGAAGTATACTATTTTTTTTTAAGCTTGGAATATTACCTCAAATAAAGGTTGCAATATATAAGAGCATTGTGCACGTATATTTCAGGTTTCTTCGCAAAAAAGAGGATGCGCTTCATACAGCGAATATACCTGAAAATTAAAAATTGCAGCTTGAAAGTATGGGTGCGCGTTATACGGCGGATTTTACGATATATTTATTCTGCGTCTTTCACATTAACGTATGTTGAATGTCACAGATCGAAATAAATACTTATGTGAATCGTCCGCATTTGTAAAATTGAATTATTATTTGGAGATCAGAAAATATATCTTGTTTTCTTCCAAAAATGTTTAATTTTTTGAAGTGTGTTTTTTTTTTTTTGGCGGATCTATTATAAAAACTCTATATAGTAATATAAACTTAAAATTTTTTTTTTCTCACGTGATGCAAAGTAAGTTGACATCAACCGTAAACAACATCGTTTCCCGTCAGACATCAACACATTTTGCGACATAAATAAAGATGCGTCATTTGACGATTACAGCATCATTGTACCGCGGGAAGAGGGGAATGGGTACTGTTGTGTATTTTGAGAGAGGGAGGGGTGCAAGACTGGGTAGGGGGAAAAAGACTGAACTATACAATGAAAGAGAAAATGGAAAAAACACCACCACCAAAAAAATATAGAACCTCTCTCCTGGACCAATCAGCACTGGTTTTTAATGCTGGTTTGAGTATCGACTGACTTATGTATAGATTGGTATCGATCCGAAAAGTGAATTGCGTGGTACTTCGCAATACTTTTTGGAACTTTTCCCACTGTTTGTGGAATCTGAGCAGATGTTTTGTTATTAACAAGTGATATTTTTAAAATTTGAGGTGGTAATTGGATGTGAAAATGTAAGTGTTACAAAGCCAGATGCTATAAAAAGTAAGAGAAGCATAACAATATACGATCAGGGGGATTTCGTGTATTTTTTTCCTGGGAAGGATCTTTAGGTTTTATTGGCTAATAAACTGGAAGTAATTCGAAATGGTTTAAGTTATATTTGTTCCCTCAAAGTATTTTGCATTTTTTTTTTTTACGAATGATTGTTAGGTAAACTAAATGACTTCAATATTTTCTGTGTAATAATTATAATATAGTATGCAACACACACACACACACACAAAGTATTCTGATCAATATATATTATTATATGAAAGACAAAAGAATCCAGAGAAAGTTTCTGTTATTATATGAAAGACAAAAGAATCCAGAGAAAACTTCTTATTATACTTTAAAATTCGGAAAAGTTATTTCTAAGTTTTTGTTTTAATTTTATCAAAATGTGCTTTTAATATTTTACCAAAGGTTGAAAATATTTTTCTTATATTTATCAAAGATTTGTTTATTAACTTATTTACATTTCTTGGAGAAAGACTATTTTGTTTTCGCTTTGAGTGTTTTTATTTGGATTTTTTTTTTTTTTAATAAAATTAAAAATAAGTAAGTTAATGTAATTTTTAGCTTAATGATGATGTGGATATGTAATTAAACTATCAGTCATAGATTGTACTTTTATGAACGATTTGTACTTATAAGAGAAAAAATCTGATTTAAATTTTAAATATGGTCCATATATTTTGAGGATATAACAACTTTTATCTGTAATAATCTTACTAATAGCTTTGTTTATACTTTTCGCCGGATTTCCTTAATTATTTTTCAAACGATATTGCATCCCCATATACTATTTTTCTACACCCCCATTTCCTGAAACACTTTTTTTCTTGACCTTGTTTATTAGGATGTGGATTAAATCTTCGGGAGCGAAATTAAATTCTTCTGTAACTGAACACCACAACACCAGTTTGCGTCCTTCAGTCTTATATATTATGTCCTTGTTGTCCCGCTCACGTCTAAATAAAGCCTTTTTTAAACCTTCTAAGGTCTTGTCTCTTAACACCTCCCCGACGAATTTCCGCTGTTGGTGGTTGGATATGTAAATCTGATACGTAGCCACTGCTCTTCCTTGCATCCTCTTGTTTTTTCAAATCCTTGCTGGAGGTACACACATGTGCCTTGACTGCTGGAGACGTTACTCCGTTTTTTTCCGTTATGCTTTTATCAAGGTTGGGGTCTTTTTTTATTTATTTTATAAACAAGTGGGGTATATACAACGTTTTGGCGCTAAAAGCAACCAAAGCACGTTTTATTGTGAAGATTATTTGCCAGATTTGATGTGTGTACCCCATAAACTGCACATCATAAGATTCGTATTCTAGATGGTGGATAGTTCTGGCGTGAGTCATGATTCTTGGGAAGTGTGCTTTGCCGAACTTTGTTCTGCAAGAGTGAAACCGATAGTTTATTTCTATCGATTTGTTGATTGAACGTATCGGCGTATCAGAAAATTGCCAATATTTAACTACTTGAGATTTTGTGATTAAATATTTTCGGTTGTTTTTGCATAGTATTTTCTTCTTGGACTGACTGTTCTCGCTGTCTGTCTGTCAACTCATAATGCGCCGTTCTTAGAAGTTTCTACGAGCGTATGGCAGCCGCTGAGTTTCTTGGTGAGTTTGAATAATTTATATTTAACAAGTTTGTGTGATAATTGCCTTTGTGAAATATTTCATAGTTTAAGGATTTTAAGTTGAAATTAGCTTTGTTTTTGTTATCTTACATTAACTGCTAATTCTCCTTTCAGCGGTTTTCTTAGAATTTCAGTTTTCGTTTTGTTGCTCTTTTGCTGTGTTACGTCTGTGTAATTGTCATCTTATGACTCGAGTCATAAGATGACAATTACACAGACGTTAGTGAACTAGGTGTCATAAAATTCAAATTTTAATGACATCTGGTATTATCATTTGATTTGAGTGATATTTTGAGTGCAGAAAGGATTTAAATAGCGAATTTATCCATTTTGAGCGCTTGGTTTTTTTCACGTGTTCGTAAAATGTAATTTAATAATTTTATTTTATTTTTGTATCTTATTATAAAAACTGTTTGATCTTCGAACAATGGTACTTATCAAAACTTAAAGTTGACGTTTGGCAACTTAGGATATGGATCCGGCGCACAGTATTATACTACTAATTCTATTAGTATTTCACAATGTAGTAACGAACGCAAGGGGACATCCACCACAAGCATATTTTTAATTTTTACCATGAGAAATAGCCCTCGGCGCTTTCGTCTACTTGTTTTTTAAAATGTACCCCCTTAAGAGAGGTCTGTGTATGCCAGTTTCATATTGTTTTATGATCTACTTTCATCATGAATCTTCCCAAATCGTTGACTGAAAATATATTTGATATTATTTAATAAATCTGACTTGTCAATTTGTGTGTGAGAGAGATAATGTATCCCTTTCGGCTTCGTGGTCCCGATTCTTCGAAGACGATTTTAAGCACCCATTGTCTGATCATTCTGAACTTAAAAATGGCGTTCATCCATTTCAACATCACCCATGAATCCTTTTTTTTCTTCCGCATCTTTTGCGAAACAAACCTTGCTCACGGGTTGTTTCCCTAGACCTTTAAAAGAACGCATTAGTTGAGTGTGTGGTGGTCCTCCACATCCACTGTTCCCAGGGGTGTCATCTTTCATGTAACTGCCGTTCCGAACGACAAAGTTCTGTGCCCGCATTCCAGAGGGAAAGTAGCACTCGAGACATTTTTCGACGAACCATATCGTCCTTTCAGAGGCCTTTCTCGGGGGAGATTTGTTTGGCTCCCAGCGGTGGAGGTTTACTGCCCGATCAGTGACAATGAAATGATTTATTTGTTCGTATTCGTGGGTGTTTTTTCTTCGTGGTTTAAATCAGGAGTTTTTAAATTTTTCGTCAGGGAGACCAGTTTTAAAAGTCCAAATAAATTTTCGTTGTTTACCTGTGTGTACGGACTTAGGATAGAATGAAGGGTGGGGGATAAATTCTTGAAAATATAATCGGACCTCTATTTAAAGAAGTTGCTAAATCCCGAAAAAAGTTAGTTATGTTGAAAATTCGTTAGAGATTCATCTCTCAATATTTTTCTGTTCTTGGTTCCAGGGAAATAGCTCTCAAAATAGAGGTTCGTAAGATGGAGGTCCGACCAGTGGCGTAGCATACACCCCCGCATCCCGGGGGTGGGACACAGAACCCTCACGTTTTGGGGCCCTAATATTCCCCGTTACGTCACTGGGTCCAATTGAATATTTATCTGTTAGAACATAGTTGGGAAAACTTTTTAGGAGCAGTCTAAAATGAAAATTTTGGGCGGACAAATGTAATTTATTGTAAAACGCAATAAATGTACTAAAAAATAGAATATTTTAAAATTTCCCAATATGAATGTGTTAAGATCGGGACTGCTTTTTCTGGTTTTTCCATTTAATTTTCTTAAAAAACTTCAATGTAAAACAAGTATTAGTGTAATAATTTATTGCATATTCATTAAGATGAGCTCCATTTTTTGTACATGCAAATGTTTTCATATAATTTTCTATGGAAATTTACATTTATGTAAACTAATAAAAAGCGTTTTTAAATGATTTTGCTAAAATCACGATATTGAAAAAGTCCATACTAATGTTTTGCAATCAGTGGTGAGCAACATGTAGCCCGTTTGCCATCGTTTAATCATTAACTGCGCTAGTCATATTCGCCTAAAATAACTGAGATGAAAATATAAGATTGAAACCGGATAAAAAATTTAATAATGATATATTTTGTCTTTTTTAGCAGATTAGAAACGATCTACTTTAATGAAAAGTTCATTTCTGTTTCTGTATACAATAAATTTCGTGTGTTCATTTCTGTGTACAATAAATTTCATACTTGTATCTTATATTTCGTTTTACATTTTAACAAGTAAAGTATTTAGCCTAAAACTGATAAATTGCATGTTCGCTTAATATTTCTTCTTATAACGTATTATGTATGTTATAGCCACGGGAATTAAAAAAAAAAAAAAATGTGAAAAATTTTCTTTGTAGGTTTCTGTTTACAAACTACACGTTGTTTTTCGTGTTCCACTTGCAAGCAAAAGTACTGTGAATGAACTTGTATGTTTATTGAAAGCACAATTCGTAAAAAAATAATTTACATTTCAAAAATGTCTGTTTCTATTGAAGTACAATCTAATATAAGTATAGAACAATTTAGGAGAATAATTTTAAGCGCAACACACTAAAACTCGGAATCGGGGTGTGATGACATTTTTATAAATAGTGAGCTAAACCATGTTAAGAACTAAATTCACACAAGTTCCCATGATAGTTATTTTGTTCTTTATTGTTTTAATAGCAATAAATACCTTTTTGCTGTTAGGATTATTGTTATGCAAAGGTTTTTCAGAATGCAAAAAAGTAGGACAACAAAAATGGAACACTATTTAATTTAATTTTAAGTTCTTCGATAAGTACATATGCTATTCGTTTTGAAAACATCCATTTCATTTTCCAATGGTTTCATATAAAAAGCTAGTATTTTTTTTTGTTTTGTTTTCTTAACACCATTAAAAAATTGTGTTTAAAGTTTACTTAACACCTTTTAGTTAATGGTGTTAAAACGTGTTTAAATAATTGTACATGAAATTATTTAAATGTTTTGGCTTATATAAATCCGTGTTATAGTACTTAATTCCCCCCTCTCTCTTTCTTTTTCGAATAGTACAATTATTATTTGTGAATGTATTGTACGTACACTTAAAAAAGAATCTCATGCTTGATTTTTAGCCTCCAACAGGCTATGTAAAATAAAAGTGAGTCACATAACAAACGGTTACTTTGATAATATTCTGTACGATCTTTTTTAAACATAAATCTTT
This sequence comes from Trichonephila inaurata madagascariensis, assembly GCA_019973955.1. Classification (NCBI taxonomy): domain Eukaryota; kingdom Metazoa; phylum Arthropoda; class Arachnida; order Araneae; family Nephilidae; genus Trichonephila; species Trichonephila inaurata. Next base: position 86,573 of record BMAV01024552.1, read on the forward strand.
TTAATAATTAATTTCTTTCTCAGAATTTGAAATTCTTCTGTATAAATGCGCAGAACTTCAAATGAAAGTTGTGTGGATGTGTTATTTTATTTGTGAACCCCATATCATTCAGATAATCCTGATCAGGTCTGTTTTAATTTTAAAAAATCTGCCTTTTTTTCTCCTTAGTAAATCATGTTGAAATGAGTTATGTATGTTTTGTTTATATTTTAAAAATACGTGGGATCTTATGATGCTGTACAAAATTTCTTCCATGATTTCGTTTTTCTATGTATTTTGAAACCTTTCGACTAATGTTAACTTTATTGATATTTGCATTGCTTCAATATAACATTGCTTCAAGCTAAAATGACTTCAGTATAACATTGCTTCAATCTAAAATTGCTTCGATGCTTCAATACAACATTGCTTCAATCTAAAATTGTTTGTGTGAATGCTTCAATATATAACATTACTTCAATATTACAATCTAACATTGTTTCTATATGCTTCAATCTAATACTCCTTCAATGCTTGTTTTTTACATTCCTAAAATAGGACAGCAAATTTTCAGTTAGGTTTCTTTTCCCTATTTCATCATTCGGAACCTCCGAAAACCTAGATGAGGCCGAGGTCATAGCAAATTGGAAGGTCATGCCGTTGCTTAAAAAATGGTTTTCGCTGACATTTTTTGATCTTTCACAGCCTATCACGTGACAGGGTGAGAAAGTAGTTTTTACCCTTATTCATTCCAAATATATTGCATGTTTTATGGGAAAATGTTTTTTTTTCTTTTGAAAATAAATGAATAACCTCAAAGAGAGAAAGCTAACTATTACTGCTGTACGTTTATTAATAAGATTAAAATAATATCAATCACACAAATACATAGAAAATTTTGGGAGGTTCTTCATTTTTGAGCTTTATAGCTAATTTTGATAATTATTCTTTGAATGAGATTAAATAATACTTATGTTTGCTTTTGGAAAAATCAAGATAAATCGAAATTAAGTTTGTATTAATTGAGATTCCTGTTTAAAAATTTTTTGAATCTTTAAAAAATTTGTTCATAAGAATATTATGAAAAAAAAAATGTCTTTGCAATTGTTGTACGAATGACCATCTGAAAGTTATTGTAATAAGTATTTCAAAACTTAACGATATGAACATTATTCTGTGTTGAATTTTAATTAAATTATAAGTCATTAAAGTGCTTAGTTTTTTAAAATTTTGTAATTTTATTCATAAACATCCATCGTTTTAAAGTCATTATCGCTATAACTTGCCTATTTATTAACATTTATTTATGAATTAAGCTCCAAAATTGGAAGTGGAGAATCGGAACACAAAATACCAAAGTCTTATTCAATAAAAGATTCGACATGTATTTTCATTTAGTTGATTTCTCATACCATATTTAAGGACTCGCCCTATTCAGTACCAATGCATGCAAATTCTCTCATCAGCATTGTAATTATCTGGTAAGGAAAGAGTTTAAAGTTAGGAAATTTTTCATAGTCAATTGTGTAGTTATAATAGTTATGTTCCATTGTAAAAAGGCAGAGCATTGGCATTATACTGGAACAATACATGACAGGTTTTCACTTCTTTGAATTGATTAAATCAAAATTGTCTCTTTTAGGTATTATGTCGCCGATATTACTGCGAAACTTACTTTGCGTGCCATAAATTGTATGTGTGTGTTTTGTTTACTTTTTTTAATGCTACCTTTTAACGTTTTCGAATGTATTTACTTGCTCTCTGTTATATCTCGGTATCCCAAATGGCAATCGGTAATGAATGGTTAGGTTAGAATTTGTAATTAATTATGATGTATACAGTAGTTTTTGATGAAGTGAGTTATAAAGAATTTGTCTTTTCGGCACTTTTAATGTGACTGACTTCGTTCCGAACCTTCATTTTGAAAAACTGTATAAATGAATGTTTTGGTATTTATATAGTATCAGTTTTGAATGAGAATCTACATATAAAATCGTTTTAAGAATATTACTACTAAAAAGTAATTAAAATGCAATTTTTTGGCAAAAAAATCAATCAATTTATTTTGTAAAAATATATTTAATTACCGTATTTACTCGAACCTAAGCCGCACTATTTTTCCAATGTTAAAACTACTGAAAATCGGGTGCGGCTGAGAATCGAAGGCAAAACATTTTTGGGTGGAAAAAATGTGGCTGTCCACACATTCTGGCCACTTGTATCGATAACTTATTCCATTCCTTAGTTTATCTCCAGTATTCAGTCTATCCTAAGCATCATTGTCTGCTCGTATTTAGAAACTGTTTTTGTATACGCTTTCTTTTTATCAAAGATATCAGTAATATCAAGACGAGATCACTATGACGCAAGCATGAAATGGGCAATTTTATCTGTGCAGAAAAAAACGGAGGCAGAGTGCGGCTACTGACAATTTGACAATGATGAAACAAAACAACTAATATAAAAAAAAATTTTAAAGTCAATTCCTACTTAGATCAACAAAGAAAAATTTTATTTTAGCTACTTTTTATTAAATAGTTACAATTAATATAAATATGTATATACATAGGACAGAATCACAACATTAAGTGGTCATTAATTTTTATTAATTACCATTAAAGTATCGTATTGTCTGTCATCCAAAACAATCGTGTATATAAAATTTCAGTTCAACTGGATGCTTTAAAACGTGAGGAAAAAAAAAATCTTTTCAAGTTTTGACCCAAGTCGCTAAAAATAAAACCAACTTGGCTGTATCTGTAGTTCTTTAAATAATTAGTTTTGGTCAATTAATTTTAATTAACTATAATTAAATTATCGTATTTTTACCCAAAACAATAGTGTATAGAA
>BMAV01024552.1:116269-152435 GCA_019973955.1 Trichonephila inaurata madagascariensis
AAAAAAAAGTAGACGAAATCTCTAGGGTAAAAAGTAAAAATATGGTGGCCTCTGGGGGTAGGGGGGAATTCAAAACCAATCACTTTCTTTGTGCTGATTTTGTGTGTATTATGTTTAAAAGATTACTGTATGTTAATTCCTTGTTCAAAGACCACCGTATATGATTTTAATGATTGTTTCTCTACTTCCAAGACTTTAGACTATGTTAAATAAAAATGATGTATGAATACACAAAACAGTTGGGGATCAAACCTCATTTTGTATTTAAAAGATTGAGTCATGGCCTCACGAACATTGAATCTCTTTTTTGAGGGGAGGGAGGGGGAGCTAATAAGTCCGTTATGATGATCATTCCCGGTACAAAATCTCAGTGTATATGCGATTGCAACATTTTTAAAAACTTTTATACATTTTGTAAGCCTTTTAATTAAATGAACTTGGAAAAATTCCATTTATATAAAGAGATACCCCAGCGTTGCGAATAATTTGCGTAGTGTTTAATTGCTAAAATTAATTTTCTTAGAATGAGGGATATTATTATACACCATTGATCTCAATAAACAATTCTGTAGGCTTGTTACTTTTAATATTTTGACTACATCCACTCTAATTAAAGGAAAATTGGCAATTTAATACATTAGATTCTAAGAGAATTGATTTTAACGTAGATCTTTTTACAAAGCGGCCATTTAGAATTTGTAACAACATCGTAGAGATATTGTTTTATCAGGGATAAATAATTTTGAAGTCTTTCTATGTGTTCATATCTCCGAGGATTAACTATCTTTATTACTGGCATTTCGGGTTATAATTATTCCCGCCAGAGATTTTAAAGTCTATTTCTGCAACTGTTATACACGAATAAAATGCATTTATCATAAGCACTCAGGGACAGGTATTTGCTGCTGTTTCCTGCTACCAACTTGCCTCACGAGGAAAAATTCTATCAATATCTTGTTTACACCAGTTTATTAAACTCTGGCTTCCGCGTGTTTCTTTGTATAAGCACGGGGAGAGAAAAAAAAGTGACTTTTGAGATACGATCAGTTTGAGACGCTGGAGGGTTTTTCGGTTGCAGTCGCATTACTTTAATGGGACACCTTGTCTGAAGCTAGTTGCTATTTACGATGGCGTGTTTCGGTGAACGCTTCATTTTGGACGCAGTGATTCTTTTGGAAGAAATGATGCATTGGCTTTAGATGAGATTCGTTACAGTTCATAAATATCTCATTCATTTAATACGAGGTGCATTTTATGATCGTATATGTTTGGCATCGCTATAGATTTTGATAAGCTACCCGTTGCGGGGCTTATTTCAAGCTTCTCTGGATTCAGGAATATTTGTCATGTTAAGTAAAAGCGAACTCTTTTTCACGTTTTTTTTTTTTTAATGATTTGTGTTGGCAGGCTAAGTTTTTGCTTGTTTTGGCGTCGAAGAGTTATTTGTAGTTTCCACTTAGATTCATCTTTTCTCGTGTAGTAGTAAATTTTGCTTTTAACCCCTTAACTGCCGATTAAAGGTTATGCGATACGCACCCCAGTACCATCATTTTTACATGGGGGCGCGTATGCGGTGTATTGGGGGTGGGGGATAGAAAAGGCACATATAAGGAAAAAAATTTCTGGTGTAAGTGAATCCTTCGCAAACACTGTCAAGGTCATTTTATGCATTCCATATCCTACGGAAAAGTTTACCGATAGCAACGCAAAGAAAAGAATCGTATTTCGACATGACGTATATGTACGTCCAGGATACTCAACGCAGCGTTGTATACGCAGCGAGACGGATATATATGCCGCCGGCAGTAAAGGGGTTTTAAAAGATTTTCATTATGCGTATGAATTAATTGAAAACACATGCATTTTATTATAAGTAACCTTTTATTTATTTATTTTTTTATCAATAATAGATTTAGAACTTTAATCCATGAAATTCCTCAGGATTTCGTGTATTTTAAACAGGAAGGGAGAAGGTTGGGTAGCCATTAAACTAATGAAACCCCACTTTTTATAAAGCATTCCTCAGTCTGCACTGCACAGCTTTCAGTTCATATTATAACACTAACCATCAAACTTTTAACCATCATCTTCTAACTATCTAACATCCATTAAAGCAGCCCCAGTGGCGTACACAAGAGTGAGGTTAAGGGACTCGAACCTCTACCATAGACTCACACATTTTACTTTTTAGCATAAAGGTTATGTCTCGGTGCTTGCGTCTACTGTTTTTTTTTAATATAATCCCTCTTATGAAAGTAGTCTGTGTACGCCATTGGCATTATCCATCTATTTATTGTTTCCAAAATTTCTATGAACTGTTTTAATCTTTAGTATTCACATAATTTATATCCCTGAAGTAGAGTAAATAAAATTTTTTAACATTTATATGCATAAAGAGTGAGAGAAGAAAGAGGGAAATATAATTAATCATGATGTTCTGTCCTAAACTTCACAACTATTAAGTGCTCAGCTCCATAATAAATTTAGTTATGGATTTTCTTTTTTTCGCAACTGGATTCCTCATTTATGAAATAGTAGCTTTTCTTAAATTGTTTATCCTGTTATTATGAATTTCTATTTGAATTTAAGCTTAAAATATCAAATACATTATGTACAATGGCATACACTGGGGGAGGGGGGAGGGATTCAACCCCCCACACAGACCAACAGATTTTTCATTTTTATCCAGGAAGATTACCCCTCGGTGCTTACGTCTACGTGTTTTTTATACTGTCCCCCCCCCCCCTCTGTAAGAGAGGTCTATGTCTGCCACTGATTATGTTATGACGAATAACGAATGAAGAGACATAGCTGTTAATTCCGATGCATCATTTATGGTATGGCAACTTTGACGCTGTGAATACATTGAAAAATAATATAAATTTAACTAAAATGTCTTATTTTTAAAATCTCGTTGATTTAATACATTGTGTAAATTCTACTGTAAGAAAATGGGCATTTAATAACATGAAATCAAGAGTGAAAAAGTGACAAATAATAAAACAGTTAATATAATTTTTTTTAAATCACTTGTCTGTCATCTATAAACCACCTACTTTCTTTTCATGTATATTTCTTTTATATAAGAAGGAAAAAAAAACTATGGATACATTTTTCATCGGCGCAAAATAAGAAAAAAACGGACTTCTAAAAATATAAAAGAAAAACGCTCTCGTCTGCATCTCAACTCAAGAGGAAAGCGAGAGAGGGGAAAAAAAAATGCCGACTTCAGAAAACTATTTTCCCGAACCTTTCCTTTTTACCTGTAGCATTCCATCACTATCATCATCTCGTCCGAACTCCCGCTGCCGTAAGAGAAGAAACGTTCCTTTGTCCAACTCTCTTTTGGTGCAGACAGAAAATACCAACGCGTTTTTGAAGCAGACGTTACGTTAGCAGCGAGCAGAAGGAAGCAACAAGGCAATTCGGGCAGCGCGTTGCCCTCTGGTGGTCGACAAGCAAAGGTCAGCGTCCGTATGTGTGGCTTGTTGGATGGACACTAATCACGATATCTCAGAAATAGCGTAGAACAATGCAGCGCGACAAGTCCAGAGAAAGACGTTGTTATGTTGAGGAGGCACACGGGGATTCATTAGTAGCAAAATGGTAATTTGATTGCTTGGATTTGGGAAGAACGTTTCTTCGTCTTTGTTTGATTGCTCATTGTTGATTCCTTCTTTTTTTCTTCTTTCGCTCTTTGTTATCTTTGGTGGGGGACTTTCCTTGTATTATACAATAAATTACAGTGCTATTTTCTGTGGAACGCGCGATGTTGAAACTTGTCATTTTTAATAATAGTTAATGAAGAATGGTGTACTTTTCAGTTACTGGAAATGTGGCGCCTTCTTATCCCGATTAGCTTCGATTTAGTGTTAAAAATATTCCTTTAATTTGAATAGATTCTCTTACTTTGATGTCAATTCATTTATCTTTTCTGTTGTACATTCAGTTTTTGTTTAAAAAAAACTTCAAGGAACGAAAGTAAAGAAAAGAAAAAAAAAAGAGTATATATTATTCTCAAGTTGGAGTTATATCACATCAAAAAAATAATGATAGATCTCTTAACGTATAACGGGGTTTTGTCAATTGATCTACTGTGTTTGAAAATACCACTTCAAAATCTGCTAATTCTTTCTATATATCCGTTGGGTCATAAATTTGAGTTGTATTATCATATGATAATACAGTATTCACATTGATGAAATGACTGAATAAATTGATTTATTGTGAAACTAATTTTTTAAATCATTTCTGGATCAAGGCTCTCGTAATAAAGTTTTATTTAAATGGTATTTTGTTTTCTTCTCATTTTTAAACAAAAACACATGAAATTTATTAGCCACCAAAGTGTCTATTGTGCTTTAGCTGCCAATAAATTGGTCAACTAATTACTTTCCAATTTTGTTTATGTTCCAATTCACGCCTGCTTTCACAATAATGATCAGAATTTTAAAAAGTATATTATACCAATAAAAAAAATGTATTTTCAATGCTTCATCCAATCGAAATATATATATATATATTTGTTAATAACATAACCCCTGGTGGCTAGAACTCTGTTCCTTGCATAACTCTGCATAGAACACTTAAATATGTTTGGGTTCATAGACGTAAAATGGGGTGATAACTGTGTCAGGCTAGAAATAACAAATGAATTATTTACATAAAAAGAAACGAATATAAGTTTACTGGAGTAGTTTCCTTCTTTCTTCTTAATATAGTAAAATATTAGTCATTAACATATATAAATATTTTAATAGCTTAGAACTTAGTACGAATAAAAGTTTTTTTCTCAAATCTGTTCGTAACCTATCCAGTCTCTCTTTAAAGAAAAAAAAAGAAATGAAGCACCGCCATATTTTAGTAACAGGTTATTTGATGAATTTTTTGCCATATATTTTTTTTAAACTTAGAATGAAATATATTAGCTGTATTTTTGATACTATCATGTCACTTTGAAATATAATATTTTTTGATCGCTAAATTTCATCTCTGTGAACATTTCTTGCTGTGTTAACAGACGGTAATATGGAAAAATAACTCTTTAATTGTTCAGGAATATAGAACGAAATTTCATTGAAGTAACCATTTATCTCTGTAATATGTAGCAAATCCCTGTATTTCAAACATCTCGAGGTCCGGTTTGAAGTTTGGATAATTCCAGGAGATCAGAGCTGTAAAGAAGATCCGAGTTGAAGGAGAGAGAGAGAGAAAAAAAATGCAGTTATCAAACAGGCTTTTTTTTATTTATTTTAATATTAACTTTGCTTTCTAGAATTTTCATCTGTAGGTATAACTTGGAGATTGTTATACTCGAAACGTTTCGAGTTTAAGTGGTTTGATTGCCGCCGTAAAACTTGGGACAATTTTTATGACTTATAAAGAATTCAATGTTTGTAATTTTGGAGGAATGATGTCATTCATTATTAATGCATTTTTTTATTATTTATTACTCCATTATTTTCCCATTTATGAGTATAGCATTGAGCATTTAAATTTTCAGTCGTTCTTTTTTGGAACATTTCTACCGTGTGAAAATAATGAAATCGTTTGACAAAATAGTATATTTGTTGACGCTTAGATCCTTTGATTTTTTTAGAACTTTTACCAATTTCTCCAGATTTTAGTTACACGAGTTAGTTTCAATTTAGAATTTATTTACATTTTGTTTTCAAAACCAAACAAAATATTGAGGCATTTTTAATCAGTTTTGAAGTTTAACAATATACGGAAACACATGCCGAATTACAGCTTTTTGATAAATATGTATTATATATGAATGTATTTTTTAATGTTTAATTTGTGGAAGCATTATAAATTTTACGAGAAGAAGTGAAGATTTGTACAAAAAAACAATGAAAGTTTTCATTTATAAATAACGAAATATTTAATGAATAGAAAAAAAATCACTTGTGTCTGTTTAAATGTGTTGTTTTCTTTATGTTTAGCGAACTATTCATTTTGAGATGAAGGTAGAGTATGGGAACTTTTTAAGGAAATTTTAGTATCTTTAACTCAGAAGTGAAATTCATTATAAATTGAATAATAATGTTATGAACAAAAATTCTATAAATCTCTCTATAAAAATTCAATATCCGTTAATGTTTTGAAGCTATATTCGTTATTGAATGTTTTTTTAAATCGAGAAGTCCTAATTTAATTTAGTATTCTTTATTAGTTAAATTTTAATGAGAGAGAGAAAAATATTTCAATTATATATCTAAGATTATTCTTTTGGTGTTATGATCAACTCTGTGTAGTTAAATCTCTAATTAATAATTAATTTTGTGACGTTTGCATTTTAGGTATCTTTTTGCTATTTGTTTTACTTGTGTGTGAATATTATGGTTTTATACTTACGATGTGAATTCAATTTTTTTATATCAGATATATCGTTCATTTTTTATTAGCTCGCAATTGTTCTAACGTTGTACTTTAAAATTCTAAAGTTGATTAAATTTATTATTTAAAACAATTAGAAAAAAATCGTTTGGTTGAAACAAACAAATTTCGAATTAAGTGAACAAAATCAAGACTATTTATCATTTAATAAAAAAAGTAAAATAAAATCCTTGATTTGTTCGTTTTGCAAAAAAGCTCATTTCCCCCCTGTTCTAAAATCCAATGTCACAGAAATCACACTTAATTGCTGGTTAGTTCTGAGAATTCTCAGCAATAAGGGGAAAAAATTAAGAGGCAATATTGTCCTTTTATGATTTATTTCATGCTATTATTCAATACTGTAGTAGCACATTAAAGTTTTCTAATTAATGTCTTGTTTATGCAAGAGACAATCAGGAGATCAAAATGTCAGTTCGAAGGTGAATTGTGTCTCCACTCAACTGGTATGGAGGACAATATGGACAATTGCATCACACGAGGGCGTTGGCACAACTCAATTTTAATCTCATTAGTTAATTGTTTCTTTCAAGTTCGTGAATTGCCCAAGCTGCCATTGTTTTTATTTTCGCGTCATTAGAATATTTGGATAAATAAAAGGCCATGGGGAATGTAGGCCACAGGATGTAGTAGTTCTATCAAAATGTGTATTGTGTGCATGGGTATTTTTCATTTCGAGGTTTGTTTTGACTTATCCGCAATTGTTTTTATGAGTTATTACGAAGTTTGTTTTTATTTTGTTACGATTAGGAGTTTTTACGTTTTATGATATATAAAACGTGCTGAAGGCGACGTATTTGTGACTCTTGGACGTTGCCTGAAATATTTTTTAATGTGTATGCGGTGCGGTGTACAGTTTAGATTTAACGTAATTGTAACGATGAAAATATTATATTTATGCATGAGATACCTAAGAACAGTTAATTATCAATACATGCAACTTTAATTAAATTGATCAGTTGAATTAATTATTAATTTTATAATTTAATGAATTATAATACACGTACACACAACTCTTTCGTTATATAACGTTTTTTTAAAATTTAGGAAATTTTGTAAGTGCGCAATTTTTTGTTCAGTGTGTTACGTAAAACATTTTACGCTAAAAAAGAAGGGGGGGGGGGGGAAAGAAAAAATTATTAGGACAGATTTCTTAGGATGGTAAACGTTAAAGCATTTTTCTACCTTAAAAAATATCCAGAAATTGAGTCTATATTACGTAAGGACAGCCTCCATTTTCAATATTAAAGTTAGTAGAGAGTTTTGATTAAAGCGCACTCTCTAAAGCAACATTGGCGATGGACCTCATAATTTTGAGTATCGGTTAAATGATGAGGATTACACCTGAATTCACCCCTCTTCTTCAAACTACAACACCACGCCAATGGGGTGGCCGTGATAGCCTAGTGGTCAAGGTATTGGATCATGGCTGGCATGTCACGAGTTCGAGCCCATTACCACTAAAGACCCGACGTGTAGGGGAACGATGCACGTTAAATCTGTCGAGAGCTCAAACGTTCCCCCGTTGGTGTGGTGTGGTAGTTAGGAGAGGGGGGGGGGGTACCAGCTCAGATGTCGTCCTCCTTTTTTTGACCATGGTTCAAAACTACTAGATCCGTCTCCAAAAGCCCTTGTGTAGCTGAACAGTGCGACGGAAAAATTCACGTACTCACACCACACCAGCTCGACAGATTTAACGTACACCAACCCCCTCTACGCAGCGGGTCTTCAGTGGTACCAGGACTCGAACCCGGGACACGCCGGCAACTCTACTAAGCTACCGCGGCCACCATTCAGTATTAAAGATTCCGTTAAGTTCTGTGATTTGTAATCGGATTTTATGAATAGTTTTTCGTTTTATTGCGAAAATTCTCTTCTGAAATATAGTAATATCAATATTTAATTCAACAATTTTTATTTTTTGTTTAATTATTTATAATCGAATGTTAGCATTCAGTCTTACACGCTTTTCTGAGTAATATCAAGTTCCAAAATTATATATTATTCGATTAAAGAGAAATTCCAAAATAATGTGAGTCGGTCTCCTGACTTAAAAGATATAAATGCTTCCAAAAGTTTCAGGGGTATTTGAACCTTCTCCCTATATTTAGTCGCACTACTGTTGTGATCTTTTAAGTGACAATAAAAAAACACGAATTATCCAGTTCGATCAAATGTTTTGTTTCATGGTTCAGTTCAGTCCTAACTCCCATGAATTAAAAGAACAAGAATGGAACTATGAAAAAAAACTTGCGCGGTAACTTTTAATTTTTCAAATGCCGAAATACCGCCTTTACATATGTGTGTTTCGATTCCCCTTCCTCTCGCATGTTTGTTTCATTTAGAAATATTTATTTTTTAGGTTGTTAAAATGTTTTGTAACTTGTATTGAAACTTAATAGATGTTTTCTTATTTCTTAACAATAACTATTATTATCATTTTGTGTGTTGATGGTACTTTTTGTTCCCATGATGTCCCCCCCCCTTTCTGTTCTGATTCAAGGTTTTTATAAATTTAAATTGCATTTTTTTTTTTTTTTTTTCGTTTAGCTTAAATTATTGATGTCAAAAAAAGTCCTCATTAAATTGTTTTTATTCGTGGCATGATCGGAATTATGTCGAATATTACAGTTATTATTTTGAATTTGCATTAAATTCGATTTAAATTCTTTTCCTGAATTATAAAATATTCTTAAATGTGCATCACCTGAACAATGAGAAATTCCTTTAAATATTTTTTTATTGTTTTCATTTATTTAACGAAATGAATTTCATTTTAGGATTCTTTTTTTAAAAAAGTGTATAAATAAAACTATACCTATTTTAAAAACACGAATAGAATGTTTATAAATAATGTATTTCAAAAATAATTTCATGAAATTACGAATTTTTAATTATTTTAATACATATATATGTATCCTCATTTTGCTTATTTTTGTGTTTATTTATATATTTTTTTTTAATCTTTTACATCTTACAAATTCTTTAAAATGTTTCGCTTGTGTTTTAATCGTGATTTTTTTTTTTCATTTCATTTCAGGTATTTTTAAAACAAATGTAACAATGCTCCTGAGGAATATCAGTAGAAGGGGACACTCATTCTTTGCTCAAACGCCATCCAAAAGGCAAGCCTGGTGTACTGTGCTTTAGAATTTTAATTCTCAAGCAGATATGCAGTGCACCGGGCTTGCATTGTTGCTGCTTGCAGTACTCATTGAGCGGAGTACTGCTGCTCAACCTCACAAAGATGCTTATGTCATGAAAGGGAAAAGTAAGTCATTTAATTTTTTTAATGCGTTTTAATTTTTTAATGTTAATTTCTTATTCTATATTTTTCCTTATTTGGTTTAAATAAATAATTCTTGAAAAACCCATAAATTCTCTCATTAAAAAAGTATTAAAGGTGCTAATTTGATATCGGGGGTAGTACCGCCAAGCTATTGTTTATTGTCGCCAAGATGGGCGATAATATTACAATATGGTTACCTTAATATTTTTATCGTCTGTCGATGTCGTTGCCATGGGGATAACGTATATTAGAAATAACTTTTATTCGTTTTTTTCCTCTGTAACCCTTTAATTTCAGAAGATTTCTTCAAAAATGTAACCATTTTCAGTATAAATTTTCTTTGATTTGCGTCTTCTGTATAATTCTGGGCTATTTTCGAATATGGATATTTCTAAAATGAGTGAGTACTAGAATATTTTTTTCTTAAAAAAAATAAGTGTTGTGCTTTTAATTATCGCTATAAATCATTTATTTTCGTTTTAAAAATGTTTTTTTTACGTTCTTTGTTCGATGAAATTCGTTGAAAGAACTTGCAGTGCAACTTTCATATTGCAAGCTTTCACTACTTTGTAATTGATATTCTAAATTAATTTTAACATACATTATGTAATTATTTTATTCATAATTAAAAAGAAATGCAATTATTACTATGTGTAATAATCATATAATATTCGTTATTTATAATTGTTTCTTTTAGCATTTATTTATAAATATTACTACATAATTTGTTATTTATTTATAATTAGTATCTTATTCATTTATAACTATTTTTGTTGTTTATTTATAGCTATTCTTATTTTATTTATTTATAGTTCTGTATTACGAGTTCTCTCATGCATTCTTATTATTTTTTTACAATTCGACGATTATTCTTTTTAATAATTACTATTTAATTATATTATGATTATTATTTCTAATAACCGTTATAAAATCGTACTGTATGAATATTACATAAAATTACGATAAAATAATATAAGATTATTATATGCTGCTTATATAATACTATTATTAGTACATGTTACTTTTTATTACATATTAATCATTATTTATTGATTGATCTAGGTTATTCTCAATATCTTCTTATATCCTTTATTTGATATACATTTCAATGTATTTCAAAACAATTCTTTAAAATTGTGTATCATTAAACTACCGCTAGGCCGCCATATTGGATTTCAGTCCAGCAGCAAGAAACGCTGCTTGGCGTGATCTTTATCACGCCAAGCAGCACTTGGCGCCATTACCCCCGTTATCAAATTAGTTCCTCATAAAATCATATAAATCGGCTAGTTTTTTAAATATATTTCCATTATGATTTAATTTAATTTTTTAAAGGTATTTTGTTTTAGTAATGAAAGATTTCAATTTTTACATAAGAATACTACATAAAATATCATAAAGATTTAATCAATGTTTAATGTATTTTTTACAGTATGCATTGGTACAGCAGGACGCATGTCTGTACCTGCCAACCGTGATCATCATTATCAAAATCTTAGAGATAGATATACAAATTGTACATATGTAGATGGAAATTTGGAGCTCACCTGGTTGCAGGTAAAACTTATTTTATATCTATCTGTATTATTATTGTGTGTGTTATATTTAGACTGTGTGTGTGTGATGTGTTTTATATGTTGAAATATAGTTAGTCACACTTTATATATTGGATTTGAGAATATTTTATTATGTTTGAATTGTTTCTTTGACTATTTTTAAAAAATTCTAACATGAATAATATTTTATAGGATGGCAATCTGGATTTAAGCTTCTTGAAAGAAATTAGAGAAGTAACAGGATATGTGCTCATTTCTCATGTAAATATTCCTCGTATTGTGCTTCCTAATTTAATGATTATTCGTGGTCGTAATTTGTTTAAACTAAATCCTGGAGCGGATGAGTTTGCTCTTCTTGTGGCACGAAACATGTTAGAAATACTAGAGCTTCCAGCACTGCGTGGTAAGATTTTTTTATGTCTATTTTTTTTATTTTTGTATATTTTGATATATTTAATTTTGTTATACAGTTATATTTGCTTGCTTTTAGCATTCATTAAAAACTCGTAAATTTCTTAACATTTCTAATTAAAATTATTTTTGTTAAAATAAAAAATATTTTTAATTTAGTAATGACAAATTGAGAAGCTTATCCTGTTAATCATAGTTATTAATTAAAATAGTATTTGATCTATTTACACTTTTCTTCAATTTTTCCCCCTTTCTATTTTAGATATATTGTCTGGAGGAGTTGGCTTTTTTGACAATGATAATTTGTGTTACATAAATACAATAAATTGGGAAGAAATCTTAGCTGGCTATTTATTAAAACCAATGTATGTTCATAATTCTACTTTGCCAGAGAGAAGATGTAAGTAATTTTCTGTATTTGTATTTTATTCCACATTTTTACATTTATTTCTGTAGTTGAATTTTAAATAAATTATTTGTTTAATAGTTTCATTTTTTTATGATAGAGTTGCTTGATTCCCCCCCCCCCCCCCTTAAAATGTTAGCTGAAGTATTTTGAATGAATCCTCACTTATTATAAATTGTTTAATTTGTTGAGAGATGTCAATGAATTAAATAACCAATAAATTGGCATCAATTTTAATCATAAATTGATGCCAATCTCTTAGAATTTTAAATGCTTTTATAGTATTTTATAATTATAAGACTACTTTTTCTAAAACATAAATGGTCTAAATGTAATTATTAAATGTGTAGATAAATTTAAATCTCTAAATTTGTTTATGTTAAAATATATCCTTATAGCTGCAAATATATATTTATTTCTAAGAGTAACTGTATAAGAAATAAATTTTTTTCAATGATAATTATATCTCTAATTAATACTTTTTTGGTTAATTGATGTTGATCAATTTATTTTTGTCTTAATTTATTTTTTGATGTAAATCATTTTATGAAATAAAGCTTTATTCTCCATTCTAGGAAATTTTAAAAAATATATATATATTTATTAAAATGAATTGATTACTTTTTAAAATTTTTTATCTCATTTAAGTAATTTAAAAATTTCTAAAATATATTAATATTCAGGATTTTTACATGAAAATAAATATAAATGATGCTTAAGAACTGTTAATAATAATAATTTAACTTTTTTTTTTTTTTTTTGCCTGTCATTTTAGGCCCACCTTGCCATAAGAGTTGTGTAGCTGGTTGCTGGGGACCAGGAGAGCTTAGTTGCCAAAAATTTTCAAAAATAAATTGCTCACCCCAGTGCCATCAGGGGAGGTGTTTTGGACCCAACCCCAGGGAATGCTGCCACCTGTTTTGTGCAGGTGGATGCTCAGGGCCGACACAGAGTGATTGTCTGGTAAGGGAGTACAATCAGTTATTTATTTTATTATTTTCTAAATATTTATGATTTATTTTTTCTTTTATGTTTCTATCTGTTAATGAATGAATTTGTTAGGTGAGATAGAAAAAAAAAATTGTAATGACTTTTATTGTAAAATAATCAATAATGATCCAAATTAATTAATTTTTTTCATGTATTTTATTTTGCTGAATAGGCGATGTATCGATATTTTATCATTATTTTGTGATCTTGATAATTCTCATTAACATTTTATGGTTAATGTGAAAGCCATAATTATGAATATTTTATTTGTGTGAGGGTCAGAAAATCTTGAAATCTTTTTACTCATTTGTTTTTAACGTGAACATTTAAGGTATATAAAGAAAAATTTATATTAATATATATAGTAATTTTTTTTATATCCTCTTCAAATGAATTTAAAAAAATTTAAGCATTGATATTGAAAAATCTTTATTTAAACTTTTGTAGGCATGTAAAAATTTCGATGACAATGGAGTTTGTAAACAAGAATGTCCTCCAATGAGACGGTATAATCCAGCAACTTATTCTTGGGAAAGTAATCCAGAAGGAAAATATGCATATGGTGCCACATGTGTGAAAAACTGTCCTGGTAAGCTTTTAATTGATTTTACTTTTATTATATGTTGAAGGGGCTATCATTATTTTGATGTTAATATCAATAATTATTGAAGCTTGTGATATTTATAAATTATTGACTTACATAATATTTTATAGAACATTTGTTGCGAGATAGTGGAGCTTGTGTTAGATCTTGTCCAGATACTAAAAAGGCAGTTGATGGAGAATGTGTGTCTTGTGACGGACCTTGTCCTAAAAGTAAGGAGTACATATAATTGTTTAGAACTGCATCTTTCAACTGAAATTACAAATTTCTTAGGAATTTCTTTTATGATATCAGAGGAGGAAGAAAGTTAAATTATATAAATTTGTTTGCAGATTGCCAAGGAGTAGATGTTGTTCATTCTGGGAACATAGATACTTTTCGAGGTTGTACAGTCATTGAAGGTTCTCTGACCATATTGGATCAGACGTTTGATGGATTTCAAGATGTCTTTCCAAAGTAAGGAGAAATATTTTTTAGAGTATTCAAATTCATATTTGTGAGGAATATAAGATAACTTAATAATTTTTTATATTCTATGCTTAGAAAACACTAAGTTAAATTTGATTGGTATTTGAGAATGCTTGTAAATTTATTGGACTGTTACATTGCTTAGAATTAAAAATTTTCAGTTATTGGTATTGGACACTCTTTTAGTTGTTAATTTTTAAGTAATTAAGATTTGCTTAAGAAGTTCTAAATTTTCCTGTTATTTTAAAGTATGTAACTGTCTAAAAGCTGTTTTTCATAAGATTAGTGTTTGACAAATTAATTTATCAAATAATTCGGTTTATTTAAAATATCTGTCAGATGCTATTTTGGAGTATTGTATTTTTATTTATAAACTTGTTATTAATGATGGGGCAGTGGCATGCACAAAGGTTGGGAGTTCAATCCCCTCTCTCATAGACCAACAGATTTTTACTTCTTAGCGTAAAATTGTCTCTGTGGTTCTATCTATGTTTTTTTAAAATATAACCTTTCTCATACACACACACACATGAAAGTTGTCAGCGAAAAGATGTGTAATATTTTTGGTATCAGTGCAAATTAATATAATGTACATGAAGTACTTTAATTTCTTTTTTCTCTTTGCAGCTTTACATTTGGTCAGAGATACCCAAAAATGCATCCTAATGAATTGGATGTTTTTTCTACTCTGAAGGAAGTTACTGGTTATGTCAATATTCAAGCTTCACATCCAGATTTTCGAAATTTATCATTCTTCAGAAATCTTGAAATTATTGATGGTCGACAACTTACTGAGTAAGTATCGCGATTTCTTATTTAAAAATATTTTTAAAATGATATTGGAGAACAGGCGCATATATTAAAAACTAAACAATTTTGTTTATTTTTTTATTTTCAGATTAAATGCTGCTTTGTATATAGTAAAAACTTCTCTTCGAAGTTTAAATTTTCGTTCTTTAAGAAAAGTGAGATCTGGCAGTGTTGCAATTTTAGAAAATTCTGAGCTATGTTTTGCTAGTGAGATTCAATGGCCAGTATTGATGAGATCTAGCACTGGAAGTGTGTTACTACAGCGCAATGCTGATATAGATCAATGTAGTAAGTAGCATTTTTTTAAATAAATATTAATTTTGTTATTTCAATTAAACTTGGCTGAAATTTATTTTTTATTGTATTTATTGGAACTTAAATGTTGTATATTGACTATTTTATTATTTCAGAATATGTATATGTGTATTAAACATGAATTGCAATTGAAAAATCAGATGCAAATTTAAAAATTTCATCTCTGTTAGATTTTCCTGTGGAACGTTTAGTATATTGTACTTGTGTATTTGTAATATATTAACTATGCTGTGCAAGTTCAAAAAGAAATATTAAATATAAAAGGAAAAGATTTATTAAAATGCTCAAAATAAGAAAATATTTGTTATGTTGATTTCTTGAATTTTATTAAAAATATGTGAAAGGTCATAAAAAAATAAACATTAAATTTTATGATAAGCTCTTGCTTTCGTAATTAATTTGATTTATTTGTAATCTATAGGAAAACAAGGGTTGATGTGTGATGAACAGTGCTCTAGTGAAGGTTGTTGGAGTTCAGGGCCTGATCAGTGTCTTTCATGTAAATCTTACAAATTGAAAGATACTTGTGTTCAAGGATGCAATACGACTCGAGGGTATGCTTTTTTTAATTAACTTACTTTAAATGTGTGTGTGTGTGTAAAATTATTAAAACTACAACATGTTACTGTTTTTATATATCAAAAATTTAGTTCTATATTATATTTTTATGTATCAATTTTATGTAATTTATGTTGGATTGTTTTTAAAACTGAAAACTTCTTGTAAGCAATTGGAAATTTATGAAATTTCATTATTTCAAAATTTATCTGACTAATTGTAATGATAATATAATCCTGTTACTTAAGCCTTGTTTCTAAATTTTTTTATGCATTATTCTTCATATTTGGTTAGGATTTTTTCATTAATTTGTGTAAAGAAGAATAAATGAGTAAATTTTTTAATATGCATATAGGAAAGTAATATTCTACTCAATAGCTGCTGTAAATGGTTATAGATTTGAATTTATAACAAATAACACTCAGTGATTACTTTCAAAATTTTTATCATGTTTTTATTGTTATTCGTTAAACCATGGTTGTAAATGCATTGAAAATGAAACAGAAGCATACTGCCAAAGATTTTTAAACTTGAGGAAAACTTACAAAGTTATTTAATATTTGTAGCATAATTATTTTATTAATAAATTTTATGTGGCATGTTCAGTATTTTTTTTTTTTATATTCATACGCATTTTGGCTTTTTCAGGATTTATGATGCTGGCAACAAAATCTGTGAATTCTGTGATGTAGAATGCTTAGGAGAATGCCTTGGACCTGTATGTATTCATTACTATATTTTATGTTATGTTAAAATTATATTAATCTTTTATTTTTCTTCTTGTGCTTAAATATTATTAAACGTATTTGTTTTGTTAAGTATTAATTTCTTGCTTTTTATTTCAGGGTCCAAGTAATTGTACTCAGTGTCGAAATGCTCGAGATGGACCATATTGTGTTAGTCAATGTCCCATGAGCAAGTACAATGAGAACAGAGAATGCATGCCTTGCCATGAAAACTGTGCTAATGGGTAAGAATTTTGTTCTTTAATATGTAACATTACTATTTTATAAAATGTGATCATAAAAAAAATTAATGAATTTGAATAGTTTAAATATTTATCATTATATATTTTTATTTAGTCAAATTAAATAGTTAACTTTATAGTTTTCTCTGCAAGAAATAATTACTTTTCCAATGATATTTGATTTCTTTAGTGTAATTTTCAATGTATTTTACTAAAGTTATAAGAGTTTTGTCTGTTAAAGGTTTTAAAAGTGTATTGTTTTTATGTTATTTTTACATGTTATGCTGATTTTATTGATATAAATGGAATATTCTCTTCATTTTAGATGTACTGGTCCACGCAATACTGTCGGTCCTGGTGGTTGCAAATCGTGTGACAAAGCTATAGTCAGTGCTTATGATCCTAACATAGTTGTAAGTAAATTTATATATATATATATATATTGTTTAAAACTATTTCGTTGTTTGTTCCTGTTTATTGAGTGTGACTTTTCTCATTCTTTTATACACAGCAACTATAAAAAAAGTCCAACCTCTTATTTTTTTTGTATGTTTACTTAATTTTTTTAACAAATTCTTGGTAATTTTTTTTTTTAAATTTACAAATTATACTTTTGAAAGAGATAAAAAATACAAAAATTTATTAAACTTTGAAAAGTTTATCAAATAATGTATTTTATCTTGATTTTTGTGTTGTAAGTTGTTAAATAAAATTTTATCTATTTCTGTATTAAAATGAAAACAAAGGAGGATGCTTGAAATTTTGTCAAATTTTGATGCTTATTTCGAATAAATAAAGGATGGAAATTTCTATTTTTGAAGTAATTTTATTTTATCTTTAAGATATTTTAGATGTCTTGTAATATTTTTTTTATGAATTACTTTAATAGTCTGCATAATCTAATAGAATTATTTGTTCATTTTTTCTAAAATAAAATTTCCCATTATTCTTTTAAGTTTTCGAAATTGATTTTTTTTCTCTTTTGTTTTTACGTGAATAATTTCTAAAAGTCATCATACGTACTTGAAATTCATTATACATATGTTTTTGTAGGAACAATGTCTGAAAGCTGAAGAATCTTGTCCTGATGGTTATTACCAAGAATACAGCGGTCCTCATGAAGAAGGAATCATGAAGTCTTTAACAGGGAAATCGGTAAGAATAACTGTTTCTTTAAATAGTAATTACATTTCAGAAATGATGCTTAACCCAGAACTTGATTAATTTCGAAATATTTATACTATTGCAATGCTAAGCTAATACTTCTTTTAAAATATAATTGCTTTTGATTTCTTATCTAATTATGCTAGCATTAAATAAAACTAATTGCTTCACTTTTTATATGAACTAAATTATGATTCTATAATTAGGTATGTCGTAAATGCCATCATCGTTGCAAGAATTGTACTGCCTATGGAATTCATATTACAGTATGTGACTGCCTCAAGTATAGTGCAGGAGAGCAATGTGAGGACAGTTGTCCTCGAGATCATTATCCTGACAATACCAACTTCCATTGTGTGAAATGTGCTGAAGAATGTAGGGGATGTACTGGTCCTACTAGCACTGAATGTTTGGCTTGTCGTAATTACAGAGTGTATTTAGCATCTAATCGAACTCTGGTAAGTTAGATAATAGAAAGAGTTATTTTATAAGTTAATAGAACCTTTTTTTTAACCATATTAAACAAAAATGAATTTGATGGTTTATTGGAATCTACTAATTAATAAAAAAAACTATTTTCATTCTATTTTTAAGTAATGTTTATTGTTTAACAGGTACAAAATACTTTTTTAAATGTTATTTTCATTTAATGGTAAAATAGTTCACTAGTTAAATATTGGATTCATATTTTAGTTTAACTGCACTGCATCTTGTCCGGCTGATAATCCATATAAAGTATTTGATGATAATATGGAGGATCCATATTGTTCTGATGTTGATCCAATAGCCATTGCCTATCATGGAATGTAAGTACATTTGCTTAGGTAAATTTAAGACATTTACTGATTTTTGTTAAGTACTTTGTGAATATTATATTTAACTTAAAAGAATATTCAAAGGCTGCAGATTCTAAATAAAATGTTATATATTTTGAATATAGTCTACATTTGCTTCTTCAATTATAATACATTGTTGATTTCTATTACTTTTGCTTTACATAATCATTATTTTTTTAAGGGAAAAAAAACCATTTATGTTGTTTAAGTAAATTTTTTAGAAAAGTCTGTAATAAATATATTTTAAATATATTGTTAATTTGACAATATAGCTAGTTTCATGTTATTTAACAATGAAATTAATATAAATTATAAACTGGTTTGTATTGAAATTTTTATTGGTTTTTTAAAAGTAAAATTTCAGATATATCCGACACATGCTGAGTAATAAACTAAAATATTTTTGAATAGATAATTTTATGCATTTTTCATGTGTAAGGCAGAATAATATTTAAATTATTTTTAGGGATTTATTTTATTAACTAACCTTTTTTTTTTCTTACTTGTAGTGAAGAGGAGCATCTACCTGCAATATTAGGTGGCATTGTGGGATGCATTTTATTACTTACTGTATTTGCTGGTGTTTTTGGTTATCAGTGGATGCAGAGAGTTAAAACTAAAGAAAATACTATGATGATGACAATGGTAAGTTTAAACTGTATTGTAATGCAAATCAGTATTAAATGTGTATGAAGATGTATTTTATTATTTAAAGCACACATGTGTAAGCTAAAAGTAGGTTGTGTTAAAACATACGTGAAATCTATTTCTGGAAATGAATTATAGTTTTTTTGTAAATGAAACTTCTGTAGTAATTATTTATATTTTCTCTTTAACACTTTTTTTGTTGCTCAATATAAATTTTGTCTGGTTCTTAACATTTCTACTAACATTTCATATATTTTTTAAAATTAAAATTTTTTTTTAAAGTTGTAATGGAAGATGTTTATATTAGTTAATGCTCCTCCAAAATATAAACTTTACTAAGTAATAAAAAGTAACACATATTTTTTTTTTTACGGATCTGTGATTAATCATAAGAAATGTTTTTCATCTATGTTTATGACATGAATGATAAAAATAATCAACAATTATTTATGTCAATTAATTCCTAACTTGTTTATTATTATTTTTCATTAGCGAATGAGTGGCTTTGAAGATAATGAACCCTTAAAGCCTACTAATGTAAAACCTAATTTGGCCAAACTTCGAATTGTCAAGGAGGCTGAACTCAGAAAAGGAGGAATTCTAGGTTATGGAGCTTTTGGAACTGTGTATAAGGTAAAAATTCTTGATTTTACTTGGTATGAATTTTAAATCTTAAGATTTTTACCTTAATATAAACATCATAATATTCATAACTTTCAATAAAATTTTTATTTTAATTTAAAATGAATTATTATTATGTAATACGCGTATTACTTGAATTATATGAAACATGTCTTGTTTTTCTAAATGATGTTTTTTTTAAAAGAAGTAAATGTAATTTGTATTGCTGGAAAGTTAAGTGTTGGGGGGGGGGGGGAATAATGACTGAAATATTTATTGCATGGTAATAATGCTTTTGCATAAAATAATAGAGTCAAATATACAAAGCTGTTTTAATATATTATTAGAAACTAATGTGTTTTTTTTTTGGTAGGGTGTTTGGGTACCAGAAGGTGAAAATGTCAAAATCCCAGTGGCTATCAAAGTTCTTCGTGATGGCACTTGCCCTAACAACAACAAAGAAATCCTAGAGGTATTTTTACAAGCTATATTTATTATTCAGTATTGATAAATATGAAAAAATTATTAAAATATTCATTATCTATATTTCAATATATTTGTGATATGTTAATTTTTTATTCTAAAAAAATTCTGAATTTTTGTTGTATTATTCAGATGTATTCAAACACATAGAAAAAAGATGCATTCATTATCTGAAGTAAATGTTTCTTTATTTGTTTTTTCAGGAAGCATATTTTATGGCCAGTGTAGATCATCCCAATCTTTTGAAACTATTAGCTGTTTGTATGGCTTCTCAACTCATGCTTGTCACTCAGTTGATGCCTTTAGGATGTTTGTTGGATTATGTGCGTTCCAATAAAGATAAAATTGGTTCTAAACCTCTATTGAGTTGGTGTGCACAGATTGCTCGGGTATGTAACATTTTCTAAATTATTTACTAAATAGTTATGAGTAATGCTTTCTTTAAAAATTGTAATTTATGTATTTATTGTTATTATTTTTTTTAACAAAGCGAGTTAATTTCAATATTCTGATTTCACTAAATTGGAATTACTATTACTATACTGAATGTTATATTTTATCAGTTTTATTACAAAATGTAGTTAAGGACACACACATAATTTAAACTAACTTTATTAATGTTGCATAATATCTGTTTAAAATTATTATATATAAGTTAAGTATTGTGAGGAGTGGGGGTCAAAATTTAAAACAATATTGGCAGTTTATCTGAAGTAAGTAATGTTACTAAGAATTTTTAACTACATATTTAGAGTTATTGCTATTATATTTTGCAATAATTTTTATTTCAAATGTGCTTTTTTTATATCCCTTTTTAATTTTTTTGCCTGTAAATGTTTGTTTAAGTTGTTTTTATCAGATAATCTTTTATTAACTGATTATTTTAAGTTGATATTTTATTGCACTATTCTTCATTTATTTTATGCCTGGAAATCTCTAATAAAGGGTTAATTTTGTAGGGTATGTCATACCTAGAAGAAAGCCGAATGGTACACAGAGATTTAGCTTTGAGAAATGTTTTATGTAAGTTCAATGTTCTGTTGCTTCTTTTTTTCATTTTATCTTGGAAAGTTCTCGTAATTTAATTAAAATTAATTTTATGAATTGATGGACATATATTCATGCATTTATTTCATTTTTCAGTACAAACTCCAGGTTGTATAAAAATAACTGATTTTGGTTTGGCTAAGTTTTTGGATACTAATGAGGAAGAGTACAAAGCAGAAGGAGGAAAAGTATGTTGAAAAAATATCTGTTGCGAGTTTTTCTTGTTTCATTATCTAGAATAATAAGTTAACATACTATTATATACATGTTTCTTTCATTAGGTTGTTTTGTGTAAATTTAATTTAAGGACTTAATTTGTGTGATTATTCTTAAATTTTAACTGCTATTTACTCCTTCATTTTAGATGCCAATCAAATGGTTAGCATTGGAATGCATTCAGCATCGAGTGTTCACTCATAAAAGTGATGTGTGGGCTTTTGGTAAGTTTTGTAAATTTTACTTATTGCTATATTTAATATGAAGTTTTATTGTTCATCTGTTTCAATTATTGTATACATTAAAATAATTATTTAAAATGTAGGTGTTACTGTATGGGAATTGCTTACTTATGGTGCACGGCCGTATGAAAATACTCCAGCTCGTGAAGTTCCTGATCTGTTAGAAAAAGGAGAACGTCTACCACAACCATCCATTTGTACAATTGATGTCTATATGCTGATGATAAAATGTAAATGAAATATTACCTTATTATATAATTACTGCTAGATTTTTTTCCCTTTCATAAAACCTAGTTTAGAAATTAATTTATGTACAATTCTTTAACTTATGTTATATGATTTTTTCCCTTCAAATTCATGTATTGTTAAATTTTTTTTTGCCTTTTAAAATTAAATTAAAAATAAATCCTAAGAGATCATAATAGTTATGCTTTATTTTAATATGAAAATTTATGGGAGCAAGAATCTTGCAAAAGTAAAAGTATAATGCTTCTTTATTATATCTGCAGACTTTTTTAAATTTTATTAATTTAAGGATATTTAGGATATTGCACACTAACATTTAATTGTAATTCACATGCATAATATACATATATATGAACATATACATATTTGTGTATATGTTTTTTAAATTTGTAATTTTTTATTTATGAATTTAATTTTAGAACAGATTTATTTATTTGATGGATAAGTAAAGTGTTTAAAACAATAACATATTTAATCTTTTATAATGTGTACTAAGGAGTGAATTTCATGACTTTCTCCTTTCTTTTTAGTATATATTTTCACAAAAGTTCCTTGTTTTAATTGTAGGTTGGATGCTTGATGCTGAATCTCGCCCAACATTTAAAGAGCTTGCTGATCAGTTTTCCAAAATGGCAAGAGATCCTGGCCGTTTTCTAGTCGTTAAAGGTGATAAGCTAATGCAGTTACCATCCTATTCGGCCCATGATATTCGAGAACTAATCAAGTCAATCGGCATGACAGCTGATGTACCAGGAGTAGTTATGGATGCTGAACAATATTTGCATCCAAAATTAGATGATGAACAAAGAACAGAAACTGATTCAATCGATAAAAGCAAGGTTAGTAATTAAGATATGTTCGAAGTAAAAAATCCATTTTTCTTATGTTGAGAAATTCACTTAAATTTTTGTGCATGTATTTTGAAAATAACTTGAATATTTTACTTATTGAAATAGTTTTTTTATGCTTACATTACATAAATGTGAAATTATATTATATATAATATTATACATATACAGTCAGACCTGTATATAACGAAGTCATTAAATCCCGAAAAAAGTTCGTTATATGGAAAATTCCTTATATAGAGGTTCATCTTTCAGTTTTCTTTATAAACCACATAAAACAAATTTTAAATTCATAAACACTATATAATAAAAGTAATTATTCACACCTTTTTGTTTATTAACATATATTTATTTTATTTATCTTACCTTTTTTTAAAAAAAAAGAAAGAGAAACTGCAAGGAAAGTTTCCTGATGCCTTTATCCACTTCTTGAAAAATAAAATTATTTTCTTTGATGCTCAAGCACTTTAGTTTTAACGTTTTCGAGCTACAAGAAACGGAGTTATGAGTACAACGGATTAACACTACCAATGAGCATAGACTAGTTCAAAGAAACAGGTACACGAGACAACTCCACTAAGGGTGAAAGGGGATATCAGAGATGTTTCCAGTGAACAGGACAATGGGGGCTAAAGGTTGCACTTAGATGAAACACTAAGAATTCTATTGCTTTTGGCCAGTTTGACACCTAATAAAAACCAGAACCTAATACAGAGAGAACAACTTGAAATGTCCAGAACAAAAATAGGAAGAAAAAAATTGAATCACAAGAAAAAAAGTTTGTTATATAGAAAATGCACTTCGCTATTGGGAGGTTATTTTACGAAGAAAATCATGAAATGTTCTTGGTTCCAGGAAAAAGTTCGCTATATAGAAAAATAGAAAAATTCACAATATAGAGGTTCGTTATATGGAGGTTCGACTGTGTATATATATATTAATAATAATAATAATATTATATAAATATAGAATTTGTTTAAAGCAAAATGAGCATTATATTCTGAATATATAATATTGATAGTTTATTTTTTTTATCCTTGTAAATTGAAGTAACATTGATTTTAAAGATAGAAATATTAAGTTAAACAATGCATGCACTTTTCTAATTTTAATATTTGCAAAAGCTTTTTTTTTTTTTTGTTTGTCTTAATTATTGTGATATATGCATAGATCATTTACTTTTCTAAATCCTTTTTTTAAAAAAAATGTGTTGTGTGTGTGTATATATATATATATAGTTAAAGTTCTCTACTATAGAGAGATGAATAATCAATAAAATCACTAAAACTGAAAAAACAAAAATTGTAAGATAAACCAGACATAAGACTTTAGAAAGGATATAGAAATTATAAAAATAATAGAATTTAAAAATATTTATGGATGCTACAGTATTATAAACATTGCTGACTTAGGACATCTCTTGTATATAAAATAATTTATATTAAAGTCAGATTGAACTTGTTTTTTGGCCAGCCAACCTTCCCCCTTTCTGTCAATAATACTGAACAAAACCCTATTGAAAATAATGGATAGAATATCTATATAAATCCATTGTTATATATATATGAATATAATTTCCTAAAACTTGAAATAAATCATGTTGTGTAAATTAAAATTCATCACATTTTTTATCATATCTTACTCATATTATTAATCTATTCATCTATTTTCATAAAATATTTTTCTATATAAATAGAAAGTTTCTGATTTTTCAATTAATATTACAGCCTCAAGACAACAGAAGCACTCCAAGCACTCCTGTTGGTAATCCACAATTACCAGAATTGATGCCAGTTATGCCTGTATCGAGTAATTCTACAATGTGGTACAATGGTCAGATTGTTCCGGATCAACCTCCTCCAGTGCCTAGGTATTGCCCAGATCCTCTAAATGGCATCACAAAGGGTCAGTTTATGTTTCAGCTTATTTATATTACATAATACCTTTAATCACATTGTTTTATAATCTTGAATTTAAATATATTTTATTTTTTTCCAGTGGATCTTTATAAGTATGATCCTAATGACAAGTACTTAACCCAGCAGCCACCTTTACCTGTAGATGAAGAAGACTATCTAATGCCTGCATCTTGTTCCAGGGGTCCATCTGTTCGATACATGGACCTTATTGGTGATGCACATTTACCTGGTAAGTCACAATTATCTTCTGGGTAATATACAAAAGATTTTCTAAAAAGAAGTTTTGCCATTTTTTTTTTCACAAACAATTTACATCATGAACTACATATCTTGCGCTATTTTTCTTAATGATCCAAATATTGTGACATTTGTCATAGCATGCCATAAGTTTGAAGAAACAACTTTTTTAAAGCTTGGAGTTCTGTGATGCAAGGAATTCTCACAGAACCTGCTCCACCTCAGCATTGTTTTGGAAGTTACATCCTAAGAGTGCGACTTTCAGTGCAGGGAACAGGTGAAGGTCTGATGAGGCAATGTTGTTTATTAACCCTTTAACGTGCTGTGGTATCTCTCCGAAACCACTATTTTCTAAAAAATACCTCTAAACGCGCAGTGGTATTTGAATGAAACCAATGGTTCTACTGATATCTTTTATCTTTCATAGAAGATGCTAGATGTCAGCACTTTACAAAAAACTCTTCTTTCTGTGAGAAAAATGCATCGTTTTAAAAACCTTTTTTGAACTCAAAAAAAGTTTCTTTAGCAAATAAAAAAAGATAAATATTCAAATTAAGTTATGTACATTTTTGCTGCATATGCTGTTCATAGCATAACTAATTTTTAGAATGAAAAATTATAAAAAGAACTACCTCATAATAAGTAATTTAAGTGGTGGTTTCATAGGGCATTTAGAACATGAAAACTGTCCAATTTGTAGCACTCACGTGTAAGAGATATTCCCCCTTGTTTTTTTTTCTGACTCAGGCAGTGAAGTAACTAATAATTTATGGGGGTTTTGCCATTGCTTTGGGGGAGAGGATTTTGTTTATATTGAAATGGTGATGTTTTTCTCAAATGGAATCTCATTTACGTTCTTTTTATACTGAAGGGAGGTCGAATTTTTTTTTCTTTTGGATGATGAATATATGTTCTAATATAGCTGATACTATTTCTTTTAATATTGTTTTTGCTTACCTCTTTCAATTAAATTTGCTAATATTTAATCTTTTGAAGATAATTTTTATCAGTATTATTGCATGTTTTAATAATTTAATAATAAAGAAACAATGAAAAATCTGGCTATTGAAGTTGATTTCAATCTCTTATAGTTATATTTTGTAATATTTAAAATGTAATTCTAATACTTAATATTGCATGTTTTAGTAAATTTATTACAAAATATATAAAGAATAATCTTACAAATCTGATCGAAATCATATATTGTGTTCATCCGAGAATTATGTTGTAAGTGCGCGGTGGTACTCCTATGAAACCACCTCCCCCTCGAGGGGGAAATTACTGTAATTTTTTTTAAAGGTATTTTCTCTGTTCTTAGGTTCAATACATAGCATTTATTAATTTTATTTTGAAAAATTCAGCGAATTTATTTTTCCGCACGTCAAAGGGTTAATGTTTTCATTTTGGATACCCACTTTGATTTTCATCTTCCATAGTCTGCCTTCCTTCACAGAACATGCAACACTAGGGACCAAAATTTTGATGAGACATAACCTCTTCGTGCAGGGTCTGTAGGCATTCATGGATGATTGACACACTAATCCCATGTGCCCATTCATACTGTATAATGGATACATGCACTACCATTAGTGACCACTTTGTCAGCCTCATCTGCCTGCCATCATGATTTACAACCCAAATAACCTCAGGCACTCTGATTTGCTGCTGCTCTCTTGTTTGATGCTCTCTGCACATGCATCATTCCTTCTACATTGATATGTTTTCTGTCTTTGTTTTTTCCACTTGATATATCATCTACCCTTAAAAAAATGATGAAACTTACTTTCGGAACATCCCTCATATACCCAATAATTTTTCATATATTGTTTTTTAAATGTGATGTCTTGTTCTATTTGCTTTATTTTAAAAGCATTTTAATTTTTGTCATGATTAAACTTGCTATATAAATCTTTTATCTTAATTGTTTTTAACATTTTCTTTGATAAAAAATATTTCATTAAATATTATTAATAATATAAACATAGTATTTTAAGTATTTTTAATGAAAGTTTTAAGAATGTTAAAATTAAAACTGTGAAGCAATATGATTAAATATTTCAAAATTTGTTATGCAATTTACATTACTAATTGTGCATTTTTTCTTTGCAAGAAACAGTAGGTGTGCGGCCATTTAGCCACTATCATTATATCCCAGATTTCATTCCTGTACGCCCTCGTGGTATGGACAATTTAGAATACCACATGATGAACGACAGTGCCAATAATCCACAACAATTACCGCCTTTCCAAAGGCTCTCAAGTAACAGCACTTCAGAAGAGGCTGATTACATGACCACAAAACGTGAGTTAGTACCATTGACTCACCATCGTAATGAAACGACTGTTTAGCCTAGTATTTGCATTTAGTTTTACAATTTGTGCTTATGTACAGTGTTGGGACCAACTATTGTTCAAATTTCTATCTGAAACATTATGCTGCAGCTATTTTGTACAGTGAAAATCATTGCACGTGTTTTTATATGGATATTTTAAAAGATTTATATGTGCCGATAAAAACAATTGTTGATTAGCAATTTGTTTTTAATAAGGATGAGTGAAATAAAGAAAAAAACTACTTGTAAAAGAAAGTTGATTTTGAAGCAAAAATTCAAGAGTACTATTCTATTTTTACGCTGAGATTTTTGGAAATGGAATTGCATGGAATATTATCATTCAATAGTGTGATAACTAATGGTACACATGTTCACATTAAGGATTTTATATAAATTTTGTAATAATTTATTTTTATATAACGATTTTTATCTGCCACTAACGTGGCTTTTCCTCCATCATTCTAGCCACTACTATTTTTCTACTCTTGTGAAGTTATAAGACTTATAAGTTATTTTTATACAATTAACATATATTCCTTTTTGGAGAAGATTTTGCTCTTTTTTCCAAGCCTGTGCCTTTTTAAAGGAAGATCTTTCTTTTTGAAGGTCTTAGTCCAAAGAAATTGTAATGAAATAAATATGAAGACCTATGTGATTTATATTTTTGCATTTTCATCTATACTTCCTAAATCAACATATTTTTTAACTGTGCTGTTAAATATCGTAGGATGTTTTTCACGTTCATGCCCATCATTTTATTTGCCATATAACATCATCATCACCAATTTAGTGAAGTGCATCGTTATCGAGCACATTGTCATCATGTTTCTCAACAAGACTCGAGTTACCTCGCATGTGCATGTATATAAATGAACATTCTTTGTCAAGATTTGTGCAAGTTTTAGTACCTGGAATTTTAGTTTATGCTCTCCAAAAAGCTGGACGACAATGCTTTAAGGTCATAAAAGAAAATGGAATAATATTTTCTTCGAAAAAAAATGTGATCCCTGCACTGGTTATATTTCACTCTTTCTTTATAGAATCGAATGGTTTAATAAAAACATAAAACTGTTATTCCTACATAAAAATTGTTGACTTTAAATAGTTAAGAGGTTATTGAGTTGCTGCAGTTTGAGTGCCATATGGCTGTGTTATATTTGCTGTTTAGTCATTGTTTTATGTTTCATTTTTTTGTGCAGTGTGTGAGATTGTTGTGCTTTTTTAAAAAATAGTATTCTTTCATGCAGTTACAATATTGCAAATAATTTTTTATACATGAGTTTCTTATGAATATATAGTTATTCAAATAATTTAGAAATAAAATACTGCCCAAATAGTAAAATTTATTTTTAAAATGTTTTATGACTAAAAAAAAATAAGTTTATCTTTAAAAAAATATTCAGAAAGTTTTATTTTTATACTGAATGGTGTAATATTCTTGAAATTATTATATTAATTAAAATTTGGTGAACCCCACTTCTGCTAGTCAAAACTAGCTATATGGCTAAAGTAGGAGTATCTAATAGCTGTCCTGAGGAAGAATTTTATTAAAGATCAATTGTCCAAGTTGTATGTCTGTGGACGAATAAATTGGTAGTTCAAATCATATGCTCTAGCCGAGGTCAACAGTACAATCAAAACTAAATTGAATTCAATCTATTACGGATAACATTAAAAAAATTTTACAATTTAGAATAAAGAGGATTTTAAGTAAAGTGACTCCTTAGTATTTTAACTCTAGTACATTAGTTTCATTTCAGCCTTTTAATTTTACAATTTAAATTAAGCTCCCCATCTTTTTTTATAAATATATTTAAAATTACACTATTCCATTTATTCCTAATTACATTTGAATATATCGGGTGGTTTTATTTGATAATTTTAGAAAATTAAATAGATTGCATACAATTGTACAACCATCTTATAAATTTCATTGATCATTTTTTTTTCTTCAAATCATTAGATTGATATTGAGTGGCAATCTGAAATGTGATACATTTTTACAATCAGGTTTTCAATCTTGTGATTTTTTTTCACTCATATGTGAGTATGTTATAATCCATTGACCTGGAATATGGCTCAAAATGTATTTAAAATGTTACTTGTTAAAATAGTTGTTACGTTGAGTGAAAAGAAAACTAAGCTTTATTATTTTAAATACACTTGTTCTTGCTTTTAGTGAATCTGAAATTCTTTTTTACTGCACTTATTTTGCCATTTTAGAATACTTTTTGTAAATTTTTGTACATTCCTTATTAAATTTGTGTTAAGTGTATGACTTTTTGTAATTTTTTTTTCTTTCCTCGCTGCATGTGGGAGAATATTTGGAAGACATTTCTATTAATTCTTGTAAAAATGTACAAAATCATTATTTTGAGAAAGTGTTTAGATGCAGTATTTTAATGTTGCAATAAATATTTTATAAAAAAAAAATTGTGTTTCTTTGTTGTTTTTGAGTTATGCACTTTTAAGATATTTATTAAAAATCTTCCAATGTGTTAAATTTTTAATTGAAGTTTTTGGAATACAAGTTTATTAAAAGCTGTATGTCAAAGATAACTTATAAAATGTGTAGAGATAATATTTATGTTATAAACAACGAGATGGAATCTTATCTAAGCCTCAGAGATCCTTGCTTGAAACTTTGCTTCCTAAATCACTAGCCAAATCCCAGCAATTACGCTTCGTAATTTTGGACAGCGGTCAGAAGCTGACTCTCCACATGCATGCTACATCAGTGATACTCAACCTGCGGCCCACCGAGTCTTTTTAAGTAGCCCGGGCATGGTCCATTGTTCTGAGAAATTTACTTAGTTAAGAACGTATTAAAAATTTGGTGGGGAAATTCTTTGTCAAGAAATAATCAAATTTGCTGTTGGTGTTGTATGGCTACGAATTGATATTTTTTTTCTACTTGGAATGGTTACAATTAGTGATAACAAACAACAGTGGAGTTGCAACAATTTTATGGGTGGAACTAATTTTTAACTATCTTTCATATCTTGCAAGCGAAAAAAATTCGAAGAAAATGGATCGTTTCAAGATGATTGGGAGGATGACTATTTAGTAGTGAAAAACAAACATGGATTAGTAATTGTTTGAATTGTCACGAAAGTGCTGTATTTAAGAAATACCAATAAACAGGAATCATACACACATTCAACGACACTTTTCCTCGAAGATCTTCTTCAAGAGGTGATAAATAGGCTTTCTTGAATAATCTTTGTTGCTGTTGCAAAGTGTTTTGTCAGTGGTAATATCACAGCAGTAACAAAGGCATCCTATGAAGTTTGTTATATTATTGGTAATAATATGAAACTGTTTATACTGATGCAGAAATGGTGAAGGAGTGTTTCTTAAATGCTTCTAATTTAGTGTTAGTGACAAAAATAAGAAATATAAAAACTAATAATTAAAAAAAGCAAAACAGGAATTATAATATTTTGATCAATTTTCCACATTTAAAATTTTCAATGTTATCTTGGTCTTAAAGCATCCCCCCCATTGTGGCCCGTGTGAAATAACTAACATATATATGCGGCCTTCGTGAAATAGCTGAAGTATGTATGCAGCCCCGCAGAAAAAAAGGTTGAGTACCCCTGTGCTACACCAACATAAGGGATTTAGATCCCTGTGTGATTTAATGTGCTTTAGCCTTTCTACACGACAGGTCTTAAGTGGAATCTTCTCTATCAGACAGGTTGACTGAAATGTCTTGTCCAATTACAGACATGACAATAAAGAATTGATATTGATTATTTTAATGCAAGTGCACATATGTCAAAGGAGCATTCAAATATTTAAGAACGGATGAAGTAAAATAGGAATTAGTACTGTTTTAGTTTTCCAAACTCTGTATCAAGAAATGAAATGAGCTTGTTTTTCAATTCCTACTATTAGTTCACAATCTCCCTATCTTTATATATATAATTCTGTGCGTGTATATGTGACTAAACTACTCTTAAACGGTTGGACTGATTTTGATGACATTTTTTTGTGTTCCAAGTGGGTTCCACGGGTTCCAAGTGGATTCGAGAATGGTTTAGATTCACTATTCGGTCAGATATAGCAATTAGTTAAAAAGATATTAATTAAAACGCATAATTTTTTTACCCCTGTGTGTTGCTTATTCCGCTAATGCGTGGCAAGAAAAGAAAAGAGAAAATTGTTTTTCGCTCGACCAATATATGTTGCGTGTCCGAGGGTTGGAAAACCATCGCATCAAGGATGAACCAAAAATATTGTGCATTCAATGGCATTACGGTAAGTTTTTTTATTGTGCATTAAAAAATATACCTGTTATGAAAATAGCTCGAGTTTTATCATTTAATTGAAACAAATTTAAGTTTCTATTCAGAATAGCTTCCACTGTATTCCAACTTAGTTCATATTCCATCCTAGGGTATCGGCCGCCCCCGTGCAAACACCTAATGTGCCGCCCCCCTTGAGAACTTTTCATATTTTGACTAATACTTAACGTTGAGGTTAAAAACTCATCTACTTGTGTGAGAATAAAAAGTAAAGCACATTAATAATAACTCAAATAAAATTTGAAGTGCAAAACTTCATTTTTTGGCCAGGTAATGAGTTGTAATAGCGACAAAATACTTTAACAAAATAATAAACTAACAAAAATATAACCTTTAAAATAAAAATAAACATTTTATAATTATATAAATGCAAAACAGCAGAATTTACTCAAATAATACAATCTAATAAAAATAAATACTAAGGCACAAATCTCGTGAAACGAAAAGTATATAAATCAGTCCTACTAAGACAAAGTAATAAACTATACCGTAAAATCCGGTGTATAACGCACACTTTTAACTCAAAAAATAAGATTGAAATTTACGGGTGCGCGTTATACGCCGGGTATACAAAAAGATGAGCAAAGAAAAAGATCAGACTTTCACATATATCGAAATACCGTCTCTGTGAAAGAAATAACATTCCTTTTGAAATTAAAGGGTAGTAATTCTGAAAGAACACTATTTTTTACTAAAGCTTGGAATAATACTCGAATAAAGGACTTCAAAACATAAGATCACTGCGCACATGCATTTCAGGTTTCTTCGTAAAAAAAGGGTGTGCGTGTTATACGGTGAATATGTGTAGGGGCAGGTTATACGCCAGATTTTACTGTAACTATTAAATAACTTTTCTGGCTTTCTGTGAAGAAAATTTGTTAATATAGTTTCGGTTAAATCAATTTTTTCTGAGATTTCGGATTCAGTTGAGATTATGGCCAAATCTGAAAGCCTTTCTTTTGAGTCATATTATTTCTCAAGTAATTTTTAATTTACTGAAACTTCTTTCACCGGAAGCTGTGCAGAAATAGGTAAGGTTAAAAAAATTCTTAATTCTAGAGCGAAATTGGGAAAACAGGGAATAAGATCATTTTTCACTATAATTTCTAATATCTCAGTTAGCTGTTTTTTACCAGGAAAAATATCTTAGAATGAAGTTATTTCATTGAAGGGCTGTATAATGTCTATATCTTATTTTGGAATTTCTTTTTTATTTTCTCTTACTGTTCCAGCAATAGGTTTTTTTTTTTTTTCAAAAGTTCATCTGAAAGTGAATAAATGTGTATCAGTTTGTGACGTCTCTCGCGTTCTTCTTCTAACATAACTCCTAAGTTTTTTGACGGCCACGATTAATGGCAAAACCTTTCCAACCCAATACCAAGAAGAGAAACGGATCGAATATGCAAATGAGATATACTTTAAAAGGATAGAAAGTTTGGTGAGATAGAACGGCAAGCCTAGAGATAACTTAGTGCGGAATTGTTAGGAATAAAGGTTAGACGTCCTACAGCTCTGGAAGAAGGATACGCTCATCGCCATTAATAATAAGGATTAAGAAAGCTTGTGTAATCTCTCCTACAATTAACATAATAGGAATTACTTCAACCTAGGAAGGAAGGTGACTCTATAAAAGGTAATATTTTGTATAGGAAGTTAGATTAGACAGTTAATTAAATATAATTAAGATAAGTGTTCTAGTTGTGCGATCTGACTTGAATATAAGGTTTAATTGTTGGCTCATTCTCACTTTAAGAAAGTTGTTAAGTAAAATTAAGTAATTTAAGTTATTCTTAATAAAAGTTGTGTTAAGAATTACATAATGTCTCATCATTTAGATAATCCCACACCTCTAGCTTACGCGAATCACCCCAGACATAGTCATCACAGGAAGGCTATGTCTCAAGTTGTCTCCTTTAGACACGTTCTTCCCAAATGTTTATGTGTCTATACAAATAAAACGTTTATTTTCAACTGTGTCTCCCTCTTCTAAATCTGGATCGATTTCAGTGGAGGAATCATACTTGCTGTTGTGTATCATTTGCTTCTTCCTCATCATAATCACGAACAGAATTTCTTCATCCGAAAATACTGTTGTACTATATATCTCTCTGTTAAATACTGTATCTATTAAATTACTTAAATATCACATTTCTCTTCATCATAACTACAATAATACGCCATAACATAAGGAAGATTTAAAACGTGCTCATGCATTCAGAACTGTAACGGCGATTCACGCGCAAGGTATGACGTATCAGAAGAGGCGGTATCCAAAAATATATATTTAGAATTCACCTACAAGCTAAGGCCCCTCAAAGGATATGACCTTAAAGTCAGCTATACGAGAAACTAACAATTTTCCAAAAAAGGTTTAGAAGGAGCGTTGAAAAAAGGTAGACGGTGGGTATGACATACCCTGCGCGGGAAGTGTCGGGTTAAAACTGAGAAAGATCTCTCACCTGATGCGCATTCTACATCAGTATAGTTAAAAATATTTTTAAAATTATCTCTACATTAGGGAAAGTCGAGACCACTTCTTTTGCAACTTCAATGCTTGCACAAAGCCTCGGGTCTGCCTGAGGGACGATTTCCGATTCCGAGTCATAATTTATTTCTCTGTAGCAGTGTGGAAGGAATTTCTGTGAATGCTTGAAAATAAAGTTATAAATTTTGAATTAAAAAATAACTCAATTCTTTTTTAATCGAATCTAAATTTTCAAACTTTTTAAAGTTTTCTATTTAGTATTGCAAACTAAATTTTTTCCATGAAATATTTAGAAAATTAAAATAATAATCTTAAGCTTTTCAATTTTTTTCCAAACTCTCAAAAAATTACATTTTATCTTTTCAAATTTTCTGACTGAATCATGAAATTTTTGATTTAATACATATTTTGTTTAATTCCTTTATTTTTTTTTAATAAAAATCATAGTTTCATTTCTAAAACAAAAGGTAGCTTGGCTTCCGCGGATTACTTATATCAATATTATTAAAATATCTCCACCAAAAGTAAGCTTTCAAGAATTCTAAGGTTATTTTTTTAAAAAAAAACTAGGAACACAATCACAATACTCTGAATTTGTAGTTTCCTTTTAGAGTTTCAAAATATAAGTGAATAAAAAATTAATATTATTATTATGCTTGTTAGTTTGCTTTTCAAATATCTTAATACTTTGAGACTAAACAGAACAATAAAACATTTCTAGAATAATTTGAAACTTCTAAGATAACTCAAAACTTTTTGACAAAGACCGCTATATGACAAAAGAAATCTGAAATTTTTTAACTAAATTTATATCTTAATTACATTAAAAATACTTTAAGATTATACAACCTTACTACTTATTGAATAATTTTTCACATTTTTGTTTTCTTTGAGAGAGAGATCACTTATCTACTTTATAAATTGTGTTTATTATATTTTTGTTTCTGTAATGCATTTTGCTATCACTTTAATTAAATAATTTTATACTACTAGGAGCAATTAAAAAATATTTCCTATATTTTTCGACATTTATTATTGTTCTGTAAAAATAAACCTTTCATTAAATGCTTTTAATAAGAAATTTCTGTCACAGTTCTGACATTCTTGTTGTTGCCTTTTTTTAAAGATTTTTAATATTGCTATAGATTGTTATGATGAATTTTTATTAACTTTATTAGAAGCATGCAGAATGCTATACAATATTTTAAAGAAATTATACGATTTTTATGTATTTTTATAGTTAATTATACGCATAATTAATTATTAGGTTGCATTAAATATTCTTTCAAATTCTCTGGGCAAAAAATCTTAATCAAGAAGGTATCGTGCAAATCTTTCTTAAAATAGCACTAAATGCAAAAACAAAAAAAAAAAGAATTTGTGCTTTTTAAATTCAATCTTACAAAATAATGGTTCTCTTAGCAGTCTTAGAGTATATTAGAAAAATTATATGTGTTTATTTGACATGTTACCTCAATAAAAAAAAAAAAAAATTAAAAAAAAGGTGTATGTATCTTTAAGTAAACTTAACATACTTTATTTCTTTGAAAATTCTTTTCAGTTTGAAGCAATTTAAATTAAATATTTAGAAACTATAGATTGGTTCATTAATTACTAAACAAAATTATCGTAATAGTTATGATTACAAACAAAATCATCAAAATAAATATAACTACGTTTTATTTCAATTTCGAGCTATTGTTAGGATCCCTTTAAGTATGGTAAATAATTAATGAATGTACTCAAAGGCTCATTAGT
>BMAV01024552.1:162435-172476 GCA_019973955.1 Trichonephila inaurata madagascariensis
CCAGGTTCTTTATCTATTGTCTATCTTTTAATTCATCACATTCATAACTTTGATTTCCAAGAAAATTATAATTTCGTCCAGCAATTTAAAGAACCGTTTTAACACTATGATTTGAAAGACATTGAACTTCCGTTTTATATGGTAGATTCACTTTTTTATCATCCAAAAATGAAGCAAATTGAGGATGATTAAGTGTGTGTGTGTTCTAGAATTTAATCTACAATTTTGGTGACTATTTCTAAGACATGTCCTATATTTTAAACTTTGAAGTACAGTACCTGCTAGTTAGCAATGCAATAAATTCAAAATTATTATTTCCATGCTGTTTGCATATTTCTTTTAATCTTGCAACAACTCCTTTAGTAATACCGGTCATGGTAGGTGCACCATCATACAAGACGGGCCAACTTTTCCAATGGTAACTTATAATTCTTCAAGACATTTATAAATATATTTGAGATATCAGCTCCAGAAGTTGTATTTTGAATATGAATGATTTCGAAAAGTTCTTCACTTATTTTTAAATCAACATCGTATCCGTGGGGAAAAAAACGACTAGCTTGGCGAAATTTCGAATATCTGTACTTTTATCAATATTGCAATAAAGTAGGCTTGAAATGTTGATATTGTTGAATTATGCTTATTTCTAAAATTCTCGGCTATTTCCTCAACTCTGCTGCCAACAATATTTCGACTGGACATAATACTTAAGCTGTTAGAGTGAGAGTGAGTGAGTGAATATTAACGTCGCGCTGTTTAGCTACATGAGGGCTTTTGGCGACGGACCACGTAATTTTGAACCATGGTCAAGTGACGTGGACGACACCTGAGCTGGCACCCCCTCTCCTAACTACCACACCACACCAACGGGAGGACGTTTCAGCTCTCGACAGATTTAACGTGCATCGCAGCCCTACACGGCGGGTCTTTAGTGGTGCTGGGCTCGAACTCATGACATGCCTGCCATGGTCCGATACCTTAACCACTGGGCTACCGCAGCCCCTCTTAAGCTGTAAGTATTGCTCATAATTTGCTTCATGATTTGTGTCTAGTGTCTTTTAAGATAATATTCCTTAGCAACTGAAACAAGAGTTTTTAGATATCAGGTGTATTTTAATCTTATTTTGAACACAAAAAAAATATCATAGCTGCCATTTTCTTCCAAATTACGGCATTCCTTTTGAATTGATCTTTCATCTCTCATTGGTGGCCGCGGTAGCCGAGTGGTATAGGTATCGGATCGTGGCTTGCCTTGTCACGAGTTCGAGCCCAGTACCACAAAAGACCCGCCGTGTAGGGCAGCGATGCACGTTAAATCTGTCGAGAGCTGAAACGTCCTTCCATTGGTGTGGTGTGGTAGTTAGGAGAGGGGGTGCCAGCTCAGGTGTCATCCACGTCACTTGACCATGGTTCAAAATTACGTGGTCCGTCGCCAAAAGCCCTCGTGTAGCTGAACAGTGCGACGTTAATATTCAATCAATCAATCAATTCATCTCTCATTGTCAAAATATGGTTGTGCTTTCATTAGCAAACGATTAAGGTAACGAGGAGGATTAAGGTAAGGATTAACGATAACGCACTGCTCTATATTAACCGTCTTGAATATTTTTCTCTAAACTTTAAAAAACACCTCTGACTGCCTCTTGTTGATTGGACACTCCAAACACAGAAGGAGGAAGAGAAATAGAAGTCGCACTCACGTAGAATCAGGGTACCATCTATAGTTCAGAAGTTATATAGTTATCATCACACACACACACATCGCATTTCAGAATTTAACAAAAAATAATTTATTAGAGTAAAATTAAATGTGTGTGAAAACGTTTAATGAAATATTTGAAAAATATTTTTAATCTAATTATTAAAAAGGATTTCTTTTAAAACAAGAATAAGTAAGAGACAAATATATTGTAGATTTATATATAAGGTTCACCTCAAATAAATTTCAAAATAAAAATACTTTATAAAAGCCTGATATTTAAAAACTTAAAAATAATTGTGTGGTGGGCCGCAACTTATGTACTAGCGGGCCGCGTGTTTGACACCCCTGGTATAGATCAAGGGTTTTCTAACTCAAACCCTAACTAGGGCCTATCGTGTAAGTTCAGGGTATTACTGTATTTAAATTTTTACAAAATTTCGTTTATGATATTGTCCTTTTGCGATTACCCTTGCTTAACATATTTAGGCATTATACTGCTAGCAAATTTTGTCAAATCACAAAAGACAACGCCAAATTCCGCAATAGGCAACCTGTAGTGGGAAACCGTTCTCGCCCATGC
The DNA here is from genome assembly GCA_019973955.1 of Trichonephila inaurata madagascariensis. NCBI lineage: Eukaryota > Metazoa > Arthropoda > Arachnida > Araneae > Nephilidae > Trichonephila > Trichonephila inaurata. The sequence continues at coordinate 164,718 of BMAV01024552.1, forward strand.
TCAAACACAATATTAATGACGTTGACAGCAGTTGGCGACATTTTTTGAATTAGCGACGTCTTTTGATGTGGCGAAATTGAACGACGGTATAATACATTAGTAGCCATATTTGTTTTCTGTATTGTAAGCTATATTTGATATTTGTGTGGTATTGTCTCTGTTGTCAATGCATATATCATCTTGTCATGGAACATACTGATTTAAATCAGTTTATCAATAGATTAACGAGTCTTAAATTAGTGTTATCTACAAATTCCCAAACCGGATGGATATAATTTGGTACTTACGTGTTATACCATCGGTCAATTTCGCCAAATCAAAAAACATTGCTAAATCAAAATATATTTTCGTCGTATGCCAGAACAAAACTATTTGTTTGTCATACGTGGGAACAGTTTATCATTATTGGCTGCCTATCGCGGCATTTGGCTACATTCTTTTATTTAACGAATTGGTCAACGGTATTATACGTATGTACCCATAATTTATATTGCTAATTTAACAATTTAGTGAGAAAAAAAATTCAGGCAAACTTGAAAAAAAAATATTAATATATAAATGTATATTTAATTTTTTTTTTTTTTTACCTGGTTGTTTTTCGAATTTTTTTTTAAATTTTAAATTTGGATTTAAAAAGATATTTTTTTTTCAAACACAAAAGTTTACTTCTTTTCAAAATATTTAAATAAGTTTGGTAAAAAAAGGGAATTTTAAATTAATAATTTTTGTAAAGTATTATTCTCAGATCATTTAACATGCATTTTAAATTTATTCTTACAAGTAATATTTACTTTTATCATTAAAAAATATGAGGTTGTAGACGAAGAAAATTTAAAAAATATACAATGTTAAGATTTCAGACTTTTAAAATCCACCCATTGAAGCATTTTGCACGGTCCATTGTTATGGCGTTAATGATTGTTGAAAACTTATCACATTGTTTTCCTTTACAACAACAAATTTAAAACATCATGAAATCAACATTTGAAATTTTAATCAAAATATTCTTCTCTGGCGTTTTACTATAGTATTTCATGTATGTTTTCGCCTTTTCCACTGCATTCTTATTTCTAATCAATCTAAATTAAAATTTTGTTTAATATAAAATGTTTTTCATCAAAATGTACCCAGAAACTGTTGAAAAAATGATCTTGTTTACGTGGATGTGGTGTTCGATACGATTCTTATTTTTCAATTACTCGGAAATTCTATTTTTGCCGCCAATTCTTATACTTTTAGATGGATTATTTCAAGAAAATCACACAAATCAATTGAAACAAAAGAAATATTCAAATACATTTAGAAAATACTTAACTACACAAAAAGACAATAAAACTGAGAAACAGCTAAAACACACAATAGAACTTGACAAATGGTTCAAGTGTAGTATAGGGGGGCCACTTCGAATTTGGCTATTTTTCTTTGGATTTGGCGATTTTTATCTTCATGTTATGGTGAGGTATCGAATTCATTATAAAATAAATAATAAATAATTCCGAAAAAAATTACCTTGTCGAACACTTTTAGTCGCCAAAAAAATGGACTGCGCCAAGTGGCCCCCCTATACTACACTTGAACCCAAAAATTAAAGGAGGTAATATAGAAAAATATTTTAAATAGGAATATCAATTGAGTTGCCGATTTCAACTGCACACGCACAAATTCAGAAAAACAAGCGCAAAAATTATATTTAACACATTCTTCAAATAAAAAACAGACGATAAGAAAATTTCGAGGGGAAAAAATCGAATAACTCTGAAACAAATAATAAACATAGTGCTACAGAATGAAAGGGAGAAAAAATAATAATCAAGCTGCTTCAATCTCTTTTGTAAGAAAAAGAAAAGTGAAAACATATAATCCAAAAATATCAACAGCAACAATTTCGGGTTAATAATGCAATTCTTTGGAATAAAATAAACAAGAATACATTCTATATGCAGGATAATTTAATATTACGTAATTTTGTCTTCATAGCATGAGTGGTTTTTTTCTGAAAATGAAGATCTTTACCAAAACTTTTGATTTTTAAAAATGTTTTTATACTCTGTTTAACCTTCGGCTACCAATTCAATTGCAAGAATGAAACAAAAGGCGTTCTTTCGATTATTAATTTTATATTAACAAATAAATAAATGAAGGATGAATGGTACATACGATACGTTATGTATTTATGTCAAGGATATGAGGACCTAATAATTGTAAGTATACTAGGTACTTGTGCGTATTATCGCAACCTATTGGCGATATTTTATGATACGAAGCACATGATTGCCAATTCAGCGCAAATTGGGGTTACCAACTTGGAGAGTTATCTTAAATGTCGCGATAATACGTAAGTGCCAAAAATTTTTACATGTTTTAATTTAAGGGGGAAAAAAATCAATCAGATTTTAGTGGAAAATGGCGTGATTCTTGAAGCACAAATTTGACCACTGTGACATTAATACATAAGTACCTTATTTTTCAATTCCTCTCTATTATTAGTTCACTCTCTCCCTATATATATATATGTATATCTTGTTCAAATTTTCAACATCTCTTAACAGACGTTATATACATAAGGTAAAAAATAGGTGAAATTGTCGAATCGGTCGCTTCTCCGCCAAATTTAGAAAAATCGCCAATTTAGCGCGTTTTTGCCAAAAACGACTTCTCCTTTACTGGAAAGCATATTCAGAAGGGTTTTACCAGATTTAACGCATTTATCGATTTGGCGAGAAAACACTTGGCGCGAGAGGCGGCCGATTCGACAAATCAACCAAAAAATAAATGCAAACGATAGGTGATACTCAACTTGAAATGGATAAATAACTTCAAACGATTTTCGGAGTGATTAAACAAAAATAAAATTGCAAATAGATCATAAAAATGATAAAAATAAAAAAATGTTTTGTTTTATGCATCAGATAAATATTCTGCTTTTGTGACAAATTTTAATATCATTTCAAAAATATATCATTATTAGTTAAATTTCAGTGAACAAGTCTTCAAATTAAGCATTATTAATTTAACTATTTTATTAAATACGCGTAATAAATGCTATATTATTTTAAAATAAATATTTGAAGTTAAGTAACTTTATGCGTTGCCCATAACAACTATAATTTATCTCGTGCTAAAAAAATCTTATAACAAAATGATTTATTCTTTCCTTATGTATTGACAAGTATTTTCATATGAACTAAAATTATACATCCAGATATATGCTTCATTCAATGTTTCCTCGTCCTGTACTAAAAACGCAAACTCCTCCAAGTGCTCCACCCCTTAGGTTTCCTCAGAAATTATGGAAAATTGCAAATGAGTGTCAAAGTGGTGCTGTCAGTTGGAGTCCTCATGGAAAATCTATATTGCTCAGGTATTCTTTATTTAAAGAAGAATTCATGAGCACAAAAAGTGATTTCTTTAAAACTGATAACATTTCTAGTTTTGTGAGGCAACTAAACCTTTATGGATTCCGAAAAGTTTATGATCATACTCACAAGCAAGCTTATAAGGCAAATCCGGATTTACACGAATTTTCCAATATATATTTCCAACGAGACAGATCGGATTTGTTAGATAGAGTGACAAGAAAATCAGGAGTATTGAAAGATCGAAATGATTTTTTGCCCGATAATCAATGTTCTGGAGTAAGTTACTCATATTTACCATACACTATTTTATAGATTGGATAAGCATGTCACAATATTATGTCAAATAAATTCAATGATTCGAATTAAACCCAAAAATAATACTATCAAGCAGTTTTCGACAAGAGCAAAGTGTGCTTCTCAGATTTGGTGGTGTTTCTCAGGTTTTATGATGCGATAATGATTTCATTCTGGCAAACTCTATTTTGGTAAAACATATTGTGAAATACGGAATTAAAATAAAAAAAAAAGACAAACGAATTTTTAAGAAAACCTCAGAGTAATTCTATTTCAAAAATTGGTGAAATTGTCGAATCGGCCATTGGTCCACCAAATTTTGAAAAATCGTCAATTTGGCGCGTTTTTGCGTGTTGTGTTTTGGAGTAGCAACCCTACGATCTGGTGAGAAAAAATTTGGCGGGATAAGCAGCTGATACGACAATTTCACCGAAAAATTTAAAAACACGCGCCTTCTAATTTATTGTGTTTGTTAAATAACTGTATTCGGTACTTATGATGACTTATTTCGTCAAATCAAAAGAGAGAGAGAGAGAGAGAGACGTCGCCAAATGTCTCGATATACAGTCAATAGTAAAAATCGGTACTTAGCATTATCGCAACTTTTTTGGCGACATTACATGAAACGAAGTACATGGTTGCCAATTCAGCGCATACGACACATGTGAAATTGGGGTTGCCAACTTGGACAGCTATGTTGAAGGTTGCGATAATACGTAAGTACCAAAATAGATATCAAATTTAAATCACTTTGAAGCTAATTTGATATCGTTATGCTACTCGTTTTTGGCGTGATTTTAAAAACACGCCAAACAGATTTCTGGCAGTCGGTTCAATCAGGGGTGGCTCTAGAGTCGGAAAAACCGAACCCCTGGCCGGGGTGGCAAATTTTAAGGGCGGCATTTGGATCAAATTTGAAAAACAGTTTTTTTCATTACAAAAAAATTTATATATTTTCTGAAATATAATTGGGTGTGAATTTGGTATTTCATTAAACGTGCCTTATGTTGTACTCTGTATTTTTAACGACAGTGTTTTTTATGTTGAAATTTGAAGGGCTCAAGGTGGGATTATATCTTAAATTATGAAATTTAATATGTTTACACATCCGTTACTGGTAATTTTCACCCCCATCCAGTAGTGAGGTCACAACGGACATTCCTTTCACCCATAAAATGTCCGATGTCAGCTATCCAGAAGGGGACAGGGGTAATAAGAGGTTTTGGTAGATAGAGAGCCACAGCTGTTTTATTTTAGTCTTGAGTGTAGTTACTATAATTTAAAATAAACGCTAGTGATCCCCGATACCAGAAGACCACTTTTCGAAGAATGTGGCCTGCTGAAATGGACGATTCCTTCTCTTTCATTTTACTCGTTTGAAATAATAACAGGTACTGCAACATCCATTTTATATTTATTATCTCGATTATTCTTTTGTCCTTCATTGTGTGATTTTCCTGCTGTCTATGTGTTTGTCGAGTGTTATTGTTTGGATGTGATCTCTTGTTAGTAGAGAGAATCTACCTATATATATATATATATATATATATATATATATATATATATATGTACATGTTTCTATATTCAGAAATATTGTTATTAATTATATACAACGTAATATAAATTTCTTGTGTCAAAAAATCAGACATTATAAATAACTATAAACATTTTACTAAATATTGCTTAAATCAGAAATACCCAATTAATTTTATTAATAGTTATATAAATAAAGCTATTCAAAATAGTTAGGATTAAAATGCTGAGATTGTGTGATAATAGTTTATTACTATAAACTTAAATATTTTATTGTTATAGTTATCTCCATAATCTAATATTAGATTAGAAATTACTTACTATTATTTTATTCATATTTACTCTGGTGTTATTATAGTTATGCTATAATATGCAACTCTTATTAATTTTTATTTCCATTCTTTTTATTCTTTTGTTAAGTGCTACGTTTCAGCCGTTCTTTTGATTTAAATCTGTATTAGGGTATAGAATCTGGCAACAAATTAATGTTTGCCCTCAGATTTAGCGCGGGCTTTGCATTTGTAAGTGCAATTTTTAGGTAAGTTACCTCTATCTTGTAATGGATTTAGATATTCCTATCCATTATTTCCTATTGGTTTTTGCTCAGTGTTATTTACAAAAAAAGAGGGAAGATTGGCTGGCCAAAAAACATGTTCAACCCCACTTTTATATAAATTATTTTTTATATAATAGCTGTCCTAAGTCAGTAATGTTCATAACACTGCAGCATCCATTTTATATTTATAATCTCGATTACTCTTTTGTCCTTCATTGTGTGATTTTCCTGCTGTCTATGTGTTTGTCGAATGTTATTGTTTGGATGTTCTCTTGTTTGTAGAGAATTGGCCTATATATATATATATATATACGCATATTGTCATGCGCTGCCTTTTTCTTCGCTTTCGCTTATTCAAGTTTTATAGGTGCATGTTTATCTGAACAATTTATCTTTTTTAATTATAATTTTTTTGTTTTGGAGAGAGGGGCGGCATTTTCGATTTTTGTCCGGGGCGGCAAAACTGCTAGAGCCGGCTCTGGTCTAATGTTATCGCTCCAACTTGCCGAAATTTTGCAACTTGGCGGAGAAATTCGTACATACCACGATATCAAATTAGTTCCATCATTTTTCACAACAAAATGAGAGATGAAAAATATTATAAATTATAAACAATGTTATATATTATTTTCATGCATGCGCCATCAAGATATGCTGGAACGTTTTCCACTATTGGTAGTATATCGTGGTATTTGGCAAAGTTTTTCGATTTAGCGAAATTAGTGGTGAAAAGACGTAAGTACTCTGGAAATACAACAAAATTGAAATTATCTATCCTGATTGTTATACTAGAATAACTTTTCTAGAAGAGTTCTAGCTCTCTGTATCTGCATAGTTGTGACATTTGAATAAAATAAACCAACTAAATTTGATATTGGTACGCTATTCGTTTTTGACATGATTTTGAAATAGCATTAAACAGATCTTTGGTGGCAAGTTTAACGTTATCGTATTGTAACTTGGCGAAATTTGACAACTTTATGGCCGAAAAATCCGTAGTATACATATATGATATATGTTTAAGTTCCCTTTTTTAATGCAAATTTCGTATTTAAAGAACAGGGAAAATTAATTTTCTTTTAAATATATGCTAGTCTAAAGGGTTATTTAGTCTGTTATTTACAATATAGTTTTTCACAAAAGAATTGATGTAAATATAAAGTAATGTACTGGAAATCTTAAAACATGTGTGTGAATAATTCAATCTGATTCAGAATTTTAAATAAATAAAAAATTTGTGATGAAAAAAAATAATCATTTAAAATTATTTGGTACTTAAGTGTTATACCGTCGACCAATTCCACAAAACGAAAAGACGTAGCTGATTCAAAAAATGTCGCCAAATGTTTTCGTTGTTATTATTGCTGTGCTCGAACGTTCGCGGGAATGGGTTTTACGTATTATCACAACCGTATCGGCGACATTATGCGAAAAGGAGCACATGATTGCCAATTCAGCGCATACTGCACATGCAAAATAGGGGTTGCCAACTTGGTGAGTTATCTCGAACTTTGATATTGTTGCGATAACACGTAAGTACCCCGAAAATTCTATAATCTGTTCATTAGATTCGAATTTTCGATACTTAGGTATTTATATCGTCTAATAAAAAAACGTCGCCAAATACAGCCAATAGTGAAAGCCATTCCTGCACATATTCAAACGCAATAATAAATGGTACTTATGTACTATCGGAACTATGTCAATGTTCAAGATAACTCGCCAAGTTGGCAACCCCAATTTCATGTGTCGTACGCGCTGAATGGGCTCAATTCATGTTATGTCATAGTCACATGATAGTGAAAGCCACATGATTCTAGCCAATCAATTCAAAAACTCATGCGACGTCATAGTCACACGATAAAAACTATTTAGTGTTTCCAGCTAATCAGTTCACGCATTCCGATGTTACCAAGTTTTGCTCTTTGCTGAAACTTTCTTTTAAAAAGTACATTGTATACAAAATGCATTTTATTTAAAAGTATAAACAGGCTCAAATGTAGTATAGGGGGGGGGG
>BMAV01024552.1:172576-275936 GCA_019973955.1 Trichonephila inaurata madagascariensis
TTTGGCGATCTTTATCTAAATGTCATGGTGAGATATCGAATTCATTCTAAAATAAATAATAAATAATTCCGAAAAAAGTACCTTGGTGACCGCTTTTAGTCGCCAAAAAGAAAAAAAAAAGGAAGGTCGAAAAAAAAAGGTGCCCAGTCCCCCCTCCCCACCCCTATACTACACTATAACCGTATAAACATAAAATAAGACTTTCTTAATCAAAAAAAAAAACCTTTTTGAAGAAATTTTTTTTCCTAACATTAAACATCTTTACCCAAATATGAAATTTTATCTGAGTTTTACAAATAGAACAAGTACAATTAATTTAATGTTTGTTTTGAATCCAATGGAAAACACGTGTTTGTTTTTATCATGTGACTTCATGAATTGAGCCCATTGACAACCATGTGCTTCGTTTCGTATAATGTCACCAATACGCGCGGTTGCGATAATATATTAGTATCTAATAAATTACACCATAAGGCGACATTTTTTTTGAGTTCGCGAAATTGGTCGATGGTATAATATGTAGTACCCAATTTTCACATATATATTGTAGCGATTTCTACCAAATGCGCAGTTAATCTGTATTATTGATAAATAGTTAAGTTTTACACACTTTGTATTGATTTAATTCCCAGTTTCTACTTCTGTGGTTTAACTTTGATAATTAAATTAATTGTATTAATTATTTATTTTTTTATCAAAATATAATTTTAAGTTTTTTTTTGTATATAAATGAGGCAAATATACAAAGAAGCAAAGTATATAAATTTTTAAGCAAATAAAACTTAGCGAAGACACTGTTGTTAGTAGAGAGAAAGAAAAACAATTTATATTAAATATTATAATTATTAATATTGTCATTTATTCACAGGATTTCGCCAATGATAATAGTGAAAATAGATTTGACGAAGAAATTATTGTGGGTGATGACAGCTGTTTAAATCAACCAATTGAAATTGAGAATCTTAGTCAAACTTTGCAATACGAAACTTCAGGTGAACAAAATGTGGAAAACGCAGAAGTCCAGCCGCTAAATGATGCATCCCAGACTGAACACCAATCTATACCAGCAGAACTTGTAATAACAAATAATGAAGAAACACCGGAACCAAAAAAGAAAAAGCGTGGAAGAAAACCAGGAAGCAAGCAAGATCCAAATAAAACAAAACTGCTTCGTTTTGCTAAATTGCATCGTAAACAACGCAAAGATTTTGCACCTACATTAAAAAGGCCAGAACTTTACCCTAATTTGATTTATTACGATGACGAAGATTCATCTTGTTTTTTACGTAACACAAGTCCAGAAGTTATGCTCTCCAGCACACTACCATTCCAAGAATCTCCAGAATATCGCGACTTGAAAGAAATGTATCGCCAACAATGTGAATCCAAAATTCGACAAAAATATTCTTCTTTGCCTTTGAATATTTTAGGTCGTTCAAAAGTTCTTGCTATAAATGATCAAATAAAGCATATAATTTATGCTCGTCGAATACGAATGTAAAAGGTTGACAATTTTGTCACGGAATAAAAATAGGCATGGAACTTAAGCATGATTTATATTGATGAAAAGTATTAGTATTATACAGTCTTCCGATAAAAAACAAAAACAGAATTTACGATTATAAAAAAAGCTTATTATTTAAAAAAAAAAAAAAAAAAAAAAAAAAAACCGATATTGAGCCAAAAACATTGAGGGGAAAAAAAACCAAGCCAAAGTTATGGAATTCTCAAAAATATAAAGTTCATTCAGAGAATGAACACTCATTTCAAATTCCACAAGTTTCATTGGATAAAATAGACATGCCGAGTAAATGCTTTTCCCCACAAAATTTTTTATTTTTTGGTACTTTTTCGTTTTGCCCGAGTAAATCTCTTCAAGTTGGCGACGACAGACACACACAAAAAATATTAGTTCTCATCAGTGGCGCACACAAAAGGTCCTCGGGTCCGTATCCTCCCATACCCCTTGAATTTTTTTCGATTGATTATAATCCTATGTGTATAGTAAGTAAAATTTAATTATTTATTAACAATTAATGCTAATTATTTATTCAAGAATTTATATTTTGTTCCCGACAACCGACAAAATCAAAAGAATGTTTGGTGGTGTGTTGGGGTATAATACGAGAATGTTGGACTTTCGACCTTGTACCCCCCCCTCCTTTAAAAGTTCATGCGTACACCACTGGTTCTCCTTGGTTTTTCATCCATTTTATATTTATTACTAGCTGGTGCTCGTGACTTCGTCTGCGCAGTATTAGTACTTCGATTATCTTTTATTTTCTTCTCCAAGGTCCCTCTATCTATCTTTATACCAAAATTCATCAAAATTGGTTCTGCGGTTTAGTCGTGAAGTCATAACAAACATAACTACTTTGAGAGACCCTTGTTCTATATTGTGTAATGTATGTAAATTGAAACTAAGTATTTTTGATGATGATCTCACAATAAAATTGTATTATAAATACTATATTTTGTGTTGATAGATCTACGGATGTATATGATGATTATATAATGGTAATGCAAAAGTTATAGGTAGCTACTGCAATATACTCCTATAAACTATGTTAAACGACTTTTTTCGTTCAACTAAATATATTTTGCGATTTAGCAGATTAACAGAAACATGCTGATTTTTTGCCTACGTGAGCAAGCCACGTAAAGCTGGCCGTGGGAAAAACATGGCGTGCCCAAATGTATGCCTGCTACCTTTTAAAGGTTTGACCTTGCGGTTTGTTGATAGTCATTGAAAATATGCAACTTTTAATGGGAACTGCAGGCGTTTAAAATTAAATGGTAAGTTATTGGGTATGATTGGGATGCGTGGTTTAAGAATATTGTCTCCCTTGACTTCTCCAGTTAAGATTGTGGCCTTCACAATATGCCTTCCTAGTTCGGTGATTCGCAACCGAGGACAGTTGCATAATCTTGGCACGTCCAAGTTACGCATTAACAAAACAGGTATACCTATGGCGTGAAGTGAGAATCTATTTAAGGTTTATTCCACGCCATATAAATAGTAAAAATGAAGGATAAAAAAAGGTTAAACATATTTTTAATTTACAGCATTATAAAATATTATAAGAATTACTAATTACTTAGGTTGAAACATGGAAATTGAATAAAGGGGAAAGCACGTCTTTCCTCGTGCGAGTCAGAGAGAGAAGTTAGAGCGAGTGTCCGTTCATATCAGTTCAGTTCTCCTGCTCGCCGGTTGGTTCCAGTTAAGAGGAATTAGGTGGGTGCCGAGGCACGCCACAGTACTCCCCCCCCCAAGTACTGAAGGTACGAAAGTCTTAAAGAGTTTTTCATATGATGAAAAGTCCTTTGAATCACAGTCTATGAAAATTCACAAGTACTACGGGTTGAATCTGACCTTTCTACCAGAGCGAGTTGTCGCTGGTATGGGCACATTTTGATCAAGTCCAGGAGGAAGTACAACCGGATGGTTACTTTTCTGTACTGGGAAGGGCTCCTTTGTTGAGTCAGTGTCATTCAACAGAAAAGCTGGCTTAAGTCGATCAATGCTGATCGTGGAGGACCTATCTTTTATTTTGATTGTAAAGTGCTTGTCGGTCCTACTCAAAACTTCAATGATGGTTTCAATCCCTCGACCCTAACAAAGACACGAGAGCAGGTTTTGAGGGCGGTGTGCACGAAACGTGAGGTAGATGAATGACAGGAAGCAGGAGTTGGCTTAAGAGTCCAGAATGTTTCTCTCAGCCTTAAGAGAAACTCGGAGGGATTAGTTGGGGTCTGACTTGAAGGTTCAAAGAATTCTCCTGGAAGCACAATGGTTTTTCCAAATACCATTTCAGCGCAGGATGCATTGAGGTCCTCCTTGATGCACGCTCGCAGACCCAGCAGGACCACTGGTAGCGACTCTGTCCATTTTGTATCGTGACACCGAATAGCTTGTTTGAGGATACGATGAAGATGTTCAACCATACCATTCGAAGAAGGGTGGTACGGAGTGGTTCGAATTCGTTGTATTCCCAACATTTGTTTCAGGCTGTAGAGAAGACGAGACTGGAACTGGCCTCCTTGGTCTGTGGTTATGATGGCAGGTACACCGAAGCGCGATATCCATTTAGTGATGTAGCTTTTTGCCACGGCTTCAGCGGAGATATCACTGACAGGAATGACCTCCGGCCATAGGGTGTAGCGATCAATGCATGTCAACAGGAAGGTGAAGCCATCAGATGGTGGAAATGGTCCTAGATCAATATGGACGTGCTGAAATCTCTCAACGGTTGGAGCAAAAGGTTGTATGGGGCTCACGGTATGTCTCTGGACTTTACATCGTTGGCATGGAATGCAGCATCGTGTCAATTTAGCAATATCCTTCAATATGGATGGCAGGACGAAGCGGTCTTGGATGAGGCACTTTGTGGCACGAATACCTGGATGGGAGAGATTATGGAGAGAGCGAAATACTTCAAAGCGAAGTTGCTCTGGCACATAAGGCCGTACTTTTTCTCTACTGACATCACAGAAGATTTCAAGAGCATTTCCCATTTTTAAAGATTTTAATTTAATGGATAAGTCATTGGAAGAAATTAAGGTTTTAAGCTCCTCATCTTTTTGGTTTGACTATCGGCTAAGTGTTGGAGATCAGTGGTTGAAAGATTAAGGGCATTAATTCTTGAGAGGGCATCTGCCCCAAGGAGTTACCAGATCCTGAAACATGTCTGATATCTGTGCTGAACTGCGATATGAAATCAAGATGCCTGAGTTGACGGGGAGAATACGAGTCCAAGATTTTATTAAACGCAAAAGTTAAAGGGCGATGATCTGTGAATATTATAAAATTATGTCCTTCCAGCTGGTGCCTAAAATGTTTTATTGCTAAGTATATAGCAAGAAGTTCTCTGTCATACGTGCTATATTTTGTTTCTGTTGCACTCAGTTTACGTGAGAAAAACGCGATAGGTTGAGGACCATTTTTCGTCAAGCAATTTAATGCACCTCCAACTGCGGAGTTGGACGCGTCAACCAGTAAACAGAGCTGTTGATCGGGGGTAGGATAATTTAGGGTTGCAACGTTAGCCAATGAGGATTTGCATTGCATAAATGCGGTCTCTGCTTCCTCGTTCCAAGGAACGGGACGTTTATCGTTTTTTTTTTACAATTAGTAAGCAACTTGTTAAGAGGTGCTTGTGCTTCAGCTGCATGGGGTAAAAAATGTCTATAAAAATTTAGCATGGCCAAAAAATGCCTTAGTTGTGAAATAGTATCTGGCTTAGGAAATTTTGCAATGGCTTCGACTTTATCGGGAAGTGGTTTAACACCCTCAGGTGTTATGAGACAACCCAGAAATTTTACAGATGTTTTGCCTAAAACACATTTATCTGGGTTTAACTTGAGACCGTAATCTCTTAAACGAGAAAAGATTTGATGTAAGTGGTCAAAATGTTCGTCCTCGGAGGAAGATGCTATGAGTAAGTCATCAAAATATGGAATACAAAATTCTAGATGAGCTAAGACTTGATGCGTGTGTCTCTGAAATGTTTGACCGGAATTTCGAAGTCCAAAGGGCATAGCAGTATACTCGAATAGACCAAATGGGGTAGTTAGGGCTGTTTTAGGAATATCGGGTGGATTTATTGCTATTTGATGATAGGCTCGGGCCAAATCCAAAGTAGTGAATATAGTTTTTCCATACAGATTTTGAGTGCAGTCTTGGATGTGAGGGACTGAATAGCGATCGGGCACGGTAACTGAATTAAGTCTACGGTAATTACCACAGGGTCGATACTCTCCATTAGATTTTTTAACGACATGCAGTGGATTTCCCCAAGTTCTTTTTGACGGATGAATTATACCTTGCGCCATAAGGTATTCGAACTCTTTCTTTAAAATTGTGGGTGCGAGGCAACGAGGTTTTGAAAATACTGGGGGTCTTTAGTTTCTATGTGATGATAAACTTGGTTCGAAGTATCAACATTTATCGGTTGTGAAGGGTTAATTAATTCGGCATATTGTTTTAAAACCTTATCGAACTTAGTATTGCCGACTAATATTGCTAGGTTAGATGCTACAGACTTAATTTTTGGAAGTTGGCCGTTCGAAGAAAGTTTAGTGTTGGCGTCGATAACTCTATGATGTTTAGCATCGACAAGCAAATTAAAATGTTTTAGGAAATCAACCCCAATGATTGGTTGGCGTACATCTGCGATTACAAAAGACCAAGTAAATTGGCGTCGTAAACCTAAATCGAGTAAAATTCGTTTTGTGCCACAAGTCTGTATTTTGTGCCATTCGCAGCGTACAAAGTTAAGTCTTGTTGAACTTTAGCATGAGGCGCGAAAGATTTAGGAATAACAGAAATATCCGCTCCTGTATCGATCAAAAAGGTTATCTTAGAGGAATAATCGGCCAATAAAATGCGGTTAATGAGGCGACCGCCAATGAGGCCAGGAGACGATCGCCATTCTAGTATTTTGAACGAAAAGAGTGTGGAGTAGCACACTTTTTCGCCTTGTTGCCAAAATTTGTATGGTAAAAACATTCATTTGTGGATTCTTTGTACCTTTTAAAACGATTCCGCGAATTACTGCGATTGCGGAAATGGTTTGAGTTGCGGGTTGGGCTACGGGAACGCTTCACGAAACTAGTTAGTTCGCTTACTTGCTGCGTAAGTTGAGCAATTGGTTGTTCTAACTGTGCAGTTTTTTTGTCAGATGTTGCTGCAACTGAATTAATTCCTTGGGGAAAAGTCATGTCATTGATTTTATCAGCAACAGTAGCTAGCTGATCTATGTTTTCGTTGAGAGCAGCAAGAATTGTTTGCGTTCCGTTAGGCAAACGTCCGAGCCACAGCGACTTCAAGAGTGGCTCGCCAACATTATCGCTTGCGAGGGAACGCATGCGCGTAAAGAGCTGTGTTGGCCGTTGGTCCCCTAATTCCCCTGGAGGAGTGTTCGAATTTTAGAATCCTCACTTTCTGAATGTACTTCGAATAAACGCTTTTTTAAAGCTTCGTACTTTCCGTTTTCAGGTGGTTTTAGAACCAAGTCGCTAACAGAATTTAAAATGTCTGACTCAACAGCAGACAGAACATAATTAAATTTAGTGGTATCTTTTAAAATTTTGCCTAAATCGAACTGCGCCTCTAATCGCACAAACCATAGCCCTGGGTTATGTTTCCAAAAAGGTGGTGGTTTGACTGCCACGTGGGATATCTGGTTACTATCACATTCATTAGGCACGTTGGAAGGTAAATAAAAATATCTTTTTACTTAAGTATATTTTACGTTGAAAAACAAACGTTAGGAAAATGAAATTATATTTGCATAAAATATGAATACAGGATTAAAAATCTTACATGCATGCGATACACAAAAAATGATTTCTTCGCGAAATTTTGAAAAAAAATTATTCGGCGTATGTTAAACGTGAGTGCAACAGAAATTTTTGAAAAAACATACAGCACACATAAATGAAAAAGAAAAGTATAAAAACTTACTGTTTTTCCAGCGACAGCTCAGGCAAAAAATGATCATAAATTGATGGTGGGAAGAATCCGAGGATGAGATTAAAATTAGAAAATTAAAAAGTTAACGTTATTATCTTTAAAACGAACTGGATGTTAACGGGTTGCGTTCACGCGTGTTCAGGTCACCAATTATGGCGTGAAGTGAGAATCTATTTAAAGTTTATTCCACGCCATATAAATAGTAAAAATGAATAATGAAAAAAGGTTAAACATATTTTTAATTTACAGCATTATAAAATATTATAAGAATTACTAATTACTTAGGTTGAAAAATGGAAATTGAATAAAGGGGAAAGCACGTCTTTCCTTGTGCGAGTCAGAGAGAGAAGTTAGAGCGAGTGTCCGTTCATATCAGTTCACTTCCCCTGCTCGCCGGTTGGTTCCAGTTAAGAGGAATTAGGTGGGTGCCGAGACCCGCCACAACACCTACCTTTAATTCCAATTTTTGTGATGGCACTCCAGATAACTCCAAAGAGTGTCTGGCTCATACTGTGATTAGTTGACATGACTGTGTCGATGGAGTTATACACTGATATTTCGCTGGTTATTTCGTCCAAGATTTTTTTATTTATTTTTGCAACAGTCTCATTTTTTGGTGCCAGTATGGTTTTTTCACCCAAGCAATTTTAGTCGAGAATATATTGTTGCAGATTCGGAAAAACTTGATCAATGACTTCGTCTTTCGACTTCACAACATGACAAAATTGGTGCGTTAAAAGAACCATACCTTCTTGCTCGGTGTGTAGGTGACCTTCACCAATTTCTTGGAGTTTTTGAGCATATGTTCCTGACTTGACATCGCTGAATATCTGGACTCGCATGTTAATGGTAAGATAAAGCCTTTCAACTTTGGTTCACAGATATGATGCTTTCAGACATGCGTTAATTTCGTTTGCTGTAATGCCTCTCTCGATAACAGGTAAAGTCTGTTAAAAATCCCCTGCCAATAACACTACCACACCACCCATCAACTATCGATTGCTTTGAATGTCTTGTAGACAGCGATCAAGCGCCTCGATGGCGTGTTTGTGTGACATAGAACACTCGTCTCACACGATCAGCTCACATTGTTGCAACAGGGTGCAGCGGGCACTGTTCTTACTGATGTTGCACGTTGGGGTTTCTTCGCTTGCCAGATTAAGAGGTAATTTAAAAACTGAGTGTGCCGTCCGTCCACCGCTCAGTAATGTTGCAGTGATCCCAGAGGAAGCCACATCTAATGCAACATCACGGTCCTTACGAATTTTTGCTAGAAGCAAATTAAGCAATAACGTTTTGTGTGTACCACCCGGAGCATCAAGAAAAAAAAGTTCGCTTTCACCAAGCTCAACTCGTTGTAATATTTTGTTATGAATGTCTTTTTGCTCGGGTATAGCAGGAGTGACTCAGTTTCGCTGACCTGATAATTTAATAAAGCGGTATCGTAGCTTAGCTCTTTGATCAAATCGGTCGACAGCTCTCCTCGACGCTATGGTGCGGGCATACCAAAGTCGGACAATTTCTCTTTCCGGAAATCGTTAGTATTCTGTCTTCTATAAGTCTCAGTGTTTCATTCAAGCATAGATCATTGTTGACTTGATCCATCCTTTCAAATCTGTGCAAGATAACCTCTGATAACGCTGTTTCATACTTATCCCGTAGTTGAAGAGGATTGGATAAACCGCAAGTGCATATCAATATTGCAAATAGCTTTCTTATTTGCGAAGGAGAGCGACACAGCCATTGTGGTATCCCAGTGGTTGTCATCTTCCATCAACCCCAACTTCTCACACGCTTGTCGAAAAGTTTCAAGTTCTTGGCCGTCAACTGTTTTTAGATCCAAGAAGTTAGTGGGGCCCTGTATTACATTCAGCAGCATTCGCAAACAGTAATATTCGAATTTACTAACGTGCACTGTGTAAATGCGCCCAAGAGCATTTCACACCAGGCCAGTCGCCGACAGGTGTTCCTTGTAAACGACGTTTCCATTCTTTCAACGACACGCTCCATGTATAGTAGCGGGGTCGTCAACATAAAGTAATGTTTTTGCAAATGCGTCATTTTGGCAAAGCAGGAAAAATGCAGTTAGTGTCGTCTTAGGTGGTGTGGCCACTCTCTCTAAAATTATTTTCAGTGAAGTAAATCCGCTCACCATTGGGTAGATGTACCGCAAGATGAGTGACTGTTGGGTGTCTCTCATGCAGAGGCAGACCCAAAATCCGCCACACTGCTTCGTTACTACTAACATATCGACCGGCTCGAAATGTTTGCACCTAATCTCTCGGGTCAATATTAACATTCCTTTGCTGCTGGAAGTTAAAAAATAGCCTTGTCGCTACCTTAGTTTATATATTTACAAATATATTTTATCGCCTGTACCGTATTGCAGAACTCTACATTTATATGGCAATTAAACATTTTAGAGATAAGAGAATATGAGACAATCCAACTATTGTTAACCAATATTTCCTGTATTCCATGTCGGGTTTTTTGAGTTATCGTACGACCGCTATCTTCTGGTGCTCTACGTCTGTGCAGAGAATAGCCTTAGTCGCTGGTTTGAGTATCTTTTAAAAGCGTTCTTGGAGACTTTTTGATACATTTTCCTTCCTTTATGTATGGTGATGACGGATTAAGTGCACCACAGGGACCGTGAATCATATTTTTGGTCACAGTATCATAGAGCTTCCGATCAGTTTCTGGGTTTGGTATCTACGCACTTATGACTTTGTCAATTTGGTTAGGGTGTAATTTTTCCATCAACCATAGCAGTTTCACGCCTCTTTTTAGCCACTTGATCGAGTACATGAAGCACTTCATATCACCAAATATTTTACCTTTTGTAAGTAGAGCAACTGATTTTTGAACTTTTATTTTAAATACTCTGGCTGTTAAGTCATGTCTGTCCGTTGAATTTTGAACTGGAATGAGCTCTAGAGATTTCTGGCCAAGTGGGATTACATGTCATTGTAATAAACAGATCAGGCCTCCCGTAGTTACGCACGTATGTGAACGCATCCTGCGTGTATTCATGAAGATATCTTGCGCTATTTATAAATGATGACGTGAGAATTACCATTTGACCCAAGTAATTTGGATATAAATCCGCATTATTCCTTATTGCGTCTTGTAATTGTATATAATTTTCTGCTTGCAGTTTCGTTGGGTTCAAGGCAATAAACCTTGAGTGCTCACTCTCCACTTTGACGTACATGTCGATCAAAAACTGAAGAATGAGAAGTCTACATCGAAGCAATAAATTAAAATTGTTGCGACGTACCCTCGTATATGCATAAAAGTCTTTGCAAGACACTTTTTTGTTTGGTATGGGTTGTTTATCTGAGGAATATCAAAACTGTATACCTCTTGTCCTTTCTAAGAAATTAGCGAGTACTCGAGAGCATCATAAAATCTATGAGTGTCCAGAACTCTAGTGAGCCTGAATAATTATGTCCAGAGACGCAGTTTGTTCTCTACTAACTACTAAGGCAGCTATTTTATTTGTGGTCGGGGCATTGAATCGTCCTTCGTGTTCACCACGTGGGACACGATTTGGGTGTATCACAACCTTGTAATTATCGCTAGTCACTATCTATGGCCATTTTAAATTCATGCACTAAATGTTGTGATCATGTAGAACTTGTATTTTTTGAACCGTGTTTCTTTCCACACCTTGTACGCGTACTCAGAACGCCAATTAACTTGTGATTCCTTATCGCCCATGAAATGAACTTGCAAAATTTTGGTTGCGTATTGGTACCAGGAAGCAAAGAGCCAATTGTGTGGTATATTTGCCTTTGATAAAAAAAGACGGTTAAAGTGTAGTATAGGAGTGCCATTAGGCGCAGTCCTTTTTTTTTTAGACTAAAAGCGGTCGCCAAGGTACTTTATTATTGGGAATTATTTTAGAATGAATTCGTTATCTGACCATGACATTTAGATAAAAGTCTCCAAATCCAAATTGGCTCTCCTATACTACACTTGAGCCAGAAAAGACCATGACCTGTTTTGAAAATGTGGTGGTAAAAGATTACCAGCGTGAATATTCCGTTTGGCGTCAGTTGTATGGTTTTTGGCGTTTTTATTGACTACGCCGGCGAAACGGAAAAATACCTATTTTATATAATCAGCCTTAAGCTTATTTATTGAAGTAAAATCTTTTTGGTTAATAAAAAGCTCGTTGTAAAGTTTTTATAAAACTTCAATATAAAATATTACTCATGTATTCATAAAATACAGCTTGTTTTTAACAGTAGAATTCTAGTAATGGCAGAACTGAAACATTCTAGGGAACATGGAAGTCCAAACATATATTTCCGAGTATATGAATGTCCAATACACAAAAAGGTTTTTATAATTTGTTTCATGTAATACGAGTGAAATTTTGAACTAGGGTCACACAACACGAATTAACGTGCTCTTCAAATTCAGTATAAGAATTTAAATGCTATCATCACAATTTTCTGTAGATTACAGTTTTTTTTCGATATGTTACATGTTTGGATTGATTCCTATGATTTAAGAAAAATTTCCATTTAGGTCATTCCAATGAAGACCTTATTTTCTATAAGACATTTGCTTAACAAACATATAAGCTAAGCTCCACAATAGATATTGAAAATTGCTAATTCCCTGTCAAAGAGAAACTAAATTACAGATAAAAGTATCATAAATCTCAAATTGGTAAAACCCCATTTGCTATTATAATTTAAAAAAGAAAAAAAGAAACGAGTCTTACAGTAGTTGCATATGATGTGTAACATCTGACATGTTATCATGGTAAATACGAAATATTAACTTTTTTCCTGAGAAAAGTATGAATCGGGTATGATTGAAAATAATTTTCTATTGAATAATTATATCTTTAATGAAAATTGCATTTAATTAACAAAAGGAGCAATGCAATATTTTATCAAAAATAATTATTCTTGTTCAATTTGGGGAAGAGCGGAGACAATAGACTTATGATAACTAAAATATGACACATATACTTGTGATTTCAAAGTATTTAAAAACCATTGAAAAACAGCATCAATAACAGTACCACTGATAGCATTATCTTTAAATTGCGTCATTCGCTTTAACCATCCAAGCGGTGTAACACAGTTTAGTAGCAGTCGAAACATTCTAATTTGTGTTCATCATTCATAAAAGCTATGAGCGGCTCAGCTTTTGGCAAACTGAAAGTTAAAATCACCACTCAAAATCAGGGGAAGCGAGTGATAATTTTTTTAAAAGAGCAGAACCACCTTTGTTATATATTAAAAGTACAAAATGCAAGAAATCTTTAATTTTTTTTAACCGTTTGATTCGAAGAAATGTATGCGACAACCGAAATCACTGTTTGTCCATTTTCAAATAAGCATTCTGCCGCATTTATGTCCCCCAATATCGTGAATAACAGATTTAGAATCAAGCGCTTGATAGCTACTAGAGTTGGACCCCCATGCGAGGGTACCGAAAAGACACAGCCACGCACTCTCATGGGTCAAATCAAGTAGCGCACGCTTACGTCACATCCTGTTACACACATTCGTCCCTTTTCACGAAATCACTCCCACAAATATCTAGCAACCGAGAGGAAAGATGTTACACATCAAAAATAAAATGATTAAAGTTTTATTAATGTTAAGAAATCAAAAGAGCAAATCTAGAATCTTATTACATGAAGTTTAAAAGAAATCCTTAAAAAGAGATCAAAGATGAAGAGAAAAATGCAGATTATTTTTGATAACTTCAGCATCATTAGTACCATTTTTTTTTTCCTTCTGGATTTAAAATCAAAGGTTAAAACCTTGTCTCCTCAATAAATAGGCAAATATGATGCCTTTCTTCATTGATCCAGAAATAACAATGCATGCTAAAGTTTTTTTTTGAAAAAAACAAACAATATATTGTGTCTTGATTAAAAATTTGGGATTTTTAATCAAGACACAATCTTTCTATCCTAAACCTAGCAAATCTTGATAATATTGAATTTCATATTCATAATTTTCTTAAATATTAGTTAAAATTTGGTTTCATTTTTAAATTTACTGTTTCTTGTTTTATAACATAAGAATGTGAACAAAAGTTTGGGCATGCAAAGGTATTACAAAATAGAAAGAGGTTTTCTTTTGCAGCATCTTTGATTCTTTGTGTTTATATATTAGAAAGAAAATAAAATTTTTAACATAATAAATTGCCGAGACTATTTAAAAAATATATTGTAAGAGTTTCCCATTCAAAGTAATACAAGATCTATTGGTGACAGACCACCTAATTTTGACTCTTGAGCAAGTGTCAAGGACAACATATGAGTTGGCACTGACACAAAGATGAAAACTTTGAGCTTAACTTAACTCAGTGGCGCAACAGCCTATGAGGGCCAAGGCCTACTGTGTCCATCTCAGTATGTGACCTTGGTCCAAAGCAGATGTTCTGGTCTGGTGATCAGTCTGGAGCAAAACTCCCAGTGTTAAGTTCCCAAGTGAACTTGGAACTCATTTATCGACCCACTGAAAGGAAGAAAGGCTGAGTCGACCTTACCCAGTTCGGGGCTTGAACCTAGGACCTGTGGTGAGGAAGCGCGATGCACTACCACTCAGCCTCTGGGCATGAAAACTTTTGAGCATTGACAGATTTAACAGGCATCAGCCTTTCTTAAATTGTGGGGCGTGCCCCCGTAGGGGGGCATTATAATCCTACCGGGGGGGGGGGGGGGGGGCAAGCATATCAAGAAGCTGAAAATATAAGATCTAAAAAAAAAATATCAATTTACTGAAAGGAAGCAGAAGAAAATATATTCTGACATAATAAAAAATAAAATACATAGTTACATTGATGTAATATACTTATAAATGTATCAGTACTTCACAAAGTATTTCATCAATACTTAGCTAAGAACAAATTTTATACTTACCAGTTACCCCATGGGCTTGTCATATCCAAAATTTATAATACTTATCTTGATATTTTGTACAGTTCATAACTAAAGTCGAATTGTAGCTCCAGTGCCAAAGCACACTGTTATTGAATTCAATACAATGTCATTGTAAATTGGGTCACAAGTATTGAAAGCTTGAGTTGAGAGTCTTAAGTTGAGGAGAACTCAAATTTATGACAGAAATATTGGCAACAAGTTCTCAACCATGACCCTCTTGGCTTCCTAGGTCTGAGCAGGCTGCGGTAGCCAAGAGGTTAAGGTAACGGACTCGTGGCTGGCGTGTCATGAGTTATAGCCCAGTACCACTGAAGATCTGCTGTGTAGGGGAGCGATGCATGTTAAATCTGTCGAGAGCTCAAACGTCCTCCTCACTTGACCATGGTTCAAAATTATGAAGTCCGTTGCCAAAAGCCGTTGTGTAGCTGAACAATGCAACGTTAATATTCACTCACTCACCCAGGGCAAAGCAAATTTAACTTTCAAGTAAAATATTCCCTACTAGATCTATTTCAGTTTTTTTATGTACCAAAACTGCAGAATTCATCAAATGTCATACATCTTCATAAGAAGAAAAAATGTGCTACTTACATAATCTATGTAAATAATGGGCATTGTTATGAAGCATCAACAAGATACTTAAGTACAAGACAGAGAAATTCAGATATTATTACTTTCATGTCAAATAAAATAGCAATAGTTAAGTTAATTAGATCACAGTTAATTTTGAAAAATTAATTTGCAAGTTTATCAAAAAACTATACAATAAATTTAGAGAGCTGAAAATATTTGTGCTGATGCATTTCACTAAGACAATGCAATTTTTAATTCAGTATCAATTACTTTGGCAACAATTTACTCATATATACAATCAGAAAAGATTTCTTTTCATAATGAAATAATTTATGAGAATTATATATATATATTTGCACACATTATACTACCAGCTTTTTCCTTTTCATTTAGATTAATCAGTTTATATGAAATTTATGGTCGAAATATAAAAACCATGAATTGTCACGGAAAACAATATTTTAACAACTAGTATATTGAAAACTCATTTTTAATGAAATTAGTTTCTGATGTAAAAAAGTTTACAGAGTAAAAAATATCTGTGCAATTTATGGGAATGTGTAAATGAAGATAAATATGAAAGTAGTAGATACAATAAAACAATCTTGCTCCATTTTATTCATTACCATTGCATATTATAAATGACAAAACAAATTTTAAAGAACTCTAAAAGTTAAATAAAAAAAGGCTTTCTTCAAAAGTAAAAGAACTTTATTAACTTAAAACAAATTCTTAAACAGATACACATATTTTAAACATTTCAGACACATATACACATCCATAGACATGACTTGAAAGAGGAACAGCATTCCATACAAATAAATATTGTACATAATTTCGATTAAAATTAAATCATACTTGATACTAATTAACTGATTCACTAGTACATTTTTCTTGAAAAAAATAAGAAAATAAAAGAGATTAATTATTTTGTAATTTTCTTTAATGGTAAAAGCATTTTCCCGTTTTAAAATCCATAAATTTGATTAGAAATATAAATAATAATAAAAAAAATGACAAGAAACAACAATTTTCTAGCTTAAAATCCACAATTATCACTTTTCGTTGGATTACATTATTATTATTCATCCAAAGCATAACAGTAAGTGAAATCCATATTATATGCTAAAGTTAAATACATTTTTATTGCATTTAGTATTTGAAGTATAATGTATAATTCAAAACAGAAACATTTCAAATGTCACTACACAATGTAATACCAATGAGAAATCAAGTACTTTCAATATAAAAGGACACAATACATCAATATTATTCATATAGTAAAATGAATAATCAGCAAAATTTTCTAAAACTACAAGACTCAGTACATGAAAGATGATAATTTCATATAAGACCAGTGGTGACTATTTTGGAAGGTTATCATATATTCAAGGAAAGGGGGGAGTTGATAACATGTATCTATTGAATATATAAAGTGCTGTTTGCTTCTCTTCTAAAAAATGTCGTTTTTAATGAGATTTCTTATAGGAATACTGCAATGGAAATTATATCTATCTATCTATCTACGCGCGCGCGAGTACATATATATATTCAAATTCATACTATTATTAAAAGAAAAACACTGGATTTACATCATACAACTATTGGATTACAAGGACAATAAAAACAGTATTTACTAATAGAATGCATGCAGCTTGTTCAAAACATTCCATTTCTTTTTCACTTTACGAGCACTTATTTCTATTATACATTCTGTTTTCTTAAAACTTATGAAGAAAGAAAGAAATGAGTATCTGAGTTTGTTTTTTTACTTTCTCACTATACAAGCAGCTCGCATCCATTACAAAATTTTGTATCTTGAGCATTTGGTTCTTTTCGCAAGTCACCACTGGTTATAGCCCAAAAGTTCATTATTATTCTTACGAAACTAAAATTGATTTTCGTAAATATACATAAATCCAGGCACAACATGCAAATTTTAAAAATTAAAAAAACTAAAAGTGTGTTTGTTTGAATAAATGCTTCCCCATTTGAAATTATGTAAAAAACACATATTTCTGTAAAAGAAAATATTTGATGAAACCACAAACATAAACAAATAATAAGACTTGAATAAATGAGCAATGACAAATGAATACTCCAAATATGTGCCTTATGTTCACATTTTGGCATGATTATTTAAATTTTATCGATCAGCTGATGTGACTAATTCAAACCACTGACGTAGTGCTCCTCCCAGAATTGTTGGCAAACTAGAAATGTCTCGCAATATTATGTAGAAAGGGAAAGGAAAATCTTCAATGTATTTCTTAAAAAAGACCTAAATAAAAGTAAGAAAAGTTTAAATAATAAATAATGTTCAATATGAAAAGTAATAGTACTGATGCTTTTACGAGCAGAAATTTCTTAAATGAGAATATTAAGAACAAAATAATGCATATTCTAGTAATATAAGGCAGTTATTATAGCAATATTTGTCATGAATTACATATGCTTACTGTATATATATAGACAGAAAATTTAAATCATTCAATATTATGCTTTCATTTCAATATATATATAATCACATTTTAAAATTATTCATATAAAATTAAAACTATTATTTCTTTTTCTCTGATAACTTTATTACTGTCGGAATAGAAAAATAATGCAATGTGTTAATGTGTAACCATTCTACCATCTATAAAAAACAGAATTGAAAGTTCATACATACATTGAAATAAATCATTAAAACTTACTTTATCTCCTTCAAATTTGGTAGTTTTTATGTCAAGAATTGAACTCTGTAAAAGTAAAAAAAAAAAAAAAACATACGTTTAAATATTAACCCATAAAAGTATAATACTATAAAAGTAATTACCCCAACATTGACATAAACATATTCTAAAAATTTGAAAATATGTTGTACTTTTTGAATTATGAAATTACAACTAATTATTATTGATAGCACTGTTATGAAACTTTAAGCCTCATACTAGTAATAATTTTAAACATAAAACAATAAGTAAAAAACTCCATACCTCACTCTCGGGACTGTCAGTTACAATGAAGACCATAAAAATATTATTGTCTCTAGCTTCTCTCACAGCTCTTATCATTGCTACATCACCTTCACTGAAAACTCCTCTACCATCAGATAATATCACTAAAAGCTGGGCAGTTTCCTTGCACATCATAGCATTGGTATTTCTTGCTTGAACCATAGCATCAGTAGCAAATTTAACCATTTGAATATAACGAGTCTTTTGCTGATTAAAAGTGAAGTTTGAAAACATTCTAGCTCCAGTGTTGGTATTGAACTGTTCATTGAAACCCAGAAGAAGCTCAACATTTTCTCCAAAACTTACAACAGATAATTCTCCTGCTTCCAAAAGACTGAGAGATTGTCCTAGAGTTGCAAGGGATTCAAAAGTTAACTCTTTGGAATGATTATCAGCCATGCTAGAGGAGTCATCCACAGCTATCATTATTTGGTATTGTCGTTTACTAGGTTTTGTTCTCCTAAGCCATATTTTGTCTTTACGATATCCACTGGCTATGTATGGAATAATCTGGAAGGGAAAATAAATGTTTGGACAAAATTAGTGAAAAAGCACCCCTTTAATAATTAATATAACAAATAATATGTAAACATAAAAAAAAAAACACCACCACATTATCCTTTATGTTAATAATAATAAAGACTTGTTTTGATTATGGCTTGGTTAAAACATAGGTATACACTTTTCAGAGAATTTTGAGTCTTGGAATTTACACAAATGTAAAAGCCTCCTTTGTAAATAATTTGGAAGCTGAGTGACAAAAAGCACAACTTCCAAACTTTAATCCTTCCCATTTAAATAAAGTGCTTGAAATTATAAAAAAGAACGATGGGTTGATTTCACATAATCATATATATAAAATTTTGATTAACAGAAAAGAAGTCTTAAAACTTTGTAGATTGTATAAGTGAAATAAAATAGCACTGCAAATGCCATTAATAAAATAACTTTAGTATATTAAATAAATTTAAGATATAGCTAATATTACTGTTATTTTAAAATGTGTAAAATTGAAGTTTTTTAAAAATACTTTTTAATGGAGTAGCATTTATCAAAATTTTAATAAGAAGCAACGTTCTCCGAAATAACAAAATATAAACAGAAAATTTCATACTATTTTAAAATTACTTACCTTTCGCATGGCTATTCGTTTACCCGTTCTATAATCACCTTTCAGCTTTGACATTTTTGTAGGCTCAAGTACAAGCCTCAGCTGCTCACAAAGTTCTTGAGATAAATGTACCACCAGATCTTCATATTTTCTCCATAAATGCACAGCATCTACCGACTGTTCTTTATTAGAATGATAGAAGAGATCTAGAGCTTTCTCCAGTGCAAGTCTTTTATTATGCATATTTTGGGATGACAGAGATGCCCACAACTCTTGATTTGTGTGCACAGTACTATTTCCACGAGCAACTGTATGTGTTCTAATCACTTCTCCTTCGGGAGTTATATCCATTGCTTGATCATCATCAAAATTACCTGGCAAAAAAAAAGATGCTATTATTTAGCATAAGGAAAAAGATAATATTATTCAGCGTGATGAATATTTATCAGTTATTTCTGAAAATAAGTCTTGTAATTCAAATACAAAGAAACTTGCATTCATATGCAATTTTAATAATATCTTTTTCCTTCAAAAATGGAAGAAAAAAAATCTTTAATTAAGAAAATAAAGGATATAAATTGTTTGTTACAATATTTAATAATTATTCTCTTTTAGAAAGGGAAATAAGAGATAATGACAATAGAAGTAACAAGTTTTCAAAATATCATTCCAAATAACTGTTAAAATATTGTATATTAAAAAACCCTGCTGTGTTTCCCCGACAATAAGATCTCGTCAAAAACTAAGGGTGGGCATGATTTTTCAGGATGTTTACAATATAAGCCCTAGTTAAGATTGTCAGCCAATTAGGTATCCTACATTGCTGAATAAAAGTTCGAACACACCACACAGGCCCTTTTGATAGTAAATAGACTTGGCTATAATTTTCAGAAACTTCTGATATTCTACATATTGCATTGGCACATAATCTAATAATAATTTTAAAAATAATAACATATTCATCCCCAGATAAGACAAGTACATAATAAAAGAATTATTCAGATTAGTACTAATAAAAAAGTGTGGAGCCCTGTAGGTGTTTAATAGAATGCAAAAAAAGAAGCTGGATTTTCAAATGGTCTAAAATTAATGTGTGGTAAGTGTGCAATATTTTTCATTCAATAAGGGAAGCATAAAGAAATGCAAGCTTGGATCAAATTGGCAACCATTGTTTTCTGAGTTGGATGACATAATCTTTGATTAGGTTGATGAGTTTTATTGCTTGCATAACATCAAAACATTTGTTCTTGCAATGGCATTAAAATTAAACTAATTGCCAACAGATTTCAAAGTGTCACAATATTGGATCAACAACTTCCCTCAGCAATGTGAACTGTAATGAGCTTTATGATTAAGTTTCAGAAGATGATGGCATGGCTGTATCTATAAAAATGCAAATTATCAAGCATGAAAAAATATGACATCCTTTGAAAGTAAACCTTAAAAAGTCCTTTGCAGTAAAGATTAACATAAGAACTGGTTTTATTTTTGTGGAAGTACAATATATAATAGAGATAAAATGCAAAATCCTATGTATCAATTGTTATATAGAATGATATTAATTTTTAAGTTCTGACAACCAGAGAAAGGTTTAAAATTAGTATTTAATTAGATCAATCCACCCATTTAAAGAAAAAAAAAAGTATAATCGATATTGTTAATAACTTTTTTTAAATAAAATTTTGTCTGAAGTAATTGGTCAGTGTTTGTTTTGAATTAATGTCCTAATAGCCACCTCACCTAGTATGGTGGTTATGACACTCGGCTAGTAATCGAGTCTGCTCGTGTTTGAATTGCAAATAAGGCATGGATGTATCTTCGGGAAAAGAAGACGGACTTTTGCCTGAGATAGATTCCCATCTTGAATGGAAAGAAGTGCATCCCTGCTGTTCTATGCTGGGATCATCGTTTGTAATAAAAAAAAGTTTTCTGTGCTTATATTGTATGTTTTTGATCATCTATCTCTTTCGTCTTTTGTATGTATCCCTCTCTGTACGAAACATGACAACAACAACAAAGTCATAATAGATTATTAAGTTGCACTCAGAAGCTACATGAGGGCTACTAGTGATAAACCATGTAATTTTGATCCTTAGTCAAATGATGAGGATACAACTAATCTGTCACTTCACTCTCCAAACTTCTACACCACACCAATGTGAAGACTCTGAGCAGCGACAGATTTAATGTGCACCAGTTTCTCTTGGTAGGTCTTATACCAGATTCAAAATTGTAACTTGACAGAAACACTACTGGGTGTGACCATGACCATATTAATTATAATCCTAGATCAATTGCAAAGCATTACATTTTAACAAGATGGTCAGTAGAAGGTAATCTTATGACTAGTTCACAGATGCCTGAAAGTAATCGAGATCCTACTTACATTTCAACATATTATCAATGGAATATTATGCTTTTTGTATATTTCAGGAAATAATTACCATGTTAGGATAACAAAAAACTTTCTTTGAAAACAGTATAAATTTAAAAAAGATGGGAAACGTAAAATCTTGCAAAGAAAGAATGAGTATACAATTTATTTATGGCAGTGTATAAAAATATATCAGGAAAATATTTAAATTAAAATTAAAGTATCCTAAACCTTTCTGTCCATGTCTCTGATCTTGACTAATAACATCACCTTGAGTTCTTGTAAATTCCTCCTTACTATAATATTCCTCCTCCTCATCACTTGACAACTCAATAATTTCTTCTTTACATGTATCTGCATCATCCTGTTCATTGGCTGGTTTCATAGCAGCCTGTTCTTCTGAAGCTATATCCACAGCTTTTGACATACCTTCTTCTTTGTTTTGAACATGCTCATACATATCTGCATCCTCCTCATCGTCTTTTGCTCCTGTGGACTTTTGAAGACTTTGCTTGTCACTTATTGGACGATTTTTGGTATCAGTATAGTCTGGATAATCATCTAGAGTTCTTTTTTCTGCTGGAGGTCTTAACTTTGGCTCATATTGCTGGTCTTTAGCATTCATTTGTTTTGCAGATGACTTTTTGCCTTCATGAGTTCCACCTAAAAATGAGATATAATTTGAGTAATACTATTTAGCAAACATATCAATGAATTGACAAATAATAAAAATAGGAGCAATTAAGTATACCAAAAATATGAATTGTTTTGTTCTAAGTAAATAAAGCAAATCTTCAATTACTTAGTTTATACCAATATTTTTAAAGTGATAATTTAAGTAATGCAATGATTTATTACGACAGAACTCAAAGCTTAAGTTTTAAAGCTGAGGGGGAGGGGAGACAATATCACATTGATAATATATATTTCATGTACAAATATGAACATGTTTATACTTTGATAATTTAATGAACAAATACCATTCAATTCATATTTGTGGAAATGAACATAAGCTTCGAATTGGAATGACTGTTTTGAATAAAAGAACAGCGTTTTTGAGCTAAATCTTATTGTACTATTTACAATACAGATTTGATTGATACTGCACTTGAATTACTCAACAATTGGCTGAATTTCATAATTTTGTATAAAATAAAATTACAAAGATACCAGACACCTTCAAATTTCCATGCCAAAGCATAATAAAATATTTTAAATTATACATAGAATAAATGTGCAAACTTTCTTTTACTTCACATTTTCAGTGAAACAAAGAACAAATGCATGATTTGGGCAATAACAGTGTTCATGATAAAGAAAGTAAAAATGATTTTGGAAGTTTTTTTATATTTTGTGCAAACAAAATCACTTTCTGTGGAGGAACTGCGATTTATGCAAATGTGAATTGCTATTTAAAGTCAAGTGAAGAGAGAGAGAGGTAGTCGATCATTGTTAGGCTGATACTGAAGTTAGAGTTATAATAATTAAAGCTACTGGAGTTTCAGTAAGAAAGATCATCAGTGCTGCAGAATTAACTGTCACAGATAAATGATCCAATTAACTGTTATAGATATAAAGTTTTGTAATTAAGTTGACTACTCCCTTTGTTTACGTTAAAATTAACAGTAAATTGATATGTAAAATAAAAATGTAGATTTTATTAAAATGTCTCTTAATTCTGTGCATCCCAATTCATAAGCGACAAAGACTAAAGTATATTCCCAGAGAAATTCATACTTTGATCATGAGCATTCTTTGCATCAGCTTGACCTTCTTCATGTTGCTCATCTGATTTTTGTGCACCACTTTCCCACTCCATGGTTGAATCATCTTGGGCAGGATCTAGTGAGCTACTTTTGGACTGATCTACAGTGGACTGAACATCTTTTTCAGTTGTAGGAGTATGAGTAGGAAGACAGGATTCTGTGAAATAAACAATTGAATGAAAACATATTATTTTGTAAATTACACGAAAAACACTAGCATTAGTGTTATGCAAATGTTTCACAGTTATTGGCACCTTTTCAAAAGAATTGCACTATTATTAATTTTACTCAAGTATCAAAACAGATAATCAACAGAAGGGGAAAATATCATACAAGGTAAATAATAAGTATATTACGGTTGTGAGTAGCCTAGTGGTTAGAGCATTGGACTCCAGACTGGAGGGCCTGGATTCGATGCCACCAAATACCCTCCGAGTACACATGGAGAATGTGCACGTTAAATAAGTGGGTCCAAAAATCTTGTGGGTGGTTGCTGCAGAAACCCCAGGTGCAGGGGGCTGGAGAATATTCCCCCCTCCAGTTCCATGCCCAAATTGTGGAGATGGAGATAGGTGGTGATGCCATCTATCATGTAGAAGTCCAACCTGTCTCAGGTTTTGGCAATATTCATTCCTTCCCATCGGGGAAGGATACAACAACAACATGTATATTTAAAAAGTTCTTAGATTATTTACTTGAATATTTAATAAAAATGTATAGGAAAAAAAGTTGAACATTAATGCAAATAAGATCATTATAGTCTCACCATTCTTCTTTTTTTCTGAAACATCATCATTTTCTGGAACAGGTTCAGCCGAAGTTCCATCCCGGACATCACCTTCTTCTTCTATCTGGTTAGAACCATTATCAGTATCTTCGTCGTCATTGTTTAGTTCTTCATCTTCAGAATCATCTAATAAAAATTCACAGTTTACAGTTAAAATACTTTTACACACAAAATGAAAAAGAAAATCATTAGCAGATTTATAAAAGCTAATATTTATAAAGAGATTTTTCAAAAGACTTTTATGTAATCCCTCCAAATTCCTCAAAATACACTCACTCAATTTTATCTTGTAAACTAAAGTTTTAATTAGAAGCCCTTAAAAAAAGTACATCAAAAATAAACCCACTTTTGATACTATCATTTTATTTCTATGTGTTACTTATGTTCTTAACATTACTTATTACAAATCACCTTCTATTTAATGATTCTTCTATTGATGTGCTGTTGATATTGATTTTATAAATAACACATACCCAAATATTAAAACTTGCAATACACTCCACATATCCATGCATATTCCTAGTTTATATACTTCATGAATCCACATTAATATACTTTTGTTACTCTTCTAAATACATCACATTTTTCAATTTCACCATAATATGCAACATGTTAGTTTATCTTTCATAGTTATTTTAATAGCATTAACCTTTAAAAAAAATAATAATTAGGTAACCAATCATTATAATTCATTGAAACAAAACTCATTGAAAATTACTTGTTGATCTCAATTTTTTTGCACACTACATACGTATGTTAAGAAGAAAATGACAGATAAGGTGTTTACTCATTATTGAAGAAAAGCACACTGAGAAATCCTCAAAATTTTTTTCATAACAAATAATAGTGACATTTGAGGAGACTAAGAGTGTACGTGTGTAAATGATGTGATTGTAATAAGCATAGATATATGCATATACAGTAAAATTTGTCAAAATAATCTTATTACTGACTTTTTTGTAAACATATTTCATATTAAAGTCTTTTGAAATTATTATTATGCATATTATGTTTAGTAAAATATTTGTAATTATATATATAAATAGTCAAACCTTTAGATTCCAAGTCTTCATTTGGATCATAAGTTATCTCTTCATCATCATCATCCAAGTTTTCCTTGCCATCATCTCCATCATTTATCTCCATATCATCAGGTAAATCAACATATTCAGGTTCCTTAAATTAAAAAGGAATAATTTATTGAGAGTAAGCAATCAAAACTGTCAGAGACCCATATAATGTACATTTGAAACAAAAATTTAAAGTGGCTTTAATGTTTTAAAATGAGTTAACACAGAAGATAGTTTCTGTTCTTAAATTAAAGATTAGACATAATCCCAGAATGAGATGTAAAAACTTACAGTATATTTGTTTTTTGCATATATGTAAAAAATTTAAAAATAATAAAAACTAAGCATAAAAACTCCAAAACAAAAATTTTGAACGTGTATTATATATGCCAGAATTGTAAATAATAAATAAATATACAAACTTGATTAGGAGGAGCATCTATTAAAGGATCTGGAAATTCCCCTTGATATTCTTCATTTTGCTCACCAAGCATATTTTCTTTGGGATTCTGCATGCTACTTTTCTTGTCAAGATCCTCTTTAGAACTATCTTTAGCAGTTAATTCTGATTTGCCTTCAGGAGCACCACCAGTGTCATCAGTATCACTTATTTCAGATTCAGCATCATCTTCAGAATCAGAGCCCCACAACTAAAATGAAAAGGAGAAAATAAAAACAGAATTCAGAGCATACTTATGTAAAATAAAATTTTAAAAAATAACATTATACAGACCAACATCTGAAAATGACAAAGAGTAAAATAAAACATGAATATTTCCAGCAAATTTTTAAATACAGAAATATTTCACAATAAAGATATTTTGATAATTTATTTAAGAAAATTACTCATAGAAAACTCATACATTAAAGTAAGTTTAAAAGCATGTATGTAGTAACATACAAGTTAATGATTATACAATAAAGATTCTTTTACATATATATAAATTACTCAACTTTCAGATTATATTTAAAACTTTTACACATGAACAATTTAAAAAAAATATCAGGCAGCAAAAAATTTTTACTGAATCGTTGCAATCTCTTCTGGATTATCATTAAGTATTTCATTTATTACTTTAAGCATGCAAGGAAATCATTTAATAAAATACTTAATACTGTTAAATTTAGCAGAATCAATTTTTAATTGTTCTGTTTCCTCAACATTTTATCCACTAATTGGGCATTTGTTTATAACATGGCACTTTTTCGTAGTTAGTAAAATATTTTTATGAGCATTTCATCATAATGATGCAGTACTCTTTTCTGATGCCTATTAAATGACTCAAGCAACCTGTATTTATCAAGTTCTTATTTTTTTAAAAAAAGGTAACAACTTTATTTTTTTCTTACTATAGTACCATAAATGAAACGAAATGTTCAAAAGGAATTCCTTATTTTTTAAAATTCACCTAAAATGAGTTGGCTAATATCTTCTCCTGTGGATTTTCCAGTAAAATCTGGAATTGTAAAAGGACTACTTTGATTTGAGATTTTGCAGGATCAAAGTAAACGATGACAATAATTGTATCATTACAGCCATCAGGTGATGCAGTAAAATGATGTTTCAGTCCTTCCATATGCATAATGCTTGGAAATGCCACACATAGGAATCCCTTTCCAAAAAAGAGGAATGGCATGATTAATGGCAGTCAAAAAGAATATTATGCTGTACAAGAAAAGATGTTAACAGTACTTTGGTCCTGATTTCACTCGACTGTACATTGGCTTTAGAAAAAACTATTATACTTTGAGCAAATGTTGTTTAAAATATGCAGTGTGCTTTAGAGTTTTCACATAATGGACAACATCATATTGGACACTGCAGCAAATGCATATACTGTACTAACATGTAATGTACTAACATGACCAAATTCCTTTTTATAATAGTCTTTATATGTTTGAAAGCCTATTTTGGCCTCTGTTAGACATCACGGTAAACAGAGAAATTGATAAAAACAAATTGTTAGACATCATTGTAAACAGAACAACTGAGAAAAACAAATTGTTCAGCAATAAATGAAGCACAAGAAATGCAAATGCAGTAATACTCCAAACTTAAGCTATAGGTGATAACAGCATAAGTCAGGGTAAAATTTTGCATACAAATTTTAGACAACACATATACAGAATTGAAAGCTGAAATTATTTTGATGTAGAAGGTTTCATAAAATCTACCAAAGTGGTCAGCCTGAACAAAGATTTTTTTCCCAACAAAATTTCCTCGTAGCATATTAACATTTTTTTATTTCTGGTTTTGTTGAAAAATTATGCTTTTTTTGGAGTCTATATTTTCTAAAATTTGTTATTATTTTTCAATTAAACTGAGGCTTTCTGTCAAATTCCCAAATATCATTCAATCTTCTGATTGAATTAGGTCTAAAAATTCAAGTTTTTCATTTTGCATTTCTATGAGCTCATTAATTGTCAGCTACTGATTGTGGAAATCCAGCAGTTCTTGAACATCATCAATATCCCTTTCTAAATTTATTTGTCTGGCAAGATTGACAACTTCTTCAATTGCATTACCAACTTCATCCCCCCCCCGCCCCCCTTCCCCCCCCCCCCCCCCCCCCCGGGCGGGGGGAGAGACAAGTCTTTTCCAGGTGCCATTTAAAGTTTTTTGAGAAACTTCATTCCAAGATTGTCCCATGACTCCCACTGCATGTAAAACATTGATTTGTTCCCAAAATTCTTTAATAGAGAGCTCGTTGTCTTGTCTCACAACTTCATGCAGATGCGCAAATTATCATCTTGCATAAACTTTGAATGTTTTAATGACTCCCTGATAAATCAGTTGAAGCAAACAGGTTGTATTGGGTGGCAAAAATTTAACTTTTACACATGAGACAAAATTAGATAAGTGTTGATTCTGTGTGATATGCCTGATTATGTACATTAGCTAAACAGGAATTGGGGAGTGAGTAATCAAGTGGTGTAGTGCACAAACAAAAAAGACGAATCAACAAGTTTTGAAAATTGTGTAACTCTGGGTTCACATAAGTTGAGGCATTACTGTATATGCAAAGCAAAAGATGAAATGAGTTTTAGAAAGTTATTGCCTCGGAAATAAAAATAAAGTCAACTTGATGAAACTCTGCTTATAAATTCTCTAAGGGAGCTAATAACAAACAAAATACGATATTCAAGAAGGACAACTTAATGATTTAAAAAAAAAAACAACCAGATACGATTACAATAGTTTCTGTGTGGTTCTACCTATTTTCCAGGTCACTGAAAGCAGAAAACGATAAAAAAGAACTGTTGGGGAGAATGTAGTTGGTGGATGATAGAAATTTGTGAAAGTGCATAAATTTAACATGCATGTATATTCCTGAGTTATCCTCAAAGAAAAGCAGCATCATAAGTAACAAAAGCATTCAAATTCAACTTTTGATTCATTTTCTTATGTATTTTAATCATTTAAGAAACATAAAAATTATATTAACCTTATCGTCTAATCTATCTGTATCATCACCATCAACATCCCCCATTTGTTTGTCAAGATCTTCTTTTTCTTCATCTCCACTACCTTCTGATTCATCTAAATTATCCTCAGGGTTATAACTCTTACCCTCAAAATCTTCTGACATTTCAATTCCCTTTTCTTCATCCTAAGTCAAGATAAAGAACCTCTTTAAACACAGTAAGACTTAATGTAAATATTCAGCATTCATATCTTTTAAAGAAATAACAGAAAATCAAATTATGTATGTATTTAATATATTCAATGCAACTATAAATAATCCTAATGTATAAATTATAACACCTGAAATTTAACATTACAAATAATACAAGATATATAGAACAATATATATGCTCAGTAATATAATAATGCAATACCTGCTAAATATTAAAATATTTTTTATTCAATTTTATATATCTTCATTGTATTTAGTGAATACTTAACTTTATTTAATATTATTTTTAAGTATATCTTTCCATTTACTGAAAATTTCTGGAAGGGGAAGGGGGAACTGCAAATGTTATAGGTAAAACATTCCTCTACAATAGAAGGGTATAATCTATCAAACCACTTTAATTATTTTTCAGAAACTATAAAAACAGTTTATCAAATGGCAAGTTAAAAATGCAGAGCAAAGTATGAAAATCAAGGTAAAATTATTAATTTTTAAATAATAGGATTATTTGGAATGCACATGGATGTAACATTGCTTATATATATATTCCAAAATAGGGAGTGCAGCACTCCTCATCAAAAGCCAGTTTGAAAACAAATAATTCACAAACAGATTTTTAAACAATAGTTACCAGCAAAAAATTATATTTTAAAAGATTAACATTTACTTTATTTTAAAATAAAAACAAAATAAAGAAGATATTATTTAAATTTTTTTCTTCCAAAATTCAATAGTGCAATAGATATGAATTGTCAACTAGTACTGAACTCTAATGTGATTATTTTATAAGTAAATCTTTCACAATACCTAGCATACACATAGCCTAAGATTCATTTCTTAAATTTAAGCTTAATAACCTCAATAGAAACAATTCAATCTTTACCACAATAAATTTTAAATGCTTTGCATTTTTTACTAAGATGCATGAAAAATAAGATATTCTAAAATAAAAGCTTTGCTTATTTAAAATACAAATACAATAAACATAAAAGATATCTAAACAAATTGCTAATATAATCCATTATTTAAATTAGTAAAAACATTTGAGTGAATTTTTTTCTTTATATAATTAACATTAGTTTAACAGTTTCTCTAATATTGCACATACTTTAATATCTTCTTCTTCTTCTTCTTTTTTCTTTTCTTGACCAGCTTTGAAAGTATCATCTAACTGATCTTCAGTTTCAATCTTATCACTAACATCTTTGATACCTTCTCCTTCATCAAGACCCCCAGATTCAATGTCTTCAAACTTGGTACCATCAGCTTTACTAGCTTCTTCTTGAAGTTCAGGAGGTATACAAAATCCCTGAAATAATCTCCTATTAATTCTCATGCAATCTAATTATTGAAAAATAAATAAAATATTTTCATCACAGAAATGCCAAAAATTATATGAAAGGGGTGTATCATTTTTTAAATATATTTTTTATAAAATCCTCATTCATGAACTACAATATTTTCATCAAATTTTTCAACCCTCAGTTCAAATAATCCTTAATTTTATTCTAAGTTTTAATAATAATGTCATTAAAGAATAGAAAAATTATAGTTAATGATTTCTTCCTAAAGAATTATATTTTTAGAGTTTATGAAATATGAACTAACAAAAAAATTTAATTTTACATATAGAAAATGTTATAATATATCTTAAATAGTTTTGTTATTAACTATTTAAGATATATTATTACAGATGATTAATATACAATTTTAAGATACTTAATATTAACAAATTATGTAAATACAATCATTGGTAATTTTTTTGAAAAAAATACTTTTTTATTGAAGTATATAAATTCCTATAACAGCAAATCACACAATTAAAAAACTCCATAAAAAGAATGTTATGAGATATTAAATAAGTGAAAACCAACCTTAGTAGCCAAGAGATTAAATATCTCTAATAAAATGGTTAAGAACTTGCAAGATGTCCTATGCATTCCAAGATTAGTTACAAAGTATACTTTGACAAGCTGAAAATATTGATCAAAGACTGGTAATAAATTCAGAAGCAGCCTGGAAAAAAAAAGGTTCAAATTATACATTAAAGTAAGTAATTGTTTATTGCAAATTCTATAAAATGCAAATAAAAAAAAATCATTAAAAAATTAATTTGAAAAATTTGTAAAATAACACTTTTGAAATGTACACAAGTAAATTAACTTTTATGTACAAAACATTTAAAATTTCCACAGCAATACTGATACATCTTATTTTGAAAATCACAATATTAATAACAAATTTTCAATATGCTTTAAAAAAATATGAAGCCCAAATTTCAAGGAGTACAATAAATTTTCCGTTATATTTTTATACTCTGAAAAACAACTATTTTTTATGCAATTTAAATTTTTTAAATTATTTTAATGCGTTTCTTAAAAAGATAATCTAAATAATCTGTCTAATAAAGCTACTAAAAAAATACGTCTAATGAAAGCTATTAAATACTTGAAGCATTAAAAAAAAACACCCTAATATTTTCCATGAATTTAAATAATTAAAAAAATGATACTATAAACAATTGACTAATACATAAAAGTAAACATTTACAAACCTTATGCTGTCATCGACAGCTTCAATATCAGCTTTAGATTTAAAGGACTGTTGCATCTCCTTTTGTAATTTCACTATCAACTTAGTAATACTCTGAAGCTGAAGATTTTTTTCAAAGTCTGATAAATATACTAATATTTTATTAGTAATTAGATTATCTGGACACATATTATCTTCAGAAGTATCTTTTTCATTACACGAAACAGATGAAGTAATAATATCTTGATATGCCATCAATATTTTTATAATGACTTTATGAGTAAGTGTAGACAAATTCTGATTTTGGACATTATCCTGGTTTACTTGATTTCTGTTTTGACCTTCCTTAGCTTCACCCAAAAGAATATTATACTCTTTTAGAGTCTTTATAGATTCATCTTGAATTTTGCATGTGAGTCTAGTTAAATTTCTAGTTAATTGTTGATTTTGATCAACATTGAATCCCTTTAAAGAGTTCAAAAAAACACTAAGAGATTTCAGCATAACTTTGAAAACTTTCACAATTTCCAAAAATTTTTTCCAAGATGTAAAGATCATAGTGTTTGATACAGACTGATATATTACATCAAAACCCTTCTCAAGCTCTGTTGTACAATCAGTGATGCTTTGGCAAATTCCATTCCAAAATGGATTAGTTTTGTTTAAACTACATAGTAATTTTTTATCCTTGTAAATACATGGGATTTCACCATGATTTCCTTTAAAGGAATCTGGAGTACAATTCATCAGGAATCCTAATTGCTGAATAACTGCCAAGTACTGTAC
The DNA here is from genome assembly GCA_019973955.1 of Trichonephila inaurata madagascariensis. Taxonomy (NCBI): domain Eukaryota; kingdom Metazoa; phylum Arthropoda; class Arachnida; order Araneae; family Nephilidae; genus Trichonephila; species Trichonephila inaurata. The sequence continues at coordinate 204,615 of BMAV01024552.1, forward strand.
CATCAAGTTGTTCAGTATTCCCTGAAATTACACAAACACACATAATTAAATTTTTATAAATTGAATGTTATTAATAAGTACTAAAACCAAGGGAAAAAACTTTGCCATTTTAAATTCAATTGTCTGCAGAAAAGCATATTTTTTAAAACAATGTCAATTAAGTAAATAGAGGTTATTATGCTCAAAGTAAACCTTGTCACAAATTTTTATCTTTATTAAAAAAAGTAACTGTATTTAAGTATTGAAACTGCAATATTTTCCAAAATATTTTGTAATTTACAGACAGAATATGAATTAGCAGGGATTGATACACATACAAATTTATACAAAATAAAAATTTGGAAAAGCAACATTAGTATAAAAGAAGGAAATGAATAAGTATTTAATTGCAAAATCAGAAAAAAATAATACAGACTTCTTTCTCTTATTTTAAAATGATTCAAGAAAATAATAATTTCTGTAAAAAAATTAATTTAAAATATTTTGATTTTAAAGTCTATTTCAGTACAATATTGAATTCAGAAATAAACTTCAAAAATATTAAATCAAAAATATTTATTGACAAAAAAAAAAAAAAAATTATAAATCTTTAGAGAAAAATTAGGATGTACTCATTTACATGGACCATTCTTCGCTATAATCTGAAATTAAATAAACATTCAATCTAGACTCAAAATATAGAAGGGAAGCAATAGCCCTTATATTTAACAATATAGCAAATATGGATTTTCTCACACAGTAAAAAGAGTCACAAATTTGAAAACTTTTTCAAAAAGTCCATAAAACTATATATATATAATTAAAAGTATTCTCGCAAATATATAAATAAATCATTGATTTTTCTTAAAATTAATGAATTCTTAATGTTTACAAATAAGTCTGAATCAAAATATTATTGAATATATTATATTCCTTATTGTACCTTTGTTTTCTAATTTATATAAGTGAAATAAATTACATTTTTAACACCACAAAAAGTCTTCCAAGTCCTATATGATTTGTTCCTTTTTAAATAATAGCAAGTATAAGTTCAATATGATGATTACTTATAAGCCTTATTGCACAGCTATATCATTTTAAACACAAGTATCCTGTGTTTAAAATTAAGTAAATAATCTATAGATAAAAATAAAGCAAAATTAAAAATATTAAGATTTTTCTTTAAAAAAATCCTGATAGGAAGGGAGAAAAAAATTCCATTTTGATTTTTACTTTTTTTTTAATCCTGAACATTAATAATTGAACTGTAGTATGATAATGCAATCCTTTTAAAACAATAAACAATCAGGTTCGGGTTTTAGATTTAACCAAAGGAAGCATTTTTAGAATAAAGTATCATGTTTTCTATTTTTAAATGTACAAAGTAATTTATAATAACTTACTTCCATTTTTGCGACATCATTTTCAGGTGGAATAATTAAAAATTTTTCTTGAGACTTTTTAATATCTGACAAAGTGAAGAAGAAACAACTGTAATGAAAGAATTATTTTAAATATTACTTAGAAAATTGCAGTGGAATACAGAAATAAAAATTATAAATTTATTTATTAATAAATGTAAGGTGTTTTTATATATTTACCCAATTTTGTCAATGTTGGCAGCTACTTTTACTATTGTCTCTCGTGCAGAAACAACATGTTGTACCATGTTATTGCTATAACCATTTATTCTATATATTATGTCAAGAGTAAGTTCCTACAAGAAAAAAAAATTTAAATATTTATACACAATTGTTATTTGTAAAATAAAACAAATAACTTTTTCAGAAATTATAATTTCTATGTCTCTAAAAAATTATTTTCCTGAAAATATTCAAGTTCATACATCGTCATGTTGAAGCGGAAGCATGTAAATTACATGGCTGAACTAAACGTTATAGAGAAGGCTACCGAAGTAGGAAATCAGTAAACTCTGTAAGATTCTTTAATGTTGATGAATCAAATATTCAATTGTTGAGGGAAAAACAAACAAACTAATTTTGAAAAATACATCCCAACGCTTTTAAATTATGGACTCAATGAAGCACATCTTAATGAGAATGTTAAAAATGCCATGAAGTTCGCACTTGCAACTAATACATGCAGGACTGATAAAGAAATCACAGCCTTTAGATGTCGGAATCAACAGATATTTTAATCCAAAAGTCAGAAATTATGGAAACAATAGATGTCCGATTTTAAAAGAGAATTTTACACAAAAAAAATTTTCTGTACAATTTATTATATATAATTTTAATCATATTGTGCATTTCTTTTTTAAAATTTTTCTGACACTACATATTTTGGATTATTTGCTGTAAAAATTGCTGCAGATTATGCAACATTTCATTTTTTTCCCCCCTCAAAAAAAGAATGCAGATAATACGCCACTGCAGATTATATACAAGAAAATATGGTAATATAAGTCTCTAGGACTTATAAATATTCTTTACAACCTCAGTTGTAATGTATTTGAAATTATGAGATTTTGTAGCTTACTTTTAATTATTATAAATATTTAGTATTAGTTCTCAAGGGGGAAAAAAGAAAGAAACAATGGGATCTACTAAAATTTATTTCATTGCTTTCAGTTAACCCGATACTCTAAGCATAAAGTTAGTTTTGTCCTAAAATCCATGAGAAAACAAATATAAATTAATCTTAAAACAACATTTTCTAGTTTGATGATTTTCATATAATGGAATTCAGAAATTTTAAAATAAGGGTATAACTATACATAATGAAAAACATTTTATTAGTTACTGTGCTGTCCCTTCATCAGAAATTAATTTTTTTATTCCCACAAACAGAAAATTTAACAAATGACACAAGGAATAAAAAAAATAAATCTACACCTATAATATATTACATACATTGCTAACTCTTTCATGTGCTGAATTTTTGACAGAAATAATGCGCTAGAGAAAAATAATTACAAATATTTTAGATAAACCTCACAAAACTATAGTTATTAAACAAAAGCTGGTACATATTAATAATATTAAACACTTTTTCAAATAAAGGGTGTCCAAAGTTTTAAAAAAAATAGGAGGTACACATTTTGTACCACCACACTTCAAGTAGCATTATAGTTCTGGAAACATGATTTTTTCTTCCCTAGGCACAATAGAACTTTGCAGACACAACACATCCATTCTGTACGAACTTGGATTGCTTTTGTGCTGCAAGCAGCACATCGAGCTTCTTATTCTGGATCTGAATACTTTTACTGGTTGTCTGATGTTTATTTCTTGAAATTACAAATGCAGAACTGACAAATCTCTTCTGAAGTCCTTCAAGCTCAACTTTGGAAGATTCAATTCCTGATAGATGACATATGCATTGACTTACACTGGCATTGATGAAGTACCAGAAAATTTTATGCCAACATTTTTTACTTTTTCTTTCTATCTCATACGTACCTTTAATTTGATCAAATCTCATCCAATCCATGTGCCTATTGTAACCAGACTAGTATTAGTTGTATTTATTTTTTCCTGAACACAAGCTAAATACAACTCATTCAGGACATTTGTGTAATTTTGTATGTACTATTATTTAATAAATTATTATTATTTGAAAAAAAAATGTAGCTTTCAGCAAATCTGTCCATTATTGCAAAAAAATAAGCGGAATGCATTTTGTATTTGTAAAAAAGATGGACTTCAATAGCGTGGAGGTACATTTTTTGAACTCTCATATTTTCACACTAGAAATGCACATGTGAGGTTCTAATTATTCTAATACTGACTTATTTAGTTACATAATATATGTACTTACTAGATTTGTTTAAATATCACAAGAATCCCTTTCATTTACACTTAAAAATACACAACAGTCACTTTCAAAAAATACCACTCAACAGACTCACAGATGATCAAAGAATGAACTACTGCATAAACTCATTGCATACAATATCTAGCATTAATTTCTGAGGAATTCAAACAAGTGGTACGTTTTATGTACCACCACACAAAAAATGAATAAGAATTAGTAGTACAACACATGTATCACCAAGCATGAAATAGTTAAACATATTAAAATACAATTAAATGTAAAAAAGTTTTAAACAGCTTTTTTAAATTTTTTTATTAACAGTATTTTTTATATAAAAAATATATAAAATACCTTGCTAGGCAATTCCATGCATTTCTGTAGCTGAGAGTATTGAGCAATACTCTTGTAAAAGTAATGTTCACTATCTTCTGATGTTTTTAAAACTAGTTCCTCAAATTTTCTAATAAAAAATAAAACAAAAATTTATAATTTTTTTTCTGTTTTTCTTCCCTTAAATAATTTCTTCGAAATACTTCAAACATAGAAACACTTGTATGGAAATGATGTTATTTTCATCAATAAAAAATCTTATTATTATTACGATTATTTATGTAAAAAAGGATATCAATTATATTTCATTTTCATTTGATTCTATAATTTTTTAAAAATGAAATTAGTCATAAGTGGATAATATCAGAAAGATTTCCTGATATAAATTTTATAAACAAGACAAAATTATTACAACTGATATATTTACAATATATTTAATAAAAACACAGAAAATAGATAAGACTTCTTAAAAGAGTCAGTCTTAAAGGGAAAAGGATGTATGTAAAGAGGATTTCACATTATTAAAAACTTTTTATTTAAAATTGGATTTTGATATTCATAAACATATTTCTATTGAAAACAATTTAAAAAGATTTCTTTATTGCAAATTTTATTCATGAGTCTCACGAACATCGTTTCTTTGTAGAAACAAATAAAAAGTGTCATTATTCTGAAAAAATAACTAAAATAAAAATAATTAATCTGTTACATTTTTCAAATAAATTAAATACCAAAATATTTCATCAGTGAATAGTTATAAAAATGACTATTATTACAATAAATGTTTACCTGTCAAGCTTCATCATTTTCATCTGTGATGGATCAAATGCGGGTACCATCAGCATAATATCTACATTGCTATTCTTGGCAGAAATTATTCCTTGTCTATACGACAATCCTTTAAAAAAGAAATGTACACAAAAAAAGATAAGATACATAAATGAAAGACAGTATATCTTTGAATTTTAATCTTTTCACAGGAAATTAAAAAATAAATATCAAGCTTTAAGGAATGTAACACTTTCCCAAAGAAATATAAAGATTAAAGATATAAAGGATTGCATAAAAAAATAGATTAATCTAACTTTGAACAAGACAACTTTTAAACCTAAACTAAAAAAAAAAATTGCAATAAGTATCTAAAATTAGCTATCACATAGTAATACGCAGATTTAGGAAATTATTTCATACCCATTACTCTTAGGTTTTTAAATAATGTAGCCAACATTTGTCTTTTCTTTTGAATAAGAATCAATGTTTGCTTCTTCTCTTGAGATCTGGTACACATTTTCTATAAAAATAAAAGATTAATTAAAAAAATTATGATTCCAGTGTAGTACACAATTATTCAATATTTAAATTCTATTCTAATATGTTTATTTTCAAAATGAATCAAAAATAAATAATAAAGCAATCCTTTGTTTTAGTGTGCATGTTAAATAGGTGTAAGGAGAGAGAGAGTATGTATTTAAAGATCAACACATTCACAAATAAGAATTCTCCCCCCCCCACCCACAAAAAAAACCACCCAAAATGAAATCCAATTAAAAAGATAAAATTCGAGAGAGGTAAGACAACATTCTTTTAATTACAACCCAAGATTTGAAGTTTGTCAAAAGAGATGAGAATATTTCCAGAAAAATTTATTTTTTGTTTTTATAGCATAATGAAACCTGTTATTCTATTTATATTAGTTAATAAAAAATATACTTTTTTCCTTTTTTAAGTCTGAGTCAATCTTTTGCAAATTTAGCATACATTTTTAATTATAATTACAAGATAAAAATATAGAAACTATTATGAAACACATTTTCTTTCTTGAAATCTAAATTTTGATGTTCTTGTACATTTAGTAAATAAAATTTATATCAGAATCAAATGAATTTGAATACAACAAATATCAATCAATCCCATCCACATTTAAAAAACAATTTGTATTAATAAACATTTCACCTTTTTAAATAATGGCCTATATATTGAAACGAAACTTAATATTTATGCTTTTAATTCAATTCTGATAGAAGGTTTATTTATCTATTGCCTAGATTTTTACGATACGAGGCGGTCGGTTGAAAGGTTGAAGGTGGTGTATTATTTTCCACAAGTCTTAAAAGGTTGTATCCTTTTATTTATTTTTTTATTTAGTTGGTTCCCTCTTCAGAGCAAGATGGTTCCCCCCCCCTTCCGTTGGTTTGATTTTTTTAGTAATTTTCCAATTTCTATTTTTCTCTGTTTTTTTTTTTTTTTTAAAAAAAGAAAATTCAAGCTGAGTCATTCCAGTTTTATCGTTACCGATGGTGAGGAACAACCCTTAATCACTAATATTTTAATAATGGAATCAGAAATTTCAAAATTCTTCAGATCTTCTGTAAGGGATGCGGAAATCATTTTACGAGCTGGACAAAAAATTACATCTGAAATCAATATATTAGTAGAAAGTAGTCAAGGACCCTCTCAGATTCCAAAATCCAACCCACAGCTATTACATGCAGAAATAAGGAATAAAATTGCTCGTCATGAGAACATAAAAAGTATGTCTTTTACCCGTAATGGAAAAATAAGATTCTCTATGCTAGACCCAGTATGTGCAGCACAAATACTATCTCTTGAGAAAATTTTAAATGTGTCGGTTAAAACGAATATTCTTTGGGAGGGAATCACATCTAGATTCCTTATTTATGAGATTCCACTTGATATATCTCTAAATGAGATTGCAAAAGAACTACAAGAAACCAATAATTTAGAAATAATAGAAATGAGGATTTATTAAAAAAGGGACTCAGCAACAATTCTCACCAATATTAATCACAATACTCGGGACAACTTTACCGGAAACTATAAAACTGTGGTTCATTAATCACAGAATTCAAAATTTCATAGATAAACCCAGACAATGTACAACCTGTTTCAGTTTCCTGCATTCTACCAGATTTTGCCAAAAAACTGCAATATGTATCAACTGTGGTATTTCGCATTCAGGACAATGTTCTAATAACTCGAGATGCATAAATTGCAAAGGTGATCATCCAGCTAACTCAGTAAATTGCTCCAAATATATAAAAGAAAAAAAGATATTGGAATTGAAATGTGAGCAACATCTTACATTGGGAGAAGTGCGAAGAAGATTCCGTGACAATAAAAGGACATCCTATTCTGCAGTAATCCAAATATGCAAGACTATCTGGAAAAAAAAAACTTGAAAACATGCTGACATCTTTTCAAACAATATTAGAAAAGCAAACCTCTTTAATTATGGAAGCTTTTCAAAAAACAATGGAGTCTGTACTTTCTCACCTTAGCAAGGTTTTTGAAATGGGAAAATCAAGTCATTCCCCATTGCGAAAGAAAAAAGCTCTAGGTAACAAATCCTCAATCCATAAAACACGTGCATCTAGTGAAAGTGACGCATCCAATAACATAGACATAGGATAATTATGGAATTATGATGGTTTTTGTAAATACGTTCCTTTTTTTCGAATTTTTGTTTTGGGGGCTAATTATTGTCTTCATTAGTTTATTTTTCTTTCCTCAAAGGGAGGATAGTTTTTTCTAGTTAAATTTTTTTCTTTAATATTTATGAATATAATTCAATGGAATTGTAGAGGCCTCAAAAATAAATTCATATGGTTAAATATCCCTCCCTTTTCTGAAGCAGATATCTGGATTTCTCAAGAAACCTTTTTATCAATTCATGATAACATAAATTTCCCAAATAAAACCATTTTTAGAAAAGACAGATCAGGTGGTGGTTTAGTAATAGCTGTTCCTTCAAATATTTCTGCACAACAGATTCCTATACAGATTCAACAAATCAAAGATTTAGAAGTCCTCGCAATTAAAATAGTTCGAAATATTTCATTTTATATTGTAAATATTTATGCTCCACAGGGATTTAATATTATATTGATTAAATCTTTTCTTGAATCCCTAACGGCTGCAATGTTCATTTTTGGTGATTTTAACCTTCATCACCCGATGTGTGGGGATCGAATCACATCTCAAGGTATAGTAATGAATTTGTTGAATGGATTACTGATTCTAATTTGGTTCTTCTTAACACGACTGTTCCCACATATAGAAGTTCAGCAGGTACAGCATCATTAATAATCTTACAGTATGTTCTTCAAGCATGTCTGGATACTGCAATAGTTATGTTTTAGATAACTCTTTTGAAAGTGATCATAGTCCAATTATTACAGAGCTTTCTCTCTTCAATTCAAATAAGCGAATTTTTAAAAAAGTAAACTGGCAAGCTGTTATGCACGAAACGCATTTTATTTTAAATAATCCAGAAGTTTATTCTGAGAATCTTTCCAATAAGATATCACAAGTTATTACTAATAATATTAGGGAAATTAAAGTTTCGAATAGATCCTTCCCACCATGGTGGAATAGTATCTGTTATAAATTCTATAAGCTTAAAAAAATATTTAGGAAGAGAGCTATTAAAGAGATTTCACCTGAATTATGGATCAGATATAAACAATATGTGAGCAAACAGATTCCACATTAAAAATGCCAAAAGAATGTACTGGGACAAAATATGCAACAATATTTCTAATCCCAAGATGTTTTTTAATATTCTGAAAAAATTTTCCACAGTTACTAACACTGATCAAAAACTTAATATTCTTCAACTTAATAATAGGTTTATCACTCATCCTCAATTGCAAACAAATATGTTTGCAGATTATTTTGCATCTAAAAATGCCTATCATGAACCACTTCCTTTGGATTTTCTCAACGACAAAAATAACCTTCTTAATAAACCATTTCATATTTTTGAATTACATAATGCAATAAAAAATTCAAAAAACACAACTCCTGGAGCTGATCATATTACAGCAACTTTCTTTAAAAATCTTGATCAAAATCAATGTAATGTAATTTTAAGATATTTTCAAAAACTATTTGATAATGCAATTGTTCCAGATTCCTGGAAGCATGCAATCATTCTCCCGATTCCAAAACCATGTAAAGATAAAACTAAGATGTCTTCCTACAGACCAATAGCTCTGACTTCTGTATTTTCAAAAACTGTAGAGAGAATTTTAACTAATCGGATTTCTTACTATTTAACTAAAGAAAGAAAACTTCATCCCCAACATTATGGTTTTGTTCCTTTCAAAGATAGCAGAAGTGCTACTTATCTTGTACATAAGGCAATAATGAATGCAAAATTACAGAAACAATTTTTTGTAGGAATAAGTTTAGACATTAAAAGTGCATACGACTCTGTTTACGTGGATGGTCTTATTTATAAATGTTTACAAATTGGTATAGCAGGAAACATAGCAAATTGGATACATAAATTTCTCACATCTCGAACATTTCAATTAAAATGGAGGGGTTATTTTTCTCCCAAAAAACTTGTTCCGCAGGGTCTAGCCCAAGGCAGTGTCCTATCTCCTATTTTATATACTATTTATATGAATGATATTTTCGATACCTTAGAGTCAGAGTTGAATGTCTGGTTTATGCCGATGATATATTTATATTTTGTTCTCATAAATCCCTTGATGTTATTTGCAAAAAAATACAAAATACACTGGAAAGAATTTCTCAGTGGTGTAAATATTGGAAACTGAATTTAAGCCCAGAGAAATGTACAATAGCTGAATTATCGAATAAAAGAAATTATACTCTTCCTAATATTTTGTTAGCTGGATTTCCCCTACAATGGCAAACTTCTATTAAATACTTAGGAGTTTTTTTTTTCTAAATGCTGTCAAAATTCTTATATTAAAAATCAACTAAGTAGTAAAGCTTTGAAAAGGATAAATGCACTGAAGGGTATGGCATATAAACATTATGGGCCAAGATCAAGAGATCTCATTAATTTAGTTAATAATAGCATATGCAGTGTTTTTTACTACATTTGTCACATTATAAATAAATGGTCTGAAAATCAATTAAAACCTTTCAATGTTATTCAAACTAAAGCCCTCCGAATAGCCTTAGGTCTCCCTCAATGGACCCCAAATATTGTGCTACTAAAGTTAGCTGGTCAAGAAATTTTGTCAAATAAAATTAGAAGATTGGCAAACAAGTTTTTTATTACTCAAATCTCTAATAGAGATTTTTCTTCTCTTTATTACAATAACCCCGAGACAATGAATCTTAATGTTTTGGAAGAAGATAAAAATAATATCATTAGTGTACTTCATGATTTAAATGTTGATGATGATCAAATTATTTCAATTCCCAGATTAACTACCTTTTTAGATCTTCCATGTAAAATTTATATCAATAGTTTTAAATTTCAAGATAAAAATCTACCGATTCCTGCAATAAACGTTTTATTTGATGAAACGATTGAACGTAAATTTCAAAAGTTTTTCATTATCGCTACTGATGCTTCAAAAAAATCACCAAATTACTTCGATAGCAGGTATATAAAAAAAAATCTTAATTTGCTTACAGAATCAGCCATTACAACTCCGTTTTTACTGCAGAAGCCTTGGCTATTTGTCAAGCTTTAGATGATCTGGTGGATTTTAATGTAAATTTACTTCTCTTGTCGGATAGACTTTCTGCACTTCAAAATTACTCGACCAAATCCCATAAGGTATTCATAGACTCTCTAGTAAAATTTACATGCTATCTAACTACATTAATCAGTTAATTCTGCTTTGGATTCCGGGACATTCAAAAATTAATTGGAATGAGGAAGTGGATAATCTCGCAAGATCGGTCACAGAGTCCAATGTTTACATTGACTGGATTGCCTCAGAAGACATTCATAAAAATATACATCGAAATAGAATTAAAAAAATCAATGAAAAATTTTACTTAAGCAAATATTTTGAAAAATTGGGAAATATTCCGACCATTGATATTATTTCAAAGTGGACAGAGAATCGAAGAGAAGAAATTTTAAGCACTTGAATCTTCAGTAAAATGATTATCACTCTAAGCCTTCTACATAAATTTAACTTACAGGATAATGCAATGTGTACCACATGTAATTGTATTAATGATTTGGACCACATTATACTAAACTGTAGCAGATATACTAGACATCGAAACAACCTCTGGTCTATTCTTCATATTGATCCACATTCCACTATCACGTTTAGAGATGTTTTGGAAAAAGCAATGTATAACAAATCAACTTTCAGAATCTTTTTAAAGGGAATGAAATATTTTAGTATTTACTAATCTATTAAGTTTTTCCTACTTTTTCTCCTTTTTTGAGGGATCATAGCCTGTGTTGCTCTATATCCCCTTCAACCTTTCAATCAATCAATCTATTGCCTTTTGCTAAAGGCTAAAAAAATTATAAACATTTACATAGTGAACTCATAAATTTTTTAAATATACATCAGATTCTGATAATCAAATATTTTGGTATCAACCTTATTGAAATTTTGGTTGTATATAACAAAGATAAGATACTTACCTTTCCCAAATCAAGAGTGACATTTTGTAGAGTCTCAATGACAGTACCTTTATTAAGGGAAAAAATGCAATTGTTAAAAAAAAAGAGCTTTTAACAACATGTAATACAATAAACATAGCTACAAGTAAAACCATCCACCTGTTTCTTCTGTCTTGGAAAAATAAAGAAACTTGTTACTCAGGAAAACAATTTTAAACATTTCTTTTTTAAAAATTTGAGAGTAAAGTGATTTAGCACAAAAACATAGATATTAAATCACTCGACTCAAGAAAGTTTTTTTCTTTTGAAGTAAATGAACATCTAAGACTGGAATTTTGTTCTATGCAAGATTGCAATCTTAAGCTCTTTTAAAATTATAAATTTATGAGAATCTTAATAATGACAAAACACAATCTTATACATTAAATACAAAAAAAAAAAAAGTTTATTTAAATATAATTGACAAAAATTAGATTAATGATAACTTACCACAAAATTCATTAAGAGTGTTGATATGATTAGTAACATTAAATGACTTAGATATTTTTTTAGTTAATTTCTTCAAACGCTTATAACGTTGAGGCATCCCTTGAAACAATCCTTCTCTTTCTTTGAAATAATCCTCTACAAGCTAAACAAGGAATTGGGAGGGAGAAAAATTGAAACTATTAATTATACATATTAACACATTCCCATAATGAATAAAAGAATTAAAAGTTTTACTTGCCAGTAAAAAATTATTTAAAACACCTTTTTTAAAGTACCATTAAATATTCTTTAGATGCAACAGCAGATATTAATATTAACTATTGAAATCACTCAGATAATTGAATTTCAGCCCCAAAACAGTTTTTAAAGGCAATCTTCCTTTTTGATAGAATAATTTAAAAAGAGGCATTCATGTGAATAAAAGAAAACATAGTTATCAAAAGAAATTTCAGTTTTATTAACATTTATAGTTATCAATGTAGCTCAAGAAAACTAATAATGAATCAATAGAAGGAAAAAAAATAATGCTACTGAGTTACCTTTTAATACAATTTTCTTACTACAGATGAATTTTTGCTTTAGAGTGACTGATTTCTTTCCACAAAATAAACTGAAATTTCTTTTTAAAAATGGGTCCCATCTTACACATTTGACATGAACTCTTTTAACCTAATGCTTTTCAAAAGTATAAAATCTCCAAAAAATAAACATTTTCCAATTTTTAAACTAATTAAATTAACTCATTTTTAAATCATAATTTAATTTGAGTCACAAATAATATCAACACTGCCCAGTGAATTTATTAACCCTTTCGCAGTGCATCCTGTGATTTCCACAGGTACGCATTTTTTCCGGATATTTAGCGGCGCAACTCGAGCTGTTCCTGCGTATGTTTTTATGTTTCTATTTTTATGATCTAATTTTATATTTTGAAACAAAAACTCTTTTACAAATATTTTTTTGTATATTTTAACTCTAAACTGGAAATTTAGTAGGAAATTTGAAATACATAATAAAAAGAATACGCGATTTTGAACCTACTTTGATAAAATAACTACACAGCGAGAGGGTTAATGTCACAGTGTAAAGCAACACATGGGCTATTAAGGAAGGACCTTGTAATTTGGAACCTTGGTCAATTGACGAGGATGACACCAAGTTGGCACCCCCTCACTTAACTACCACACCATGCCAACACAAGAGAACATAAAGCCTCAACAAATTTATTGTGCATGGGCCCCCTCTACACAGCAGGTCTGCAGCGACACCAGGAAATTTTGCACAATTCTGATAATAATTATGGAAACCATCAAGGATGCAATTGATCATTTTCTTTAAGATTGCAGATAACATAAACTAAGAAAATAATAAGCCTTTTAGATTCAGTGCCTAATATTTGCTTCTTGTTAGACTCCAAAAATTTATTGTTTATTGCTTTTATGAAATGCAGCTAAAAATAGGCATATAATATCAGAGTTATATGAAGCAATTTAGAGGCATTAGATGTAGAACAATCAAATAGCACTCTAGATGAATTCATTTATAATATAATGTCACTCTAGAAAAATTAAACATTTTCCAGTGGAAGAAAAGTGAAAGGTACAAGAAATAAGTAATGATATTAAGGCTGTATCACATATACATTTTTCGTGCAACTTTTTTGTTAAATTTTTTGCCTAATCTGAGGGGGAAGGGTTGCAATAAATAAAACAGTACGCTACGACGTCAGCCGTGCTCTATCTCCACATTGAAAAATTACTTGCCGATTTTTCTGCTTCAGAAAACGAACATCCAAAATTATTTCGCTCATACTTTTGTTGATGGGCATAAACAGAAATGGAGCACTATTCTATTTAAAATATTATACATCATTAAAAACATTATAAGCCATATCTGATGCGTTTGACAAAATCGAAGTCGCCATCTTGTTTGACATAGGGCGCTGAAGAACCCTATTGGAAGGAATTTCAAGCAACTTTTATTTGGAACAACTTTTTGAGCTTACTAGCATAAAGTTGTATGAAACTCAGTTCTATGGTAACTGAGTAAAAATTGCAAAAATGGCTAGAGGCGTGTACATGTGATACAGCCTTTACATAACTGGACAAATGAATTCATGTTAAACAGATTAATTAACCCAGTAATATAATATATATATATATTAATTCAATCGCATTTGAGTCATTAACAGTTACATTGAACCTGTTCAATACCAATGAGAACTGTAAAAAATATCGATACAACTAATTTTTTTTTTTTTGTTTTTCAGTTTAACAGCCTTGTACAAATCCGATTGATGGAGAAAATGTGAATTTTCACAGTAAAATGTTCTTTATGGTAAAAATATTATGTAGAAATAAAAATAGTCACTGAAAATGTAACAAAATTTACACTCTGTGATGCCACCTTTATTTAATTACTTACCATTTCACTTGTAGCTGACAAAAAATAGGACCTCTTGATATTTAAAGTCCATGTTGGTCCCTCTGCCAGATCCTGCTTAGATGGAATAGTAAAGGCATTTCTTGCAGGTATTTTTAAGGCATTCTATAAATTAAATTTATTTTTAGTAACTTTATAGTTATTTAAGAGACTCATAGAAATGAGTCAAGGCCTAGAAAAAAAATAATGATTATATGAAGTTATAGGAACATCACACGTTTTGAAAGATAATATTTTAGTCTTGTTACAACATGAGTAAAGTACTTTAGTCAATCATAGATGGTCGTTTAACTCAAATGTAAAAATAAAGGCAATAAAGATAACATGAGATATTTTTGGAAGATGACCAAGTAAAACATATTATGAATAAACAAAATGGAAAAAAAAAAAAAAAATTAATTATACAGTTAACTAGAATAAGATTAAAACATAGTCTTTTTTAACATCTGAAATTTAAATTAATATATTTTAAGCCCATTTTCTTTAAAAATAAATTAGCTTTTAACAAACACAATTTTATCTTATAAAACTCTGAGACTTCCTCATGCTTAAAGAGAAATTTAATTTTTAAAAATTTTATTTACCATAATGAATAAGTGCTACTTTCTCTTGCTGAGTTTTATAAATTCTTCTCAGTGTTAGATACATTGACAGTGATATTAGAAATCTTTGTATTTTGCTTATGGATGCTTTTCATTGTCAGTTCTTGTCAGAGAATTCCTCATTGTTCGAATTCTGACATTTCAAGTTAAATTTTACTAATCAGTGTTTCATCTCTATATTTATCAGCTATATGTCCCGCCTTTTAAAAAAGTGATGAATCACTATTAATAATGGTAATATATGTTATGAATGTGAAGAGCTCTTTATTTGGTATTCTAAAAAAACAAAGTATAAACTTGTTTTTGTCATTTCAATTCTCCACAATGATAAGAAATTTGACAAAACCATCAGTAGCGTGCCGTCAAGCCGGTATAGTGGTTAGTAACGCAGACTGCGGTGCCTTAGGGCCTGGGTTCAAATCCCGGAGAAGGCATGGGGGTACTCTAAATAGCTGTTGAGCCGCCAGTCCTCTCGTGAGGTTGGTGCAAGGGGAAGAGAGGTGGGAGGCCCTTGATCACCCTCAGGGTGTTCTCCCTTTAAATTGGGGTGGAGCTGAGAAAAAATCGTACTGTCACCTGCATGGTGCTCAAAGCTAAGGCTAACTACAGGCAAAAAATTTTGACCTTAGCCGCGATGAATTTCATCTGCTGTTACTGTCAATCAGGTGGCATATGTTACAACATCAGTAGTGTTGCCAAACCACCTGAGATTATAGCTTTTTTATCCTTTTAAAGGTGATACCACTGATGAAATGAAAGTCGTTTGTTCTATGTCTAAAATTAGTTGCCAATGGTCTTTGACAGTTATTTTCCTTTGTTAAATATTGGAGGAATAAATTATCAAATTAAATTCAAGCTGAGTGCAGAAATTATAGAAGAACAAAGGTTGTTCCTAAAGAAAATGATTCTAGACCTAAAGAAATGTTATTTATAAACCAGAACTTAAAATTCAAGCATTGAACTGAAGAGAAAGAAAAAAATGAAATAGCTTGTCAGAGAGCAAGACAGTGAGAAAGCTGGATGAAATAAAATAAGAATTTTGTTATTAATGTTCATGGAAGGGGGTAGTGTAACAACCTTATATGTCCTAATCATTTCATATATATTTGTAATTTCTGATGTAATTTAGGCGTGTGATCAAAAATGGATAAATTGAAATATGCAAATTTTAATCAATTTTTAATAAATATAATTCCTAATACACAATTAGCATCTAAATGAAATTAAAAAGATTAAAAATATATAGATTAAAAAACTTTTTTAAAATGAAATTTAATGATTGCGAGAGAAAATAGCATGAGCGAGTTCTTCCATAATGAAATTAAATGCAAATTCCCAGAGATGAATAGTCGTTCATATGAATTTCATAAACTATTACTATCACCTTACCTCCAAAGCTTTTACTTCTTTCACAATGAAGCAATGAGATTTATTGATAGAGATTCTAAGAGCATCAAAGTTGCCATCCTTCCAGCGAGCTATTTTCACATATTCCTATAAAAGATACATATATAGAGATAAACAGTAAATATCTCATTTGTTTCAGATAGTCTTCAAAGAAAAAAATATAGCTCACTTTGAATTCCTTATCCATAGGCTTTCTAATTTGTAAAATTTCATTGTTAACACAGGGCAGAAACTGTTTGTAATAACTGTACAAATTAAAAAGCAAATGTTCCAGTTTTCCTAAAAATTAAAATACAGGTATTTGTTTTAAAGAATAATATATTAATATATATCACAAATTATTTGGCAAAGGAAAAATTATAAAAAGTTTACTTACTATATGTTTTTTTAAAGTTTGACAACCTACAAAACAGTAAAAATGTATGCAAAATGCTCAATCTTGCAGAAAACTCTCCTAAAGATGAATCATCTAAGAACTGTTTCAGACTACTAATCAGAGATTTAAATTCATCATCATCCTTGGAATTCTAGAAATAAACAAAGGCATAAAACGTTCTAAAAAATTCTTCATCAACATGTATGATGCATGTTCAAAATTATCAATCCTTAATTTTATCAGCACAAACAAATGAAATGAATTATCTGTCCTTCACTAGAGATGAGTAAGAGGCATCCAGGTGCACATGCAAATTTACTCCTGACAGCAGATAGTCAGCCAATTGCAGTTGCTCACTGTGTAGAAGTGAAGTGTGCTCTTAAGATTTTGATTTTTTGTAAAATGACAGAACTATTTGAGCAATATTGCATTAAATTTTCCATAAATCTTGGTAATACCCAAACAAAAACATTTCCAAGATTTGACACCAATCTTCAGGAATGGTGCCAAGAACATCTCAAGTGTAAAGAGGTATATCCATTTCAAAGACGGTCTTATATCGCAGTCAGTAAGCCATGCATTGATAGACCCACATATTGAAACGTCAATGTTACCACAGAAGTGGTACAATTTTGCCTTATCTGTCTATGAATCAGGAGAGGATAAGGATGGGGGTTGGATGGATTCAATTTTGACCAAGGATTCAGAGATAAAGAGTGTCTGCAAAATTCGTATCAAAACTGCTGGTGAAACAGAAGCAATCATTGGGCATACTGGACTGCAGTGATTCTAACTTTCTGAAAAACATTATCACTTATCAGAATGACCTTGACATCTTCACAGTGAGAATATTCATCATCTTTCAGGTCAAAAGAGCACAGTAAGTCTGTGGCAATGTGCAGATTGTGCTGACTATTTTCTTTGACACTATAAACACACATTAAAAGTCACAACCCTTACCTGGAGGTCTTTCATTTCCCTCAAGTTACTGTGTAAAGCTAATGACCAGACATGTGGGCCAAAAGGTGGCTACTCCATCATAATTCAATCGCCCATTCTTTAAATCTGATTCGAAGTTTCTTGGCCAAATAAAGCCATCCTAAATTTCTTTAAGCTTTTTACTATCCTAAATATGACTTTTTGCCTATTCCCAAAGCTGAAATACCACATAAAGAAATCAAGTGAAGTGATTATGCAAAATGTGATGACCCATTTGAACAGCATTCTAAACAATTACTTCCAATGACAAAACTGCTAAAAGGAGTGCATTGCCCAAAACACTACTTTGAAGAAAATTAGGATATGAACAATCCATATGAATAATTGTATTTTTGCCAGTCAAAGGTTTGATACTTTTTGAACACATCTTGTACATAAAATAATGGACTTAATTTCAAAAACTAACATAAATTGAAAATTCTAATAATCAATTACATGAGAGAACTACTAATTACTTCTATTGCATGAAATTAATCAAATTTGCATCAAATAATTTATAATAAATGTACTTATTAACGCTTATAACAATTATTTATTATCAACCATAAAACAAAATATCATCACATTACTACTTTGCAGTAAAAATTACATACTCAATAATTTTAGTACCAAAAGAAATATAAATTACACATTTAATACTTAAATTACAAAATTAAAAAATTAAATAAAAAAAAAAAAAAAAAAAAAAATTATACTAATAGAATGAAGAGTTAATAAGATTTGAGTATTAAAGTATAACCTTCTTAATAAATTTTAAAATGCAAATTTATAAAAAGTTAAGAGAAAAACAAGGGGCATTTTTTTAAGTAAAATAACATCCACAGAGATTTAATTCAAAAAGAAAAGAAAGTTTAGAAATATTTATAGTTGAAATTAACCAACCAACCTTTATAGAAGAAGCAAATAAACCGAACATATGGAACCACCACTTCGTACAGTTTCTTTGTTGTTTTAGAATAACAACATCCAGTGCTTTTTTCCAAAGACTAAAAAGAAAATGCATTTATTTTACAGAATAGAATAAACATGTTTTCATTTGCATATAGTATCAATGGTGAAGCTAGTCTAAGTGAGCCCTGTATTAAAAATTCCTTGAGGGCCCTTTTTGGAGGTATCTTAAGACTTTTTTCTTACACATGTTGAGGCCCTGTATCATTGATAAGGCGATAGCTACACCCCAGTATAGTACAGTATCAAGTAAAAGAATCTCATAGAAAAAAGTGCTTATTACTTTGTATGATTACATGG
Organism: Trichonephila inaurata madagascariensis; assembly: GCA_019973955.1. Lineage (NCBI taxonomy): Eukaryota > Metazoa > Arthropoda > Arachnida > Araneae > Nephilidae > Trichonephila > Trichonephila inaurata. The sequence continues at coordinate 223,645 of BMAV01024552.1, forward strand.
ATATTTTTGGAGGAAAAGCTTAACTGATAAATTCTAATAAATATAATGTCATGCACTGAAACACTTACTTAAGTTCTAGAGATCTAAATTCTATAATTTTTTCAGTTACTTGTTCTCTCTCTGGTTTTAGCACATCCTTCCATAACTAAAAAGAAACAACATAAGTTAATTATTCATCTTAATTCAAGACAAAGTATACCAGAAGTACATGGATAAATAAATAAATTAAATAGTTGACCTGCATTGCTTCCAAAATAAGATCCAATCCTGCAGCAAATTTCATTACTGGGTCAGTAATGGGAAAACTGAGAACTCTGTTCACTATTTTTAAAATCTGAAAGGAAAATAATCACATATTGTACTAAAATAAAATCTGAACCAAAAAAGAAATTATATACAAAGCACACAAATCTTTAAACATTTATTTTAGAGGTGATAAGATACTTTGAAAGGAATTAAGACTACACACATTTAAGTTCATTTTTATGAACTGAATCTTTGTAGATGACGTTTTAAAACTCTTTAATATTTAAAATTTCAGAATTACAAAATGGGAATAAGTCATTTTCTGTACCAAATTATAAACTTGAAAAACATTAACCCTTTTTTGTTTGGCACTGCATCTCATACATTCAGCATTTTTGTGTTTGAATGGTTGGCGTTGAATGCCATGTGATGAAGAGAAAAATTTCATCCTTGACACTTAATTCATTGTTACTGACACATTTTTAAAATTCCACATATATTTTTTTTTCTCCTATTTATGTATATTTCTACAAGATGATGCAATTAATCCTACTTTCTTTACAGTTAGAATACCTGACTCATCAAAGTAAAATCAAAATTCCTTCCTTTTGAACTTTCAGTGATTTCACTTTCATTAATGTTATTTTTACATGTCAAAATAGTTTTAATGGATTCGGAAAGTGATTTCAAGAAGAGTGAATTTAATATCTCTTAGTCAAAAAATGCTAGTTCTGATTTATAAAATGCTAATATTTATTCAGATTGTATGAATCAGAAGATGAGGATTTGAGCTCAATAAGGATATCATAGAAGAAGAAAAAAACTCATTTTTGACATAATTTTAATAATAATTTTTTTTTATATAAGCAGATATTTATCATAAACACCTCAAAGCAGTAACAATACACATGGTATTGGAGAGTATTTTTTAAAATTTAAAACTTGGGTGTATTGCAGGAGAAAAACCCCACTGGAGATCAGTGAACAGAATATCACATATTTGACCACAAGTAGGTGAAGTAAAAAACTTGCTTAGTGATAAAAATATTTTGTATTTTAAAATTATGGATACAATGCATATTAATTTACAGTAACCACCTCCCTCCTTTATTTGGGGAGGGAGGATCCTACCAAGAAGGGGTTAAAACTCTTTAAATATCAACATTTTACATTAGTATATACTGGGGAAGGGAGAGATAGAGAGGGGTACCCTCTGTCCACCTGATAGGGCCCCCCCCCCCATTGTACAAATTATACAACTGCTCATACTCAAATTGTAAAACTGTAATTTATATGTATTATATAGTTCTTATCTTTTAAATATGTAAAAGGCAAAAAGCTTCACACCTGAAAAAAAAATCTATATTACACATTAGAATAATATTTATTAACCTTGAGCAGTATTCTACATTTCCTTAGTTTAAATAATTTTCTATAATAATACTTATAAGTATAATGCAGATTTATAAACCTATAAAGTATGAATATGCAGTGGAGCTAATCATGGTAAGAATAATGCACATGAACAAACAAAATAAATTTGTTACAGTATAAAAAAAAACTTTTATATATAGAGAGATCAATATGTAATAGCTTATATTAGCTGAATTTCAAAATCATTTAACATATAGACAGTTTATTAATTTTATTTTAATAATTAGCTTATAATATAAAAAAATTCAATAATTTCCATTAAAAAAAATTGAAGAAATTAAATTTTATGATTAATTTAGGAATGGATAATTTGTTTTCAAACTAATATGAAATACTATATGGTTAAAGTACCAAAACTCTTAGTTTATGATTCAATAGAATATTTTATTGTAAAAACTTTCTTTTTTACATCCATACACAAATCAAAACTATACCATTTTCTTCAAAAATAAATCGGGTTTTCAACACAATTTTAACAAAAGTTTAAGGCAGGGGTAGCTAACCTTTTTGAGAAGAGTGCCACTATCTGATAAAAAAAAAATTATGCGTGTCACTTCAAACTTTTCCAACAAACAAAAGAATGAAATGATAAATATTACTTAGACTTATTATGGAATTTTTACACAAATAGCACACATTTTATGCCAGTCTAAGTAGTGGAAATTTAAAAATAATATAAAGAATAAGACAAACTTAAGTTTTATTGTTAAATTTTTTTTTTCAGTTTCAATCAGGTTAAATATAAAATAAAACTAAGTAACCAGAAAAATTTAATTTTAAATAATTATTAAACAGTCAGTACTTTCTTAAAGAGGTTTTTCAATTTGTAGATTTTTTACTCAATATTCAGTTTGTAGATTTTTTATATTAGGATTAGTTCTCGAAGATGCTAACAAAATCGAGTTTTAGGTGTGCATCAGTTTCACTTTTTTCTCCAAAATTGGTACAAAAATACAAAAGTGTGTTCACAAAAGAAGATTTATGATCAATCAGGATTGGAAAAGAACAACCTTTTCCTTGTAATTATAAATTTAAATTATTTAACTGCCTTATAGTATCGGTAGGAAAAGCTAAATCTCAAAGCCTACATTTATTCTTGAGAAACAAGCACTCAATGAGCAGTTCATTGTTTTCTTCCAGATACCTTAAAACAAGCTCCGCTCCCTTAAATTCCAAAATGCACTTCCTTTGGTAAACCAATACACACAACAATGAAGGAGTGTTGTCTACATTATAATTTTCTATTGTAATTTAATTAAGTGTATTTAAAATAAATTATGTTTTGTCTAAAGCAACCACCTTTTAATAAAACATTAAAAAAAATTAATAATTATCTTTTCAAATTTTTTAATAAATTTTTGCGTGCCACTCTTACAACTCAGTTGGCCACCCCTGGTTTAAGGAGTCAAATAGAACATATATACTATATATTTCTTAAATCTAACAATAATAATAAGAAAAAAAAATTATAATTAAAAACACAAAAACACTTGTATACATTTTATCAGAACAGTTTGCAAATTGTTGAAAGTAAACTGGGTGGGGGAAAAAAAAAATCAAAACTTATTTAAAATATTTTTATACATAAGGCAGAGAATGACATAAAGAAATTGAATTTATGAAATTTGTTACTTACTTCTAACAGTCGAGGCTCCTCTGGATACTTATTCAAAAGTACTTTTAAACGAACTTCTAAATTGGTCAATACAGGATACAGTTTCAAAATTTTATTTGGATTTGGACTTCGATAAATATCATAAAAACCATTTTCTTTAACTTCAGGCATTTTTTGCAGCTCATTACACATCATTAAATGTCCAGCAACAAGTTTTTGATCTAAAACACCATCAAAGTTATCAGGTGCAGATTTTAAAACCTCGCATACCACTTCATATCTTAAAAGATATGGAGTAGAGCTATTCACTGTTTTGAATTCATCAGTGATCCAATTCATATTTTCATAATAGTTTAATTCATTTGGAAGCAAAAGAGACATAATAGTGGCATGAAGTTGCCAGACTTGAAATGCATCATCTGGCTCTAAAGTTAGCTCTTCATACAAGCTCTCCAATGGAGTTTCTTCAACATCTTCATTTGACTCAAATAAGTCAGCATATGCCTGAAAAAAATTTAAGCATTATTAAAAACATTTCCAAGTGTTAATTTCTTCATAAGAACAAGTTTTCTTAAAAGCAAAAAGCACCATTAATGTCATATTTTAATAACTGATTTAAAAACAAATATATAAATGTAATATTTACATTTCTGAATGATGGGAAAGAATTCAAAATTTGTTTCTGAGTAGCTTCTTCTTCAGTAAGTTCTCCTTCATGAGTCCTTGCTTTAAATTTGTACAAATTATCTTCTTCTTCTTTTTTCTTCTTGATTTGCATTTCCTGTAAATTCCAAGTTTGCCAGAAAATTCCCAAAGTTGATGACAACAAAGTCAAAATGTTGTTACTTTCTGATTTACTTCGAGTAGGATTTCTCTTAATTTGAACAATAATTTCAAGGAGAGCTGATTTTAGCAGTTTGCAGATTAATCTACCACTCTTGAGTGAAGGCACATCACAGAGAGAGAGAATATTCTTAAAAGAATCTATGTTTTCCCTATTAACAAGCCAACGGACAATATCAAGAGAATTATGCTGACAATCCATAGGGGTTGATATAAATTGGGAAAGAAAATCAGCAACGTTTTCGGCATACTAAAAAAAGATAAGACACAATTCAAAATGTATTCTAAAAGCAGAAGCTGAATTATACTATCAACATAATGAAAGTAATGAATTTAATATAAAAAACATACTATTGTCATTTTAACAGTTCTTTTTAAAAGAAAATTGTCAAATGCAAATAAAAAAAATATATAGGCACAATTTATATACAAAAAATATAATTATCTTTGAAACAACTATTGAAAACTATCAGTAAATTAAATTTTTTTTTTTTTTTTTATGGAAAGTTGATTTTTGCAAGCATTATGATTAACATACACTGAACAAAATTACATCCTTCAATAAGAAACACGATTTTCCTTCTTTAAAAGTAAAAGGAGTGGGAGAGAAACAAAAGTAGCTGCAAAAATTAGATTTAATGCAGCTTCATCTTTCGGGCTTAGCTTCCAAATTATATAGTTACTTCTGGACATATTATTTTTATCATATGCATTAAATTCTAACTGCTGAGAAAAGTGTACTTCATTGAAGGACATTTATTAGATCAAGCTACCATCCATCAAAATGGATTATGATAATCATCTTTACTACTGTACACCTGCAAACCTTTAAAAATGACAAAGCGTTAAATAGAGTGTAACAAACAGTTCAAGCAAATTCTTAAAATGATGTATAAAAACAACATTTTATAAAATAGCACATAATACATCAATATTTTTAAAATAATGCAAAAAACTTAGATTTTTGATTAAAAAATTACTCAGAGAAAATTCTACTTTTGTATTGATTCGATTTAAAGAAACTCATATACTAAGATAAATTTAAAGGCATGAATATAGTTACATAAAAAAAGTAAAGAATTTACAGCAAAGATGCTTTTACAAAAATACAATTAAATAACTACACTTTTAGATAATAAATATATTTTAAAAACATTATTATGGATACAGAAGTTAACATCGAGACTATAACTCTCGAATACATGAATACTTTCTTCTTTATTGTGCATACTTTATGTTCAAAGGATATCACACTTTTTAAATTCATCCATTAATGAGTTGGCTAATATTTTCTAAGCAGAATTCTCAATTAAATTTGGAATTGCAAACAAGTCACCACTTTGAATTAGACATTTTGTATGATCAAAGGTGACCCCAATGAGAAATAAACTGCAATTTTTATCATTCCAACCATTGGATGCTGCTGCCAAAGGAGCTTGTTCAATGCATTGAAACATACATGCTTTTTGACTTGAAGCTAGTTCACTAATCAAAGCAGATGCTTTAGTCCTTCCACATGTGTTAAGTTCAGCAATATCAGAGTTTGAAAATATTTTTTGAATAGAGGACAAGCTTGATCAGCTGTAGCCAAAGATATATCACGCTTCACCGGAAAAGACATGAACAGTTCTTCAACCCGTTGTATTTGACATGCTTCACAATTTTCACATGATAGGCAATATCACATCGGTCACTGTGTAAATGTTATGTCAGTATGAAATACATACCTTCAATATACATACAATCACAAAATACATACCTTCCTTTTGGGGATGCGGCGATAGAATCAAATTTTTCTTTATAACACTCGTTATGTTTTAAAGTATATTTTGACTTTATTTGGCAAAATGGTAGAGAGAATCATCAACGAAAACAAATAATTTGGCCATATGTGCAAAAAATCAATACAGACCTATTCAAAGCAAAAATTAGACGAGTTCTGGAAGATGATACTGAGGAAACAAAAATAAAATACTTTGCTTCACAAAACTCTGCCTATGAATCAGAAACCAACTGCTAATGAAATATGACATGCAGGAGAAAAGGCAAATTTTATGAATTTTTGAAACTCAAGGTCAACTAGTTCTAAGGCTTTTGTCTCATTTCAGTCGTTGTGAATATAAAATGATAAATAAAAGCTGTAATGGAGAAAATAGTCAGCAGATGACAGAATTTTAGCAAAAATGCATGAAAATGAACAATTTTGACAGAAAACAGCAATGGAATGTTGAAAATGTTAATTTTCAATTGTTGATGCGTTGAAATGTTAATGGTAAGCATGCAAATACTTTTCATAAAATCATTAAAAATTAATATTAAAAGCCATTGCATTAGTTTTCTTTATTTTTAAAACTTTCTTAAAATTAGAGATTAGGTAGACTGTTCACAGTAGGAGGCAGGTGTAATTGCGTAGAAAAAACTAGAAAGTTTTACTCTTGAAATGCAATATGCCTATAATGTATGCATACTATAAATCTGTGGTTTTATGTTCAATTAAATACAATTATTCAGAATTTGATTATCGAATTTTTTTGGTCAAATTTTCTTTTGTGGAGTAGATTAAACACAATGGAAATCATAAACAATGCCAATTAGCCTTTTCAGGAAATCTCCAGGGCATATAAAAATGAAGGAAATAGAAGATATAATTATAAACCAGCTGATATTGAACTGTTAGTACAATTAAAACGATACTGGATTGAACATAACTAATTTGGAATTACTCGAGAATAAAAATAAATAATCCAGATACACAATCAACAGTTAATGTATTCTAAACAAATATGTTTGTCAAGCATAAGTATTGAATCAATCATTCAAATATCAATACATATCAAATTAATTTGCAAACAATGACTTCATTACCTTTGATTTTAATTGCAAATTCATTTTTTTCAATGCAACGGACTGCAAAGCCAATTGTATCCCATGTGTTATCTATAAGAAATGAAAATTATTTTTAGTATTTAAGTCAAAAAAAGATAATCAAAACAATAGTTCAGAAATAAAAAATAAAATCACATGATTGAATTGATTTTATATGACTTTTAAGACAAATTGCTTACTTTTATATCCATTTCTTGCAAAATATATACAAAAAAAAAAAAAAATAATAATAATAATCTCCTACAAAACAGCTGAAAACTATTTATATCATTATTATCTATTCATTATTTATATCATTAAAAATATTCATATAATTTTTTCTACATAAATTAGACAAGGACACATTAAAGGAAAAATTACAACTTTAGTTGAACAATTCTTTTCATCACCACCATTCACTTTTTAAATATTGGAAAAGTCAAATGGAAATAAATATAATGAAGTAGATATTTAATGCACAAGATTTATAAAAAAATGAGCAGTTTCTCATTCATGAGGAAAGTAAGTTAAAATTTTTAAAAGCTATTTTCATTTGGAATGTAATGCATTACAGGCATTTTATGTTCATACTGACAAGTGCTTTTGTCATTCAACCCTTTATGGTGTAATGGTTGCAAGGACTTGTAAAAATTTAATCCCCACTTAACATATAACATCCAGTGCAATTTTATTAAAATTAACTGGAAAATGATCTTTTACACCTAAATGAGATTAACCCATCCAGGAACATGATCCCATTATTCTCTTTTCCTGGCCCATGGTATCAAATATGATGAGCCTTGAGGCTCATGATCACACTGGTGTGTGATTTTAAATTAGAAGATTTTATCTTAATTGTTAAGTGACACTAAATGGCTGTAGAAGTTTATTATAATTTCAGATAATGTTCCATAGAGCCTTGATCTTCAATATGTGCTTTTGGTTCCAGCCCAAATTTTTTGGTTGGATCAGGTGAATTTGAGCATATTAACAACTATACACATTCTGATTTCTTGAGAGAATTGGGTATAAGAAAACTTCATAAATTTGAATACTTCAATTAAATTTGTAACATTTATGAAATTAGTTTAGATATAGTATGTAATTTTACTAGTGTTTGATTAAAATTTTAAAGTGTCTCCGTATCCCATCTCAACAATAAACATAATTTTTTTTTTACATTTTCAAAATTTTATTACAGTATATTATAATTCTAAGCTACTCTCAGTTGTACAACAGCCCATGAGGGCCAAGGATTATGGTGCCCCTTTCAGTTTCCATGACCTTGGGCATTGAGGTGCGTGAGTAGATGTTCCGGCCAGATGGTCAGTCTGATGTGAAACCTCCAGTGTTTAGTTCCTAAGCAAGTTTGGACTCACTGAAGGGATGAAAGGCTGAGTCGACTTAGTCCAGTCTGGAGTCAGAACCCCTGACCTGTGGCACGGAAGAGTGATATGCTACCACTCAGTCTTATATTAAGATCATACCAAAGATAATAAACTGTTTACAAATGATAATAAACATTGCTTCTTAACAATGTAAAATTCAGCATATTTAACATCATCTTTGATTTTATATGAATTTTTAAGTGAAATTAAGCTTCAATGCTAAAACTGAATGATCCCATACAGATACATACTAATCATGTGAGCGTGGGTCGATATAATTTTTTTTTAATTATTAATGTTGCATTTTGAAGCTACATTTAAGATATTGGTAACAAACCTCGCAATTTTGAACCTCAATCAAATTATGAGGATGACACCTGAGATAGCATCCCATTATCCAAACTTTAACACCATATCAAAGTGAAAACTTTGAGTCTTCACAAATTGAACATGCACCAGACCCTCTTCACAGTCGGTTTTCAGTGGCATCCAGATTCAACAATGCTGACTACAAGTTCACAGCCCACACATGTGACTCCTCTACCATGGTCACCTGTGTGGGCCTGGGCAAGTATTTCTCTTTTTAGTAGTCCTGAATAGATTAACAGATGGTATCACTGAATGAATGACAGGTTTTTATTCCTTGGTGGACTTTCGATGTTCTTTAGAAGCAATGTAGTCTACTAATATTTTTAAACACAAAAATCAGATTATCTAGCAAAACATGTTTGATGGCCAACCTGGCAATCACCGCACACGTCCTCTAACCATGCACATGTCATTAATGTGTTTTGGGATATCTGTAAATAAACTGTACAGGATGCTGGAATTGTTGAAACTTCTGCTATATTTTCATTATTGTATTTTTTTTCTTGTAATCAGACTATATTCTCATTCTAATAAGACAGAACTATTTTTATTTATTCTAAATAAACTTGTAACCTGTTTTGCAGCTATCCCGTAACCTTTTTTATTTTATGTTAGTTAATAAGTTTTATGCCACATTTCTTTCAACCCAGTGTTTGGGCACTTATCCACTCATGCTTATGGGTATTTTTGAATCTGTGTTAGGGACAAAGATAGTAAAATAACTTGTTTTGCAGGAAATTTGACAATTTAAAGCTTGAAAATTTCTTCTTGAAACTAAAAATCTTGTTAGTTTATCTTATTCCTCAAGGAAGAAATAGCTATTTCTTCAAATATTACATTTTTGTGGGCTCAAAATGAGTAATTACAAAAGTGATGAAAGTTGCAGAAATTAAATAGATTCGTCATCAGAAGACGATTCTAGAGAAGATTTTGATGACTCACTAGCTGCAATTTGAACATGGAGAGAAGAATACATTGGAGATGAAGATTTTAAATTAGTTACAGGTAATCCAAAAATGAATTTTGTAATTTAATATTTGGTGATAATTATAGCATAAAACAACTAATGTTCCACTCAAAGACAAACAAGACAATTTCAGAGCCATTCAAATTTTTTTTCTCCTGCTCAGAATATTTTTTGTGCAGATTGTAATGTATCTTTATATGTAGTGTTCCAAAATCTGTTACTAATTCAAACTAATATTTTTGAGCATTTTTCATACTTTTTTTTCAAAAATTTCTTTCATATTTTCTCTATTCAAATAAGTGATCAACTTCTGATTTTATAATAATTACAGAATTATTTTTTTGTCTTTCTTCTTAACAACAAAACTTGGAGCTGATTTTTTTTATTTACAGATGCACATGACCTGCAGTACATTATTTGTAACAAATCAAAACAATTAAGAACTAAATTCACAAATGAATATTATGTTACTATATTTGAATTTAAATAGATAACAAAAATAGTGAATGTCTTCCAACATAACATTTTTTAAAAAAAATATTAGATTATACATTTATTAAAGATAACATACCTGTTCAATGCCAAGTAAAAATGGCATAGTCAAATCCTCATAACCACAGTAATTCCTAGAAATGGATTCAACAAAACGTCTCTGATTTTCAATTTGACTTCGAGCTTTAAGAATGACATTATATTCCATTAAATTTTGGTGGCAATACTCTGAATAGTAAATCTGATCAAAGTATGAAATAATTTCAAGTATGGAATCAGGCGAGCTAACCTCAATCATATAACTTCTCATACTATCTTTAAGCCTTTCAAACTGAAAAAAAAAAGAGTCTAATTTAGTAAAAAAAAAACACCATTTATATGTGTACAAATAATCAAAATTGCAATTTTTCAAAAGATTATAGTTGAAGACACATTCCACTACTCAATACAACTTACATTCAATAAGTGTATATTCTACAAGCAGCTAATTTTTTTTAAGTACCCTGAGTTTTTGTATGCACAGTCGAATTATAAAGTAATGGCCATTACAGTTATACATAATTTATTATTGAAAGCTCCCTTCTGCAGTAATTAGGGATATAAAATTAACTAAATATTTGTGTGTAAAGCTTCCACACAATATTTGACAATGAAATCAGCTAAGTATCAGGTAACTTAGGAAGATTCAGAAGGTTAAGGATTTTGCTATCTGATGTGTTGATCTAATAGATACTCAAATTTTACTAAATGGCAAACAAATACACCATTAAATAAGGAGCTTTTTTGACTGTTCTAAAAATCAGATTTGATTTCATAGTAAATAAATTGAAATTTAATTACTTTTTGGTTCATTATAAAAAATATGTTAAATAGATAAACAAATAAGATTAATTCAAGATAAGATCTTAATTCCAAGAGATTTATTATTTATTTTTAAAAAAATTCAACTGCACGCGCACACACACACTTTACTAATAAGTTTCAATATTAAAGAAACAAAGCTAATATTTTTTTGAATAGCCAAAAGTATGCAATTATTCCAATATTATTTTTAAACACAATGATTTGTTTTGAAAAATTATTTAAAAACAGCTACTGTTAATATACACATTTTGATAAAAAATTTCGAACTTATAACCTGAAAATTATGATTGAAATATAATACATATACAATTACATATTAAATATCAATGATTCTAATATTTTTTAAAATATGAAAGAACAAGTATAAAAGAAAAATTATACCTTGTCACCATTCTTATCTCTGCAAACTAATTTTCTATTTAAGGCAATTAAACGTTTCTTAGTAATTTCACATATTTCTTGAAGATGTTTAATGTAAGGAGTACAATCCATGAAGGCAATATCTCCAAGACTTAAACCGGTTGTGATTTTAGAAAACCAGTCACGAAGTCCAAACTCCATTAACAAATCTTGATGCTACAATAAAAGAATGTCAATAATTAAATCTAATTTAAATTTGATACAAAAACTTAAAGTAGTAATTTTTACAAAACATAACATTAGGTGTACTGTAAAGTAATGCCATTTAGGCAACATGTCAATATGCTTCATTCTCAATAGTTAAAATTTAATTTTTTCCCCTGAAATAGCCAGCAAATATTAGAAAAGGTACATATTCAGCATTGTATGCCTTTTGTGATTTTCCAAGGGAGCACCACAACAGTTGCTATCAAAATCATTTGTGATTTTTATCCAAAAGCACAAGACATTAGTAATTGCCAAAATTAGTTTTCTAGATCAGATCTGGAATGTTTTATGATTTTTATAAATTATTTTGATTACGAAGCTGAAGTAAATCCATGTCTGACAATTGACAAACAGTCGGACATTCTTAATCAACCTTAGTTGACCATCATGAACATTTGAGCTTCCACTGCACAATACCAGTGTTTTTTGATCACTTGTTTACAAGAGATGAAAAATAATTTTTCGATGATAATCCAGGCACAAAAGGCAGTGGCTATCTTCAAATGAATCCTCATGAAATACTGCCAAGCCAAGTTTGTATCTCCCAAAGGCCCTTTTGTGTGCTTGATGTAGTAAAACCTAAGCAAACTGTAAATCCAGACCTTCACAGTGAACAATTGTATTAGAAAAAAAAATCAATCCTTAATTAAAAAGTGTTCAGAAATTGTCATTGAAAAAGCATTATTCTGCAAAATGATAATACAAAACCACACTGTGCAAGATGAATCCACGAAAAAAAAATGAATTGTTGTTGGTGGGGTAATGCCTCACCCAACATATTTGCCTGACATTGCACTATTAGATTTTGATACATATTCTGATCACTACAACACTTTCTACAAGACAAAAAGTTAGAAAATTTGGATAATATCCAAAATGCTATCTTTAAATATTTTGCTCAAAAACCAACAGATTTTAATCAATCTAGCATTAAAAATTTGTAAATTAGATGACAAAAAGTTGATGATACAAGGGTGATTTCATCACTAATTGAAAATAAAAATTTGTTAAAAAGTGCTTGGATTTTAACGTAAAAAAAAGTCACGATTTTCTGGATTTCCAATACAAATTGGCAAAATTAGACAAAAATAAACACTGTAGGGAAAAAAATCATAATTTTATCAGGATCAGATTAAAGCATTAAGTAAATTACAATAATTACAAAATTCTGTATATTCATTGTAAGGTTTAAAAAATGTGTAAAAATTCCGTTTTTCTTTTTTACAGCAAAATCTGCATATCTCGGAGTAATACAGCGCACACAGCATTTCTATTAACATGTACTAAGTCCCATTTCTTCATTCTGTGTGAATTATAAATTAGTCTCAATATCTAAGTAATTTAGGAATCATCATGCAAGGTAAATAAAATAATTTCTAAAAGATAAGAACATACTCGATTTTCCAAATCTTTAGCTTTGATTTCCCGTTTTACAGCAGGATCTATAACATCCCTTGGCAACATTAGCATGACAGTAAGAAGACCAACCAAAATGAAGGCTTTAGAAGATAAATACATAACTGACTCACAGTGATCTACATATATAAAGATACAAAATAGAATTAGGATAAAATGAAAATGCAAAAACATAAAAACTGAAAATGCAAAATATGATTAACAATTCCCATACTTATGGCAAATTAACATCAAATATCTAAATTAATTATGATCTATATGACATTTGCAACAAACCTTACTTGCAAAATATGCTACAAATAGTTTTTAAACAATCAAGAATAAAATCAAATATATATCGCTAATTAATCAATATAAATGAATAGAAATAATTATGGACACAAGTGAAAATTAACATAAATTTAAACAAATAAATCTACTAACCAAACTGAAATTAGCAGCAAAAAATATTATACGTTACCTTTCATTCGAGTATTTAATTCTCTAACACTCTCAAAAGCTAAAGGAAGAATGTCAATTCCTTTCTCTGTAACAATTAATCTTTCGAGTCCAGTTTCTTTAAATACAAACTTCACAAATTCCATACTAAATGAATCATCTGATAGATCCTGTTTTAATGTCTTTGCCACACCAGAAATTAGATTGAAAAACCATGCATTTATCATTCTAGAAGTAGCACACCTGTCACAATATAAAAAGATAATAAATAAATAAATAATAATAATAAACACAAAATACTTCACACATCACTGCTATTTTAAATGTTAAGTTTTAATAAGCAAGTCAATGGAGATCGTTTATTATTAGCCTAACAATATATATAAAGGATAAAAACAAATTATAACTATATAAAGAGTAAAAAAAACTAAAGCTATAGAAACTTTTGAGAATATGAATACGAAAAAAAAAAAATAAATAAATAACAATTAATACTTAAAAGTACTTATTTTTTTCAGCTTTCGAATTATTTTTAATAATCTCATAACATTTTGGAAACTGAAATGAAATACTCTGATCCTAAACCTATAATGTCTTCTATACATCTAAAACAAGTCTATATCCAATTGGCCATATGCAAGACTCAGATCTAAGTACTTGATTGATAAAAGGAATAAATCTCTCTTAAGTCAATTCATTCTTCACTAAAGTTGGGCATTTCTTTTGAGATACAAATTATTCTCAGAAAAGCAAACTAAATTGAAACATGCCATTTTAAATGAAATGCACAAAATCATATTCATAACTTATTAACATTTTTTTTAAAGTAAAGTTTTGACTTTTGTGTTAGCATTTTAACAATTACTATATAATGTAAATTATATTAATATTCAAAACATATACCTTGATATACTATATAAAAAATTAAATGAGTTATTTTAATGAGTTAAACTTCCCATACAAAATTGGATCTATTAGTGAGTAGATATATAGTATTTTCGTGCTCAAATGATAGCCAAAGAGAAAATAATAAAGCCTAGTAAAATTATGGAACTACATTGGTTTATCTCCCTTTGTTGTGAGATACAATTATACTTTTAAATACTGTAAGAATAATTAATGAGATATTAACTACCCAACTTGTAATTACAATCACACTTTTTAATATCAAATTGTATTTCATTTATAAATTTATATTTTAAAATATAGTTATGAATTTTTGTGATTCAAGATATTTGAATAACATAAGGGATTCAAACTCCTCAACAAATAAATAATAATACCCGTTGGTAGGTTTGGAGTACTTAGCCATATTGCACTCTAACCACCAGTATTGACTTTTTACTTTTTATAAGTGACCTTGACAAAACTACTTGCTCCTAAAAATTTTATATTAAAATGATGTATTAATACTTAAATAGTAAGAATTCATTAGATTTTAAGTAATAAACTAGCTGTGTGGCTCGGCATTGCAAGGGCTTTCTCTTTCCCTCATGATACCAGCATTTTTGTGTGTGTGTTTGTACATGCCCAATGTTAGTGATTTCTATAATTATGTCATTAAAATTTCCTTTTTCGAAATTTGTTCCACTTCTTTTCAATTTAAGACAGGTATCTTTTCCCTCTCTATAGCTCGACCCTACACTGGTTTTTTTTTTGTGTAAAACTATCGTTCTCTCCCCCTCTCACCAGATAAGATTTTCCTTCCAATTTTTATCAATGACTTATAAAAAGCAATACTGCTTTAATTAAAAAATTATTAATTTAAAGCAATGAAAATGAAGCGATTTTGATGCTAAAAGTAAAACCATGAAACTTTATTATTTTTTAACAATAGTTAGTTTCTAAAAATTCAAAAAAATAAAATAGATTTCAGATTTTTATTAATCAATCAATCATTACATACAGTTAGCTAAAAAATATCTCTAAAAACTAATGTAATCTTATCCAAAATTATAGATGAACTATTTTATTTTTAAGTAATTTTAGTAATGTGAAATAATAGAAATACTCCTTTGGTTTTTTAAAAATATATTAATTTAAATCCCTTATCGATAAATACTGAATAAAAAAATCTTATCGTTAGCGGTTATAACGATTGCTTTTTTTTCCCTAGACATTTGAATATTGGATTAAGCATTTATTTAAGTGTAAAAAAAAACACTGTAGGAGTGAAGAAACCTAGAATTTTGTTTACATTCACTGAAGAAAACATTCAAAAAGGAAATATTACTATCTGATAAAAGCATTTTAGTGTTTTATTATACTTTTTCATTCTGCCGCATTAGTAAATTATTTAAATATGCATCTGACAAAAAGAAAGTATATTATAAAAACTAACATATTTATTATTTTAACAAAAATTTCCTTCTTAGGATTTGAAATAAAATTAATTAAAAATGCTCATTTAGCAATTAATTGTGACAAACTGGCTGAATCGCTGCAAGGCCCGGAGTAGCATGGGCTTTCTCTTCCAGTAAAATATTCTTTTTTTGAAATTTCTTTGCGTTGCACAGACTATTACAGTTTTAAGAAATAGTGCATATTTTTCTACACTCAAGGCACATATGAGTGTAAAAAATGCTAACACTAATATGTGCATTGATAAAAGCGTCTATTTATTTATTTTTTGCCCTAACATTTTAAACTACCTTTTTTTAAAAAAAAGTAAAGAGTATCAGTTTTATTATAATTTCAACGACAATAACCAGCTATTTCATTAAAAAACTGGTTAGTTATGTTTTGTTCATTATTTTACACGTGTATAAAATATTTTTTATATTCACGAAATATTTTTATAAGTGGTATGTAAATAAAAAATGTATTACAAAGTTATGTTATGTTCAGTGAAACAAAGGAAAAAATATTTTGAAATTAAAATAACTTTTGTAGCTTTAGAAAATGCTCGAAGTATCCTTAAGAGGCATAGAAAATAGGCTGGCAATTAATAATGCATATAATACATAAACATTGCCTTTATTTTTTTCTATGTAAGTTATGCTTATTTAACTGAATTGTCAAGAAAAAATTTTCAAATTAAAATGGCCAATTTTTTACATTTTTATTATGCAATTAAATGTTAAAAAAAGGTTATACATTTAGGCATTATTTCAAAGTAAACTAAGTTTTATGAAAGAAAATAAATTTTGATATTGATAACTATTTTAAATCGATCCCAGAAATGTCCTTTCATCTTATAATTTTGAAAATAAGCATTAATAAAGAAAAAGTGACAAAAAAATGAAACAATAATAAAATTTTCACTTGCCAAATTTGGTGATTTTCATTTGTTATAACCTCTAATTTCTCTAGTGTAACCCCATGAGCAGATGTGAAGGGGATATGGTGAAGCAGATATGAAGCGTCAATTTGGCGCAAAACTTATTTTCAACACCAAACCTTTGGCTTTCCATAAAATCGCGTTTTTTATATTATTTGAGGGCTTATTTTTTTAAGTTAATGATTTCAAACTGCACACATCGATGGCAAACAAAGGTAATTTTTAAACAAAAAAATGTAAGAAAAATATACTACATTAATAGATTTTCGTAAAAAAGGTATTAGACGGAAAAAAAAAAAAAATTTAAAATCTGTAATTTTTTCAATTTTTGTACAGATTTTGGATAATATTACTCTACAAACAGAAAAAAAGTTTTGCATTATTATCTTTATAAATGACGAGTATTTTATTTTTTAAACGATTGATTATTAATGAGAAAAGCATGCACTTTTTTGTGTAGAATATGGATTCATCAATGTGAAAAGAAATTCATATGGAACGATTTAGAAATCATTTTCATAAAAACGCATCAATTTTGACTCATTTAAAATAAAAATCGTAAAAAATACAAATATCATTTTGTAAAACAGATTATACTGTATCATGGCGAAATAAATGGTCTTTTCGATTCTGTAATTATTTTTTGTCTAAGTTTGATAAAAAAAAATTAAATGGCTGTTTCAAAAACATGGATAAAGTTGGAATTCCACTCCACTGAAACCAAAGCGATGCTTGGCTGAATAAAAATCACACAGGGGTAAAACAATTATGTGTTTTAAGGTTTTTAATTAATATCTTTTGTACTAATTGTAATATCGGAATATAAATGATCAAAATGGTTTCCTTGGATCATTCCCCATCTTTTGGTACCTTCAGCGAGTTTCAGTGTGGAGCGGTTTGTGAGAAGATAGACGCACATACATACATAGATAGATACGTTTGTTTACATTCGAATTTTAATAGTGTAGATTAATTAAACTCCAAAAATTTTTGTAAGATGAGCTTATGGTGAGGCAATGTGATAGGCCAATAGTAAATTGACCAGTGGGAGGAGTTACAGAAAAGAATCCTGTATGAAATATATTGGAGAAATATGATCTCTTGAGATTGGGCATTAAATAATTAAGTGGAAATTTACAATTAACTTGATTGATTTAAATAAAAACCGGATCAATTAAAAGTTCTATTAAGAGATCAGGGGTACATTTCTGAATACCTGAGATCATCTGTGAATAATAAAAACAACATAATAATGTACAGCACAATAAAATACAAGATAACTACAAACCGTATTGAAAGTAAAGGATTGGATAATTTCTCAAAATTATTCCATAAAATTGCTTTTGTGAATTCTAACTGTGAAAGTTTCTCTTTGTATGTTCTTAGAGGTACTTCGCAGACTAAAGATGAACCATTATGCCTTTCCATGACAGATGAACATATAAAAGTTAGAAGGGGTGCTTGCTTAGACCATATATTGCATGAATCCCATGTTAGAACTGGCGAAACAATAGTAGGGCCAGATTCTCCTTCAGTTAGTTCACAATGAAGAAAACAGAGTCCTTTTGATGAAAATCCATGCCTTATATGACTGAGAAAAGATGTCATCAATAACACAGACACTTCTTGAACAGATATTATCTGACTCTGAAAAAAATTGTAAAATAAATTTTAGGTTCAAAATCTAGGCGAGCTTATTTAAAACATTGGAAAAAAAATAAAAGTACTGTTTTAGTAACACATACAAGAAAAGTTCTCCTTTCTAAATTTCTCATTATACATAAACAGAGAGAGAGAGAAACCAATTGAAAAACACTTATAAATTTTTCATTTAAATAGTACGCTAAAAGCATGCTTACAATAAGGTGTTTTGTTTTAAAAAAATAAAAAGTAAATTTCAATACAGTTTAGCTTATTTTTAGATATTCCACTAAGGATATCTTTCCTAAGCCGACTTGCAACATTTAAAGAAAAGTACAGTTAATCTTTTTTACAGCAAAAATAATAAAAAGTTGTATTTTAAAAATTGATCTGATTTAAAAAAAAACATCATACATTACTAAAAAAAATTCCATGTTTATAAGAAATGTGAGTAACTTCTCTCCCCTCTTTTTCAAATTATACAGCATGAATAAGACACATAACGTAATTTATTTAGAAATCAATACAATTTAAAAAAAATCACATTTAAATATATCACAGTTCTTTGTAATATAAAACTTGTAAATTAGGCTGAAGGGATGCAATATACAAACAGGAATTAGACACAAACACTAGAAATAGATTTCTTACTTGAACACATAAATGGTGATATCTGGATATATGAGCTAAATGCTGTGGATGAGCACATACTCGTTCAACACCCAATTTATAAATTTCTTTAATGTCAATAGGTAAATTGCTTGGGTGGAAAAGTTCTGCTGTGTATATGTTAAAGATATAATCTAGAAGAGGCAACATTTGAATTTCAGCTTTTACTATCTCATTAGGTGTTGCTGGTACTTCTACTGGAATTTGAGAAATTTCTTTAACATCATCATCATCATCCTCATCATCATCACCTGAACCAGAACTATTAAACTGAAGTTCAACAGACCTAGCATTATTTATTGCTGTAAAATAAAAATAAAATTTGAATCAAAAAATTATTTGGAAGAATTGCAAATATAGAGCTAAAATATACACTAGCAAAAAAAATATTACCATCAATATAATTAATATTTTCTATAAATGCACTAAATACACTTATATGAACTTGCTCAGACAAAATGTTCATCCATCTTGATCTGTAGGCTAGGATTTTTTTCAAGTCATCCAAAATAGGCTCTTTCTTATTTAAGTGATTGAACCAGCTTATAGAATTGTAACATCTAGGAAGGAGAAAAAATATAATTCAATATAATTCTTACACACATACACAAAAAAGAACAACCCCAAAATACTTCAGCTCATAAATTCTTACTGTAACAATTAGAATTTCAATGAGTATAAATTAGTATATAAAAATCCCCTTTCTAAAACAGAAAAGCTTTTTCACTCTTTTATATATATAAGTTCTTAAGGGATAATATACATTAAATTAACAGCTTTCGAATTGCTTTTTTCTTAAGCTTTCATTCAAATACTTACAGTTTATACAGTTAGTACCTGTTTATAATAGATCATTGATTCTTTATATTTCCTAATTGTTTCTTATATTTTTTCAGGCATGTAATACACGAGAATTTTTTAAAAAATACTTCCAATACAGCAAGTGAGAATGAACAAAATTCTTCCGCTGGGAAACACACACACACAAAAAAAAAAAAAAAAAAATCAAACAATCGATACAGAATTACAAAAGAAAAGAATGAATTAAACAAAATAAAAGTTCCTTTGCCTCGCAACAATAGGAGAAAATAGAGCTAGTTTTGGAAAGCTGGGCAAAGAAGAAGGTGGTCCTTAGTCACTACAGGTTGCTGCAACAGAGGAGGCAAGTAAGGCTGTTGACAATTCCAAGTTGATGCAGGTGAGCATAAAGGAAGCGATCATGCGATTCCTGGGGTAATATGGGAGTAAGAGTATGGTATCAAACTAGAACTTCTCCCTTGTTCTTTCCTTTAGTTTGGATGCATATGAATCCTTTATGGACAAATTAATTTTTATGGCTGTAGATTGTGTGTGTATCCTTTTTTTTTTTTTTATCAATTTATCTGCAATGTTATGGGATTCACTGAAATATGACTGTTCTGCTCTGATCATAGAGGTCCTAAAGAAGGGATCTGTACTGTTTCATGGATGTGGAAACAGGAGCTTGACAGCAGTTAGCAATAACCAGTATTATATTTGAGAAACAGAGAGAAACACAACACATTCAAAGAGCAACAGCCAAGAAATTAGATGTAACAAAAACTTTTATTGCTGAGTGAGTGAATATTAATGTCGAACTATTCAGCTACATGAAAACTTATGACGACGGACCTCATAATTTTGAACCATGATCAAGTGATGACAAACTCGCACCCTCTCATGTACCAATAGCAATAAGTAGAAAAAATATCAAAGCATTTAGAACAATAGAAAAAAAAAGCCTTGGCATTTTAAATGGAGATAAACTGGTTATTTTTTTTCTTTCCGAGATAAATCAGTTTAAAGTTTTAGCCATTGGGATGTGAATAAATATGAAGAGATAGACGTTATTATAACTATAAATTTTCTTTAAGCTTTCAAATTTTGTAAGATTTAGAATAATTTCTATAAACATTTTATTTGCATTTTTGACCGATTGTTATCAAATCATACTGTGTCCCCTTAAATAAATTAACATTACATATTATGATAGGAATGATGTAACTTATAAACACCCCTAATGTATAATACAAAATAACGCAGTAAAAAAAACTTGGATATCCGACAAAAACTATATAGATTACATCATCAACTTTTAAGAACATACTAGCTGCATGGCCCAGCGTTGCATAGGCTTTCTTGATTTAAAAAAATTTTCCCTATGGAAATTGCCCCTTTTCCTCTCAAAATCAGCACTTCCAGGTGATTTCTGCATTAATATGCTAGTAAAAAAAATTCTTTTTTGAAGTTTCTTTGACTTCTTTGCTCTATTGCACAGGTTTCTTTCCCCATGGGAGTTTCCACTTTCCTTCATGATGCCAGCAGTTCTGTGTGTGTGCATGTGTGATGTGAGTGGTTTCTATAGCACAAATTCATTAAAATTCCTTTTTTGAAGTTTGTTTCACTTCTTTATCTTGTTGGACTGGTTGCTTTTCCCTTAATTTAGCTTGGTGCTGCATGGATATTTCCGAATGCATAACATATTGCCATGGAAATTCCCCCCTCCCTTCTTGGTGTCAGAACTTCCTGGTGTGTGTGTGATTTCTATATTAAAGTCACTACAATTCCCTTTTTCGAAATTTCTTCCACTACTCTTCATTGTCAGACAGTTTACTTTTCTCTGTCTTTAACCAAGCATTACATGGGCCTTTTTGAGAGTAAAACTATTTTTCCCTCTCTCCCCTCCAAGAGATAAGATTTTTCTTCAAATTTTGATCAATGACTGCTCAGATTAAAAAATTATTGAAGCAATAAAAAGAAAATGATTCTGATGCTATTAAAGAAAAAAAAGTACATTTATTATTTTCAACAATAGTTAATCAAGTTTCAATCAAGAAAATAGATATTACAGATTTTCATTTATCAATCAATCGTTACATATAATTAATTAGCTTAAATATGTCTAAAAACTTAGTTATCCAAACTGTAGTAGATTTATCCAAAACAAAAGACAATGTACTATTTTATCATTAAATAATTAAATTAGTAATGAAATAATAGAAAATACCCCTTTGGTTTTTTAAAACTATATTAATTGTTATTGCTGCAAATGCCACTTGATCGGCAAAGGCCAGATTGAAGCCCAAGAAATTCATTATGGCAAAGGGCTAAAAATACATCTGTCGTTAGCAGTAGCTTTGAGCACCACACAGGTGACAGTAAGATTTGACTCGTTTCTACCCTAATTTTGAGGGAGAATACCCTGGGGGTGGTCAGGGGCCTCCCACTTCTCTTCCCCTTCTACCAACCTCACGAGAGGATTTCCTGTTCAACGGCTATTTAAAATAGTCCATGTCGCAAAGGTGCTATGCATTTACAAGCATCCATACCTTCTCTGGGATTTGAACCCGGGCCCTACGGCATAGCAGTAAGTGTTACTAACCACTATATTGGATGGGCAGCTAATAATAATAATTTAATATTATTATTAGTAGTATATTAATTTAAATCCATTATTGTTAAATAATGAATTCTTACCATTAGCTGTTGAAACAAATGCTTACTTCCTAGACATTTGAATGTTTGTTAAAAAATATGTAAGTATTAAAAAAAAAACTGTGTGTGTGTTGGGGAAGAGCCTAGAAATTTGTTTATATTCACTGAAAAAACATTTCAGCATTTTATTATATAGTTTTTTATTAAATTTTTTAAGAATAAAGAAGACTCTCATTTATAATGTGTTTTAAAAAACTAAGTTCACATTTATTATTTTATATATATATACCGTAAAATCCGGTGTATAACGCGCACTTTTAACACAAAAAATAAGATCAAAATTTATAGGTGCACATTATACGCCAAGTATAAAAATGATAGCTTCACAAAAAAAAAAAAGAGAGAGAGAGAGAGAGAGAGATGTACATAAAAAAAACTTGGACGTCTACAAATATCGGAATACTGTTTATTTAAATGAAATGCCATACCTTATGAACTTAAAGGGTTGTTTTTCTAGAAATATATTGCCTTTTCAAAATCCTGAGGCAATACCTCGAATAAAGGGCTTTGAAACATAATACTATTGCTAACGTGCATTGCAGCTTTCTTTGTAAAAAAGGGGGTGCGCGTTATATGGCGAATATACCTTAAAATTAAAAAATGATGCTTGAAAGTATAGGTGCGCATTATACGCCGGATTGTACGGTATATAACAATAAATACTCTTAGAATTCAAAATAATGAAATGGATTTTAAATCTTCATTATTTACATTCACTAGAAAAGAAAAACATTCAAAATGATAAAAACATTTCAATATTTGGTTCTTTCATTTGTTTCTTTTGGCATCTCATAAGTTTGGATAATGGTTACTTAACGGAAGCAATTTTAATGGAAAAATGGAAATGTATCTGATGCAAAATGTATTATAAAAAACCAACGTATTCATTATTTTATAATAATAATTTCCTTCTTGGGCTTTGAAATTATAGAATTAATAAGAAATGTTCATTTTCCAATTAATTGTGACATATATATAACGATATCTTAAAAAATGGCATTGAAATAAAAATCTAGTTTATTGAAAGTGGCATGGGAAGGATGAGAGAGAAAAGGCACAAGTGGCAAAAAGAAGGGGGGAGGGGGAAGGAGAGGAATAAGCTTGCAGAATTTGTGCTTCCATGCATGCGCTAGCACACAAAATCTTGAATTTGTGGTATATATATATATAGGTTTGCTACAATTAACAATTACTGGAATTTGGCAATTCTATTGATTTTATTTTTTACGTACAGTATTATGTATGAAAAAAGACAGACAAATAGAAATTTTTCAAAATTACAAAATTCTAAAACTAATTTAAAGGAATTTTACTATATTTTGTATTAGCCTAAAAATCAAAAGAGCTAAAGCATGAAATGTTGTTTGGCTCGAAAACCAGTTTTGGATAACAATAATGCCACTTGCTTTGCATTAACTTAGTTTGCAAATGTATTTTTCAAGTTTTAATTTTTTTTGGAGGCTTAATTTTTAAGCGATACTTTCAAACTTCATACATCAATAACAAACAATAGTAATTTTTAAACAAAAAAAGTAAAAGAATACTGCATAAATAAATTTTTGTAAAAAGTATATTAGACGAAAAACACACAAACACTTTTTTAAAATTTGTAATTTTTAAGCAATTTTTTCAATCTTTGGATAGAAAACGAATAATAACGTTAGATACACGGAAAAAAAGTTTAGTGCAATTATTTTTCAATGGCAAAGTTATTAAATGCTTAATTAGAATTTTAAGTACCTTTTGAAAAATCATAAAAGTTTTTAGTATTTAATTTTTTAAATCAGATTGCAATTTTAAAAATGACCAAAATCTTTCCCTGTCATGTTTTTCAACGTATAAGGGGAATTAACTGCATAGATAGGCAAACTAATCAAGCATTTTAAAGTTTTTAATTAATAATAAAATTTTACAATTTTAATCAAAATGGCTTCTTTGGGTTATTTCCCATCTTTTAGTATTTTCAGTACGTTTCTGCATTCAGTGGTTCTTGAGAAGATAGCTTCACTTACATATGTGTGTTTAACTACGTGAATTTCAATAGTTTAGATTTTTAGAAAGAATTTTGTCATAATACATGATATAGATATAAAGAAAAATGCACAAGAACCTACCTTAAAGCAGTATAATACAAAGTAGCAGCCTCCTCAGTGCTGAATCCAAGTGGATATTTGTTTTTCTTCACAAATCTTAATCTGAACATTAGTTCTGGACTTTTGTACGAAATACAACGATCAATCACATAGAAACAGTTTTCTAGTGCTGAAGGAATACTAAAATGGAATATTAAAATTATAATCAAAGCATACCTTTAAAAGGTCCTAAAAAAGACATAGAAACATAATACAAAACTTCTGAAATTAAACTAAATAAAAATAAACAGTACAATATTTTATATATTTTAAATTTTATAATAAACAAGATAAGTATTTTTTATTCTCATAATGATAACTTAATCATGAGCTATCAAAACATACTTTGAATTTAGTAGTCAAAATGATGTAAAATTTCTTAAAATAATCTTTAATTGCATTTTAAATTAATAAATCAAGTTTTTACAAATTTAAACACTTCATACAAAAAATATGAAATACATTTTATGTAAGTAGCATAAAGTAAATGATTTAAAATGTCATAACTATATTCAGAATACTTAGTAATTGCTTACATTTCATTTTACAATATATAAGCAAAGAAAAAAAAACTTAAGAAAAGTAAAATAAAAATTCATAAAGAAAAACTTTAAATAAAATATCTTTCAATATAATCAAAAGAACCGACAAATGAAAAGCTCTGAATGATCTAGTGAAGACTAAATTAAAATTTAGTAATAAATATAATCAAAGATAAAACTTTGTGCCCCATCCTTTTTTTTAATTCTACTGAATAGGAAAAATAAACACATCCTGATTTCTTGTATTTTTAGCACAGTTGTATATTTCATTTAATTATATAAATTGATCATAAATGCATTTCATCAACTCAAAATATTTTTTTTGTTTTTCAAAACATTTTCTCTTATTAGGATGGGTCACTGGTTTTGAAATAATTGTAAAAAAAATCTTGACAATTATGCGGTGACTTATACTATACTGTTAAATTTTAATGCTTATTTTGTATGTATTAAAATTTGGTCATTTGATTCTTCTGCTGATGTGTAATAGATTGATATTTAATCAAGAGATGAAACCTGTACATTTTTCTGTTCTTCCCACTAAAGGTTTCTTTGGGAAGTAAGGGTGTAACTCCAATAGTTGGTGGGTTTGTTTACAAATATTTCTTTCAAACCACCAAATTTTAAGTTTTAAATTAATAATTATGAATTGTATCAAATTATTACAAGTACATATTTTTCAAAGACTAAAGATAGACACTGAAGATTTAAGACACATACCACTATACAAGAAGGATACAATTCCGTGTACGGAAGAATTTGCATGATTTCCTTAATGTAATGAAATTGATATTTAGCTGAACAAAATATATTTAACCCATGCACATATAATGTTTGAGTTCCAGAGATCTACAAATGTTTTTGGTGTTTCTGATAACATATTTCCCATCTTTAAACTGACTACCTTCCCAGGTCCTTTGAGATATGCTTCTGCTAAACTGGATTTGGTCCTGCCTGTTCATAAGCATAATTCCTCCCTGGCTGAGTTAAGGTCTGCAGTTCTGGTTACATGTATTTACTGATGGCTCTGCCACAGCTGTTTTTGGTAGGGCTGGAGCTTTCTCCAACTCTTTTAACCTTAAAGAACCTCTTAGTGCCTGGTCAGATAATTTTTTATGGTGAGATTTTTGCAATATTTATGGCTTTTAGAACTATTAGTGCTACTCCTGGCCAAAATATTATAATATTCATAGATTCTCAAGCCGCAATTAAGACAGTATCTGGCTACAATCTATTCCCATCAAAACTTGAGTTCGAGTGCAAACAACTTAAGAACTCAATTCTTTACACTGGAAGAGAGGTCATTCTTCAATGGATCCCATCCCATTGCAGCATTCATGGAAATGAACAAGCCAACAAGTTGGCCAAAGAGGCTTCGACGCTGCATCCTCCTTGCCTTCCAATGCCTTTGAAACGCCAAGTGACTTCTCAGGGACGAATTTTGACAGAAGAGAGTTTCTACTCTTACAGACCTGGCCGTTGGCAAATCTTGGTCTTGTCTACTCGTTGGTCAAAGACATGCTAGGCTTTCTGCCCTACCTAGGGTGGAGGATGTGGCATGTTTCAGAGTCATCACTGGACATGATTACCTGTAAGTGCATCTGTTTAAGATTGGCCAGGCTCATTCACCGCTCTGCCCTCTCTGTAAACCCAAGCCAATGCCTGGGGAGCATCTATCCAATTACCCCACTTTACTTCATGTTATCTCGCAAGACAACTGTGGAGTTCTCCTCCTGCTAGTGCACATCTGCTTTATATTGGGCTGCAAGACGCCTTATGTCCAAGAGGACGTTGGCAGGCATAATTTAAAAAAGAAAATTCACATATATAAAATGCTATCCATCTATTTATAACAATACTAAACCTCAAGTCAGCACCATTACCAAACTCTTGAATAGCTAATAAGAAATTTAACCTTTTTCAGATATAATACCATCAGAATTAAACATGTTTCCTAATCAGCAGCTTCCCATATCCCTATTACTATGCTCCCTTCCATTGCAGATATTGTACATTCCATCATTATATTCCTACACTCAAAATACGAGTCAATATTATCATTGATATTAATAGCTGAAATTTTGCTGAATAAATGTGTTTTAATTTTTATGTCTCTTTCTTATCGAAAGAGCAAGTCTAAATTTTAAGATAATTATTATTGCTATTAATCAATGTAATACAAATTTATTTGAAAATAAGACATGGAAAAAAAAAACTTACCCCTTTTCTGGATCATACAGTTTTTTAACCTTTTTCCATAACCAGTAAAAGTGAGCAATGAAGACAATTAATTGATGCTCACTTTCCTCTATAAGGATCGGTTGTTCACATATTTGTCGACAAACATAATAAGAATACAGGATATCACGAAACTAAACAAAACAAGCAATTATTAGAACAGCAGTGTCTTCATCAAAATAATCAACATGCAAATATTTCATTAAAAACAATGTAACACATTGTCGACTTACTTTCCAATAATTCTGATCAGTGCAATCCATTTCTTTCCTTAAAATTCCCAAAAGAATGTCAGGTATAGTGTTAAGAAAATGTGGAATGCTCTTTATAACAGAGGTATTTCTTCCTCTTTCATTTAAATATCTGGATACTTTTTCTGATTTAATAAGAGAAAGCATTTGTCGTTCCCTTGGAATAGAGGAGGTGGTGAACTCTAATGTCCTTAGCAATAGAAGTAAATTGAATCTGAAAATAAATAAATAAATTTTCATAAATAAGACATTTTTTAAATATCAATAGTAGATAAACCAGAAAATTCTCAAAAGATTAAAATTGTTTATATTGCACGAGTATCAATTCAATTTTAAAAGGCAGGTTACAAATACATGTTACTTAAATCTCATTCACAAAAGAAATTTTGAAAAAGCAGAATATTGATGTTATATTATATTTGAAATAAGTAATCTAAAAATATAGATGATTTATTCTTAAGTAAAAAAATATGCAAAAATTATTTTACATATCAGTTTGTTTTCATTAAAATAAAACAAATAAATCATTCAATTATTTACTTTATCATGCACCATGAAGATAATAGTACAAAGATATTTTTCTACTCTTTTCATAGCCCCATACTCTCTACCTCTCAAGCAGATTTCAATTTATAATTCTACTAAATTTTCAAACTGACACAACTGAAAGATCCATGGATTAGTGAAGCTAATTTATAGTAATAAAAATTTCCTGCTAGTTTTTATTCCCAAGGGGGAAAATAATAAAGATAAATTAAAGTTTTAATCTCTTAAAATGTCAAATTGTACCCAATATGTAATCATATCAAACTCTTACAGTTGTGCCAGATCACTGCATGTTTCAAGATATAAATCAAAATGAAATAATCATTAATGTACAGTAGAAAAAATAATTTGCCTGGAAATCAGTGTCATATGAACATTGTAAAATACCTCTTGTTCTTTAAAATTTAGAATAAATAACTAATATATGTTATAAAGGATTAGATTAATATTATATAATAGAATAAAATGTACTACAATCTAACAGTAGCTAAATTGAAAAATATATTTTCGTTTATATATACTAGCATGCATTAGCAGCAGCCCATCAGCAGCACTGTTTGTAGTGGTTCTAAGAACACAGACTAGACATTTTATCAATGAAGTTACGTTCTGTTTACTGATGAGAATTGTTTCAGTCCAAGCAACGATTCTCAGCACCAGTAGATACGAAGAAAGGTAGGGATACAGTTTCATCTCATTAACATCAGAGAAAGAGAGAGTTGAAGTGCTCCAGGAGTGTTTGTGTGAGATGGCATTATATTGAATGGACAATTGGAGCTCAATGTTTTCGACAGTGGCTCACTAACCAATGATCATCACTGTGATGAAATCCTCTCACGTGTGCATCTGTTCTGAGGTGTATTGGTCCAGATTTTACTTTTGTGGATGAAAATGCAGATCCACACATGACCTCTGCTGTCAAGGAGTTTCTGGAAAGTGAGGATATCTGCAGAATAGATTGACCAGCATCTGCTCTTCTCATGCAAATTTCATTTGTAAGATGTTTTAGAGAGACACCTGGTTGCAAGTGAGAGAGGGAATTGTATTAATGTCACACTTTAAAGATGCATGAGGGCTTTGACGATGAACCTCACAATTTTGAACCATGCTCAAGTGATGAGGACGACGCCTGAGCTCTGGCACCTCATCTCCTAACTTCCACACCAATGGGAGGGCATTTGAACCTTTATATATTTAACATGCATTGGCCCTCTCTGCAAGGGGGGGGGGGCTTCAGAGATACTTGGCTTGAACTTATGACATGCCTCTCACCTGAGTTCAAGACCTTGACTACTAAACAACCGTGACCACCACCACCACGTTGCACGATCATATCCTCTGGAGAACATAAGACAGCTGAAACAAATGCTCCTTGAAGAGTGGCAAAGAATAGCTGGAAAATTTGATATTTAGTATGAACAAATGGTGTTCATGCAATGAAAGGAAGTAAGAAAGGTCACATCCCTTACTAAGGGATTTGTTGTTTATCTTGATTCACTCGCACACAATATTTTTACTAATGCCATTTTATCAATACAGCTTTTTCTCCCCTGCTTTGCTTCATAACATATTCACACATTTTTTTTTGGCTACTATGCTTTTATCAACTTTTAATAGCTTCATTATGCCTATATAGTAAGAATTTCATGTCCCCCAACCAATTTTTTTGGAATTATGGCACAATCTGAAAGGTAGCTTAAATTTTGCACACTAGTGTTTTTCCAAGTCAGTTCAAATTTTGCTTGATTGTGGAAAAATTTCGTTTGAAAATAGTGAGCCCAGAAAGAATTTGATTAAGACCTAATTTTTCAGTGAGCTTAATCCTCATTAATTATTTTCCTTTTTTACTAATCTGTTATTTAATTTATCATTAATTTCCTTGTGGAACCTTCTATAAGTAGTATGTTGATAATATAGTTATAGCACATAAGTTTTTTTTCTGTGGTGGCATTTAAAAAAAAATTAAATATACTAGGCATAAATTTAAGAAAAATCTTTTAGAAACTTGTTCACAATTAGAAAACTCCATATTATGATTGTTGTCTAATTTTTATAAATCTCCTTTATTCAACAGATGGCGCTGTTTGCAACTCGGAGGAGTTCAAAAGTGATAAAGTTTGAAATTGGTAACCTTTCATTTTATAGCAACGGGGTGTGGTTACAAAAGGATTGACAGATAGTCAGTTTTAGAATGTATGCACTCTTTAAAGAAACAGTTTTAGTAAAATAAACAAGCTATTCAAAACCATAGTGTCATCAAATGGTGAGGAGAAAAGGGAGGAGTGTTGAAATAGTGGGAAAGGGGAAAGAGAAAGCTTTGTAAAAAGTGCTGTACAGATAATTTTTTAGAATTGCAGCACAAAATGGGTATGGAAACATCTTTCTTTAAAGCAGTGCAAATATTTCGGGATCATATTGTTCTTCACAGTGGTTCTGATTCTAGTCAGAAGTAATTTTTTCCTCAGAGCTTATGAGGCTAATCGGTCTACATTTGTCGAAAAATTTGAGCTATTTTCCTGGCTTGGGTATATTTATGTAAGCTTTTTTCCATTCATCAGGAAAATAATTGAGTGTGATTCACTTGTTAAAATATTTTGTCATTTGAATTGCAGCATTTGAGTGCAATATATTTTGACAGAATTCTTTCCTATATCCTGGTTTTAGATATTTATAACTTACTGTGGAAATTGTTAAGGTGGTTTAGAAAACTAATTACTTTCAACTTTTCAATAAAATTGTCCTCATAAGGCTCCGGAATTTAAGGAAAAAAGCCTTCTAGTGAATCAATCAACAAGTACATTTTCATTGTCTTGGGTATCACAAGCAATGCCCATGGAGTTAAGAATGAGAAGGAATATAAAAGGGAGTTATAATTTTTTGAGGAAGAATTTGATAGATTCTCAATTTAAATTTAAAAAAGAATTTTTTTTCAAGTTTTATTTTTGTAGAGAGATATTTTTTTTTTGTCTTTGCATAATTTATTTAATTTTGTTTGATAGAAATATGTGAAATTTTAATAAATTTCTTTCTGCTCATATCTCTTAGATACAAATTGTATTTGAAATTGCCATAGAAGGAAAGAAGTATTTAAGAAGAAAATGCCAATTTTTAAAGAAATGGTCAAATTGTTTCCAATATTGTTATAAGAAGCACTGTAAATTGATACAAAAATTCTGATAACATTATTAAATTCTATCGAGAACTCATAAATAAACTTAACTGAATATATTTTATGAATATCGAAAAAAATTAAGACTAAATTAGAATACTACTCAAAAAGAAAATAAATGCTTTGTTTATTTCTTCACTCTTAAATGTTGCATAGCATACATTTTAATGGCAAATGTAAGGTAAAAAAATTTTAAAAAGTGAAAACAACTTACCTGGAATATTGCAGTATGAATATAAAATGTAGAATATATTTTAAATATTTAATCAGGAAAACTTCAGTTCAAGTTTATAAGAATAGAACAGATATCCTTTAGACATGGGCAAGATATTGTACTGTTTTTGTATTATACAATCATACTTACTTGTTAGCACAACAGAAAACTTTAAATTTTATCATGTCAGTGTCAAAAGAATAACCTCTCTCAATATCAGAATTCTGTCTCAGTTGAACCATAAGTCGTCTGCAGATATCTGGTTTCCATCTAGGGTCAATAGGTAACTCATATTTTTTCACAGCAAGATTTCCTAAAATTATAAATAGCAAAATATTTAATTACAAAATAAGAAATATATACATTTTTTCAATTTACACAAACTAGGGCATTTATATTTTTGCATTTTACCAAAAACGTACAACATAACTACATTGCATCCATATATATATAATGTTTTTCATAACATGAACCTATTTTTTTTTTTAAAAAACTTTTAAGCTGGACTATGAATTTGTTATCACAAAACCCTATTTAATAGTGATTTTATCATTTTATGAAAGTTATGCATGTTTTTCACATTGTATTAAAAAAAACAAACTATTTTATAATGGAAAAAGGATTCTTTAACTAGCAATTTATAATACATAATTATATGAATGAGTTACCTTTGAAGAATAAAAAATCAAACTAATTTGAGCATTACAGGAGATTTGTTTACTTGTACCCTTTCCTCTTTAAAATATCAAACTGTGATATGCAATTGTAATTTTGGCCAAGTATATGTGCCTTTTCCTTATCTTTTAAATGTATCTCTTAAATAAAAGTGAGATTAGTTCAGGAAATTAACAGGAAATGATGAGAAGCAAACAGTATATTTTTACCTTAAATTCTGAAGATCCTATTAGAAAAAAATTTCTGAAATATATTCCACTACTTTACTAGAATGAATCCTGTTTTTTTTCCTCCCATTTAAGAGTGTGGTATTAATACTCAATCTTCTTTCATTGATATAAACATCTTGTAATATGCATGTTTTCTTTTCAAAGGCTTACTTCTGCATACACTTTGAGAATATATATAGGATGAGAGTTGGTTTAACTGGCTGGTGTTCCAGAGGACTCAACATGTTGACGTCTTAACATGCTAATACCATTGTAAAAAAGTGCTGGTTCTATTAGTGTAGTTGTGAATGAAGTGCATTTGTCATATGCAAAGAAACCTTAAAAGAAGGAATACAGGCAGCATTCAGTTATATTTTGTTAAAGTGTTAATGACTTTTCCATGATGGGAGAAGTTTTGTTTGAGCATATCTTATCATACTCTTTATATTTTTAATAACTTACTGTTTTAAATTATGCTTCCGAGTTAGTTCCCTATATATATATGTATGTATGAGGGAACTTTTGTTCCTTCAAAGGTAAGAGTTTCATCAATTTTTTTAAAGATGATACATTAGGTGAAGTAAACAATCTTTGTAAGAAATCCTACTTGCTGCTATTTAAATGATGGAAGGAACATCAGTGTAGAAGGAATGACACACAAGCACAGTGTTGAAGACAGTAACAGCTGAATTGGTGATGTACTGGTTGTTCAAGTACATACCATGAGGGCAGACAGATATATGTTGAAAACATGGTCACCAATAGAAGTTCATGCTACGTGGGATTAGTGAGTCCATCATCCATGTATCTCTTATAGACCCAGTACTCTCACGTAGTCATAACGTACACCACCGCATTACAAAAGGGGGGGGGGGCCCTAAGATTCTCCATTATGCCACTGTCTCTTCAAATGGCTGGTTGCTGGTGTAACATGCTCAGTGAAGGAAGGCAGAATGTGCAGGATTAAGGACGAAGTGGACATTTATGCAGTCTATCTACACACCCTGAATGAAAACAACGTTTCTAGAGTATAGGACATGGCATTAGCACTGAGCTTTTGCAATATTACTCCTAGCTAGACTTCTGCAGCACAAAAATATATATCCCTGGAAATTAAACATAGTTTGTGGAGGATCCAAAAAATGAAACAATCCATATCAAGACTATTTGTAACAGTTTGTAGACAGGCACATAATGAAGTCAGATGTGGTATCCCCACTGTGTATTGTGTGTGGTCAAGCTACGGTCCATCTCCTACTCCACAAAAACCACGGCTTCTGCAATGACTTAGAAGAATTCCAGCTCACCAGAATGGTAAAAATTCAAAGTGTCAACTTTTACAGGAAAAATTATGACCACAGTGCTCCAGGACACAAATGGTGATTCTTCTAGATTTCATCCAAGAAGGGATCCTCAATGCAGCATGCTACTGCAATACCTTCACCAAATTTAGGTCTGTCATTCAACGAAAGAGAGCAGGGCTTTTGAATGAAGATGTTGTGGGTTTAACCTCAATGTAAAACCACAAACAGAAAAGATCACACATGATCAGATTTGTAACTTTGGATGGGAGAGATTGGGTCTGCTCGCTTACAGCTCTCTTCTTGCTTCATCAGACTTTTACATGTCCCATGCATTAAAAGCCAAGACTTTGGGGATGTCACTCCCAAAACAATGCTGAGGTAAAGCAGGATTTCTTTTAAAAATAAGTATCTTAAGCTATAAAGAAAACATAACAAGAAATCTAATAGAAAACTATTTTACTGACAATTGACTGAATAAATAAATGAATAAATTACCTGCATGATCATAAATTTCAGAAACAACATTTAGTAGCTCCAGAACAATTTCATCATTGAGTTGTTCACCAAGCACACTTTTTAGCTGCAAACATGACTGTAATATATCTTTAAATTTATTATTAGGCTCATGTTTGATTTCTTGTTCCAGTGTCGTTTGAAGCCAAATATCTAATAAGCCATGTGACTGAACAGAACATGATTCTAACATCATTCGGATTATGCAGAAGAATCTTTCATTAATACTAGTTGATAACAGATAATTTGGAGTTGGATATGGATAATGGTTATCAGGACTTTGTGGACTTTCTTCTTGCCTAGATAATAAAAAAACAACAACGTATTATTAAATATGTGTTCCAACTTTTTGAACAAAAAAAGTAAAATATCATTGAATATTGCAATTATCATTTCATGTCTAATTCAGGTAAGGGGAACTCCATTAATCAAACATTTTTCTTCTATCATTTCTACAATGATAAAATAACTATTCAATGTAATAAGAAAACAGTACTTTTCTTTATATAATTATTTTCTGGATCTTTTAACTTTTTATATAAATTCATAAAATATAAAGAAGATTTTATAATATAAAGATTTTATAATGTATAAAATTCTTTGATTAAAGAACAACAACAACAAAAAAAGATAAAGAATGTCAATTTAAAATCATGTAAAATTTAAACAAAACAATTCAAGAACTTATGAAATTAAAATGGAGAATCAAATGTTTATTAATTAGTATTAAGATCCTATTTAAGTAATTTAGTCTTGTAAAAAGAAGTATGAGAAACTTACATTCTTAGGAAATTTTTGAAATGGCTTAAGAAATATTTAAATATAGCTGCTTGCTTTTGCATAGTTGCAAAAGCAATACTATGGCGATAATCAAATGTAGTAGGCAATAAAGCAGTAATAGGAATGGTGACATCCCTGGTAAGAGGTGGAAACTTCTGCACTCTAATAGTGATTAACTCAATAATCCCCTAAAGAGAAAAAAAGATATATAAATTAGAAATATTTAAAATAAGTTTAGATAATCCAACCATAATAATACAAATGGATTGGCTGTTTATCAACATTAAATTTTAAAAGCAATATGAGCAACAGATTTTGTACTTTGGTCAACAAATGAAGACAACTGATCTTGTGTACCACACTCTCCATATTTCCACATCATAACAACAAAGTGAATTTAAGTCTTGATATACAGGGTTATCAGAAATGAATGACCCGATTACAAAATTTAATAATTCCCAGATGAATGGACAGAAAATGATAATTATCATGTCATTGTGAAGATAAAATATGAATTTTTTTTGTATGTAACATTTCTTGATGTAAAATAAATACGAGTTGATTGAAAAAAAAAATGATCGTTTTGCATAGCTTCATCCACGTAAAAGCAGTAATTTAGTCGTTGCAACTCATTACTATGGTTCAATGCTTGCACGGTTTTCAATTTGTACAGTTTAAAATGCTTTTTTCCCTCGATACAGTCCATATGGTAGACTGAGGTAACGTAAGTTCACGACTAGCACAAACCGCCAATTTCTTTGGACTACGTATAAGTCCCTATCATACTCTTTCAACATTCTCTGGTGAACAACCTGGTCGCCCTGGACTTTTTCCTTAACACAGGCATCCAGTTTCCTGGAAAAGTTTATATAATCTTCTTATACTCTTAGATGTTGGAGCCCTTCTATGGTACTTCCTCCGAAATTCACGCTGAACTGTGATTACTGACAGACTTTTTGCAAACGAGAGCACACATAACTGATTCTTCTGTTGCGATGCCACTTTCAATTTACAATTTCAAAGCATCTTGCTTACAACATTGCTACGCTTATTGGACAAAAACAATGTTACAAATACAAAATTTCATTTTTTTTTCTTTACAATAAAAGTTTTTCTTTTTCTGTTATCTAGGAGTTATTAAATTTTGCAATCGGGTCATTCCTTTCTGATAATCCTGTATCTATTATGTATCAACACCACTGTATGACGTGTCTTATAAATGAATGTGAAGTAAATGTTCATATGTTATACATGTGCGCAAAGAATACAGCAGGTATTTTAGTAGCATCAAATGTTTTTACAGATGGAATAAGAGTTTTGGTGGTTTGGTTTAAACAATTCTCTTTCTCTTTAATTAAAATCATTTAAACATTTTCAACAGAAATAAAATAATTTTTAATAGATTTATTTTTTTGAAAATTAAATTATCAAGCAATATCCCAAAAATGACTGCTATAATATTTAATAGTAAGACATAAATATATTGAAATTAAAAAATGTTTATTCCCACCTTTTTCAGATTAAAATTGAAATTGTTGCTTGCATATACTGATTCACAAGCTCTGAAAAAAGCATTTCTGGGATCATCATGTCTTCGAAGGAATTGAGCGCAAAGAGATGCTGCACTCAGAAAGTCTGTTAAAGAAGGAGACTCTGGAAAAATAAATAAATATTTTGCTACAGTAAATAAAAGATATAAGAGTAATTTAAGAAGAGAAATACAAGAATAACTTGAAACAATTATAAATATAAGCATTTGAAATTTTGATTATTAAGTATTATCTTTTCCATACAAATCAAGGATAATTAACAGAAAAAGCTTTTTTATTATAAGGGAGAGAGTAGATTGATTGATCGATATAATCAGTATTTTTCCCATCCCAAATTTAAATTAGAGTATGAAATTCATATGTAATTGTTCATCTCTCTCTTTTCTATTCTACAAATAAAATCTTCCTTCAGTAATAAATAAGTAAAAAATGGTTAATATGAATATCATAAAAAGGACTTAATATGTTAAAAACAATGTTAGGAAGGGGGTAACTCTACCACCAGAAACAATAAACTACCACCAATAGAGACAATTTTATGAAAAAGCTATAGGTGCGGTTATTATTCAAACAAAATGTCAATGAGTTTTCCAGCACTGTAAAACTTTAATACTAGAGATAATATGGCAAAATGAGAAAGCTTACCAAATCTATCATCTTTACATAGGGTGTCATGCAAAGCATATAATTGAGCAATCATGATTGAATGATTTAATCCTTTACATTGAGAAAATGAAGATATATCAAGTGAGCGTCTCCATATTATAGGATCAGAGGTGATTGGCTAAAGGAAAAATAAAAACATCATTTGCTACAAAGAAAAACTTCCAAACTTGGGACTTGAAGATGCTAAAAATATTGACCAATTTACCTCAACAAATATTTCAACACCTCTATTACGCATTGCTCTAGATATTTCACCATTTCTTGGATTCATTGTAAGAAATATCCTAACATGAAATAAAAAATATTAGAATCTAATAATATATGACTGAAAAGAATATTTTAAAGAAGCTATGAGAAATATAATTCCTTAACATTTCATTTTATTTTTGCAGTATCTATAATTAATAAATGCAAACACAAATCAACTTACTAGCAATTTTTAAAAAAATCTTTTAATCTTAATGCAATAATGGATTTAATAAGATGCAATCACATAACATATAGAAAAGTAAAGGAGCGAAACAATTTTTTTTTTTTCCAATTTTCACCTGAAATTTGAATGAGGAGTAACTGTGCGTAATTTATCTCCAACAACCCCTTGCTCAGATATGACTAGAGCACCATCTGGTTCCAACAATGCATTCAATCTATCCAGAACAGATGGACTGCAAAAAGAAAATTAAAATTAACACATTATATTAAAATGAAATAATAAATATATTCAAAATTATTTGAGATATATTGTAGAATTAAAAGGCAATTTTTTTTTAAAAAGAGACTAATTAGAGTTATGGAATTAAATAGCAATAAAAAAATTGAAAGATTAGCTTTCATTTAAATTATTGTTTCTTCAAGAGATTGTTTCTTCATATATAAATGGGCTATCTTAACTACAAAGGTTA
Source organism: Trichonephila inaurata madagascariensis (assembly GCA_019973955.1). Classification (NCBI taxonomy): domain Eukaryota; kingdom Metazoa; phylum Arthropoda; class Arachnida; order Araneae; family Nephilidae; genus Trichonephila; species Trichonephila inaurata. The sequence goes on from BMAV01024552.1 coordinate 262,003, forward strand.
CTTGGTATTATTACTCTTCATACTTAACATCAGATTATTCAACAGTTGTGTAGGTTAAAAGTGCTCATTTTTCTTAATTAGTATCTATTTCAGAGGTATAACATGTTCTTCAGCGGATACAATCCTGCTGAAAGACGTCCTCTCAAAGCATTCCAGACATGTTTTATGGGATTTAAATTAAAGTATGCAGTCCAACTTATTCTAGTGACATCTTTATAACAGCCCCTCAACAGTAAGTATCTGATATGGCCTTGCATTATAGTTTAAAAAATGAAGTCTACATCAATAATACTTAAAAACAGACACATAAGGAGGATCGCTTATTGACAAAAGTGATCTCTTGTAACAGTTACTTGGTCAAAAATTTAGAATTTAGGTTGAATAGTCATCATAATGCCTTCCCAGAAGAGCATGTTGGAACTACCAATCTCTTTCCCACACGTTAGTGGCATAAAACTGTGTCCCAACCTCTCTCAAAATCAATTACCATTGTATTGTTTTTGATACAAATTCTACTCTCATTTATAAAGAAAACGTGACTTTAATTGAGATATCGAGTCTCTGTATTCCTTAGATCAGTGGTTTTCCAACTCATGGAACCCCTAGAACTAGAATGTGTTTTTGTGGAACCCCATTCCATACACATATTTTGAAGAATATATCTCAAAATAATATTTTAAGTAGATCAACATGTTATAGGCACTTTATATACAGGCAATTAAAAAAAGTATTGCACTTATTATTAAAAAATTATAATTGAATCTTTAAATACAATTTACTCATTAATAATATTAATTTGTGATTCACGTTTCACCTAGCCATGCATTTAGTAACTGGGATATGTGCTTGCTTTTTTTCACATACACTGTCGAAGTCTAGGTCAATTGAGATTAAATGAAATCGTATTACATGTTCCGAGTTTAACTTGTTTTTATACTTTGTTTTTGTAGCCACTTTTGTTGAGAAATGTATTTCACTTAAATACGATGTTTTGAATGGCATTAAAATGTTTATAGCTGTTTGAGAAATCCCATGTATTTTGCATGGATTTGAAACCTATATTTTAGAAGCTGTTCTTGCTTAAAATTTATATTTTAACATTGAATCTGTTGTTAAGTTTTTCCCTCTCCTTCATTATACGTGTTTTTTCCACAAATGCAAGACAGTCAATTTTCCATTAGAAAACTATTTAGTTTTTCAAGACATTGTGCTAGCTAATGAGTATAAAATTATCTCGTGGAACCCTAGTATACAATAGAATATTCACAATCTAGTAGGAAGTATATATATAAAGATAAAATGCATGTACGTTTTAATATTCTTTTATTATATTATAGTAAAAATTTAAAAAGTGTTACAAAATAAAATTATTATGTATTAATAAAATTTTCAATTTTAATTAATAGAGGATGAGCTTTAGATACTTGTGTAACTATACAAACTTCATAGAGAATGTGAATCCACTTTGCATACATATTTATCTCTTCTAGATTTTTTTATTATGACTTGTGGAACCCCTGGGTAAGCCTCATGGAACCCCAGGGTTCCGTGGAAGACAGTTTGAAGACTACTGCCTCAGACTAATCTAAAAGTTCTGCCTATGGGCAGCTGTCAATGGAATACAGTATTTTTGTGTTGGATCATAGTAAGCCAAGATACTTATTTGTCCTGTTGTGTATGCAGTTGCTGAGCAATGTCACTTGTTGACTGATATTGAATTCCCCCCTATAAGATAGTATATTAATATTTGAATAGGATTGTTTTGCTCATTCACCAATCAACAACCTTCCTTACAACTGCATCTGTAGTATGAAAGGTTTTTTTTTAAGTTTGTGAAGAGTAAGGCAGTGGTAGATTCCAAATTATGCTCCACAAGCTTGCCAATCATTCCATAGTGTATATATTCATTCATAAGTTTCTTCTACCATATCACCCGCTCAATTTGATTTCAACTTCCAGCAAACTTTAAAAACTTGGATTAAATTTGACTTTTCCTTCTTTTTATTTATATTGAAGCATTTATAAAATTTTCAAGCAGCAATGAAATTGTAGAAAAGTGATTATAGTGATCAATATAAAGTATGTAAGAATTATTGATTGCATGCAAATACCAGGTACAAGGAATAACAGGTAATATGAGGGCATCAAAATATATGCCTGGCATCTTTTATATGCCAGGGTGTGTGTATACTTAATAAAAATGTTTTTATAATTGCTGTATTTTATTTTATAGTGCAATTTTTGATGTGTAACATCTTTCCTCTCAGTTGCTGGATATTTGTTGAGAGTGATCTTGTGAAAAGGGACAGATGTGTGTAACAGGATGTGACGTAAGCGTGCGCTACTTGATTTGACCAATGAGAGTGCGTAGCTGCATCTTTTCACAACCTTTGCATGGGGGTCCAACTCTAGTAGCTATCAAGCACTCGAGCGCTTGACTCTAAATCCGTTAGTCATGATGTTGGGGGACATAAGTGCTGTAGAATGCTTATTCGAAAATGGACAAACAGTGATTTTGGTGGTTGTATACATTTCTTCGAATCAAACGGTTAAAAAAATTAAAGATTTCCTGAATTTTGTACTTTTACCATATAACTGCTCTTTTAAAAAAAATATCACTCGCTTCCCCTGATTTTGAGTGGTGATTTTAAATTTAACTTCAGTTTGCCAAAAGCTGAGCCGCTCATAGCTTCTATGAATGATGAACTCAAGCTTGAACACATATTAGAATGTTTCAACTGCTAACAGTGGTACTGTTATTGGCGCTGTTTTTCAACGATTTTTAAATACTTTGAAATCACAAGTATGTGCCATATTTTAGTTATCATAAGTCTATTGTCTCCGCTCTTCCCCAAATTGAACAAGAATAATTATTTTTGATAAAATATTGCATTACTCCTTTTGTTAATTAAATGCAATTTTCATTAAAGATATAATTATTCGATAGAAAATTATTTCCAATCATACCCGATTCATACTTTTTTCAGGAAAAAAGTTAATATTGCGTATTTATCACGATAACATGTCAGATGCTCCATATCATATGCGACTATTGTAAGACTCGTTCCTTTTTTTTTAAAATTAAATTTGAAAAAATATGGATTTTTACAGCCATTTAATAATAAACTACTTCTCCTCTTAATGAAATATTTAATAAGCTTATAAAATACATTTAATCTTTTAAGCACCATACTGTGACTGAAAAGTAACACACATTTATTGATAAAAATAGAATTTGAACTCAAACAAACAAACAAAAACTATGGAGAAGGGAGATGAATCATTTTTTAAAATCTGAATTAGAACACGTTGCATAAACGGAACACTGAAAGGTAACACATAGCTTTTTTGGATATGATAAATGATTTTTTAAACTGAATTCTTGCACATAATTTTTTAGAAACAGATTTTCTAAATATCATTCAGAAATAACACAGATCAAGCAAAAAACTAGATGAGCTATTTCCCACAAACAGTAAGACTTTCCATCAACATGGAGTCAGTTTGATTTTTTATTAATATCACATCCTACAGGAATGTGAGGGATATAGCTAACTGATGACATATGAACTGACACTCCACTGTATAAACTTTAACATCTCAACCAAAGTAAGGACAAATTTAATGTGCACCAGCCCCACTACATAGCTTATCTTTAGTGGCACCAGGGTTTGAATCCATGACTTCACAGCACCAATTACTATTTTGCAGCTACAACACAGTACCAGCTTAAGGGTCGCCTTTGTCACCTTTAACTACAACCTTGTTTTGCCAATGATAAATGTTTACTTGTCTGTGACTTTAGATGCAGAAATTTCCTCTAAATCAATTTGAAGATCTGCCAGGGAATGCAGGAGAGAGGAGGGGAGGGGGTAAAAAGAGGAATTGAATAGATAATCATGAACAGTTGACACTTATTAAAAGTTCAGAAAATTTTCATCTTTCAACATTCTATAATAAAAGCCACTTTATCATGCTAAAAATAAACTTTTAGAAAAATCAGCGATTCCCTTTTCGTATATCTATCAATTTCTTACCTAATAGCAATATATTAGTCTTTTTATGACTTATAGTTCATGAATAAAATGACCCCTTTTAACTGCACTTATTAATTTAGAAAAACATTTGAATTTTATGTGAAGTTTTGAATTTAGCTCGATAGGGGTAAAAAATGAATTGATAATTTTTCATCCAGTCACTTTTTATTTATTGTTATTATCAATGCTTAAGAATTAATCCATACTTTCATCACTTATTTCACACAATATTTATGAGTCGCAATTAATATAATTAAACATTCTGCATTTAAATTTTTATAATTTCTATTATATAATTAATAATAGTTACTCCCAATGGTCATTAATAGCTAATTCAAGATGGATGGTTAAAATATTTAGCACCAAATTCTCTTGGGACATATAATGATTGATGAGAAATTTTTTTTAAGTAAGTTAGCATGGTGCAATTGTTATTTTTGTTTAAAAGCAACTTATTAGAAGATGCAGTTATGAAAGAATGCATATCTCTTCCCACATTCAAATTTACTCATATTAACTCTGGTTCTGTTTTGTCAGTAATCATTGTGAACAAGACTATTTCTGAAATATGAAAAATAGAAAGAAAACATGAATCATGAATTTTGTTATTCACATTTCAATGGAATTTTAATTCTTTTTGTGACTCCAACATAAATCTTATACATAAAAACCTATTTTAATATCTGAATTTAGCATGTTTATGCATAATATTACCTGCAAAAGTTAGCATTGTCAATTAAAAGCCAATGCCCCTCAGTAACAGCAGTAACCAAAACACTGTCAATCCATTCAAACTGTCCACCAGTTGAAGGTGTACCTGCACTGATGCTATTCCAAAAATCGCTTACCGTTCTCTTACAATTATGCAAATCTAAAAACAAGAAATTTATATTTTTGTTACAAATATGTATTTTTTAAAACTTAACAACAATCCAATGCATTTAAAAGATGCATTTTTCTTTTTCACTTGGAAAAAAATATTTAAATATAAATTTGTAATGATATAAATATGTATTTATACGTACATTGATCCATTTTAGTAATCCTGTATTTATGCAAGGCTTTGATTACATCATTTAAACTGTGAACCTTTGCTCTTATAGATGTATTTCCCCTAATGTTTGCCAATATGTGCAAGTGAGACAATATATCAGACAGATCATTAATACTGTCGCTAACAGCAGAAGGACGTATGAATTCAAGAACTGCCTTTTGTATAATAGCCTCCAGATTTTGGGCAATAGATACTATTTTCCTATCAAAATCCACCTGTAATAACACAAAGTTGATACATTAAAGCAATAATACACAAATACTACAACATTTAGTTCCTATATATAACTTATTTAAAAATCTACACTAATTAAAATTTGAGAGAAAGCAAAGATATCCATGTAAATGAGGCTATCTTCTCATGAAATGCTGAGAAGAAATGAGACCAATGACAACTTTCTTCTTGAACAAAATCTGCATGGTCATAAAGATTTGGTAGCTAGAGGTTTTAACATTGAGAAGAAAACACTGAAACAAAATCTGGAAAAAAGTATTTTGTGCACGATTCTTTCAGTTTCACCATCCAGTGCATTACAAATAAAAGCTGTTTTGATGTTGCTTTTAAAGACTTTCTTGTTTCCGTTTTATTTTATTCAGATTTTACTACAATTTTTTTCATGTCCGAGATAGCCTAAGCAAGGCCGTTGTTATCAGTATAAAATTTAAAAGCTCTTAATTAAATATTTTGCCCTAAGAAAAATTTAAAACTTTACTGAGCCCTCTATCCCTTGGAAAGTTTGAATTTTCTCTTTATTTGTTTAAGAGATAATAACGGACAAGTGTCACATGTCTCATTTGTTCCCCCCACCAGGAAATACTGCATTAATCGAGAGTTTGCAACGCCAAATTATGCAGTAGACACATTACATAAACTCAAAAAAATTCTCCATGGGAAAAAAAAAATGAAATATAAAATTTGACGTAATTTCATGTGCCACTGTAAACTCGACGAACACAAGAACCTTCTCCCGCAGACGTGAGGATCACGTATCGATACCCCCCCCCCCCAGCTCAAGATTCTCTTCTTCAACGGCACCGGAGAAAGGGAGTGTGATGTAAATTTCGTTTTATTTGTATGTCAAGTTAATAACCTTTACGCGGTTAAAAAAATGTATAGAATTGATGTATACAATCAGCATTATTCTAACAAATATAGAAATATCCATGATTGATAATGCATAAAAAAAGATAAAAGTGATATAAAAAGGACATAATAATCCATTTTAAATTAGTTAAATAATGTTAATATATCATTACTTATATAATGAGGGGGGGGGGCCGAGAATGATACATTCAAAGTAAATAACATTCGAGTCAGTAGCTTTTGTTTCAAACACAATCCCATAATAAAACATTTCAAGAAAAGGAGAAATTCTTTATAAATTACATAAATACAATTATCACAGAGAAGCCCCCCCCCCCCGGGTATTTGTTAAACATCAAAAACTTCCTTTCATTGCTTTTTTTGGTACCTATGTTTTTATTACCTTCAGTAAAGTATGTCAAGCAAAAACACATCGCCAATTCAAAATAATAATAATAATAATAATAAATATATCGCCAATTCAATATTATATATATATATCGCAAAATTCTGTCTTCTTTATTACATCGTCTGTGTTCGAACGTGCACGGGAACAGTTTTCACTATTGGCTGCATTTCGCAGCATCCTTTAATTTGACGAAATTGATCGGCGGTATAAAACGCAAGTAGAACTTTTCGTACTTCATATAATACGAATATGAAACATGTGTAATTTTTAAGCTGAAACGATTTAAGAATTCTTCATATAAAGCTCAACTTTTGCTCTTCAATTAATTTTATGTATTAATCAATTAAAGCTATAAGATTAGTTTCAAAAGTCTAGATTTTCATATTTAATACAATTGCGTATTGGAGAATTAACACCGAATTCAAATCATTCACTTTTTCAGAGACACAAAATATATTTTTTTAAAAAAGGAGCATTTAAAAAAAATAATAAAATTACTGCTACTGCTGCTACTATTACAACAACAAAAAGTGTCATAAATTTGTCTTTTTTCTTCTTTAAGAAATGCATACAATTATTAAATTCCAAATTAAAGAAAGATAAATACGACAAAGCAATAAATAAAACTCTCGTCCACTTTACTAAACAATTCACATAAAAAAATAAAACGATATATTTTTCAAATAATGATAAAATATAGCATTCGGAAACAAACATGACAAAAATAAACACAAATGAAAAAAAAAAGAAAAGAAAAAAAAAGTACAGATTATTTAAACTTATAGCAACGGCAAACAATTGTGACTTATTTATTTTTTGTTTATTTTCTTCGAAGCTTCCCTCACTTTTGTAAGAAAGAGATCGGAGAGAAAAGAATCAACGGAAGCCTTATTACTTTGGGCCTGTTTCCACAGGAAGCTGGAAAAGAATTTCACAAGTTGCTTAGCAACATGATTCAAAGGGAAAAATAAAAGAAAAGGAAGGATATATAAAGAGGTATGGAGAAGGGTTAGTCTCACACAAAAACATGAAGGTTGAGAAAGAAAGATGAAAATTTATCAGGGAGCAAAAAAAGGCGTTTTTATTTACCCCCACCCCGACATTTATTTTATTATATTTGGCAATTGAAAGATGAAAGCTTTGCTTCAATAAACTTGAAGGGAAAAAAGAAGAAAAAAAAAAAAAAAATCACCAAAAACGGGGGGGGGGGGGGGGAAGTTTGGTTTTGCTATCTTACAAATAAAAAATTCAAGGGTGGAAAGAAGAAAAAGGATAACCAACTGGCGGGAGGGGCGGGGGAGACGAGAAGAGAATAAAGAATCGAATCAAAATTCCACTGTTTCGTAGAGATCAGTTCAAAACTACTTTTGTGGTTCCTTGAATTTTTCTTTTTTTTCGGAAATAGCTGAAATTTAGAAAAGTATTTTATTCAAAACAAACTTTTGGAATTCGATTTCAAGACTGCTGGGGGAAAAAATTACACATGTTTTAATACAAAGAGTGAGTGAATATTAACATCGCACTGTTCAGTTACACGAGGGCTTTTGGCGAAGGACCACGCAATTTTAAACCATGGTCAAATGAAGAGGACGACACCTGAGCTGGCCCCCCTCTCCTAACTACCACGCCACACCAACGGGAGGGTGTTTGAGCTCTCGACAAAGTTAACGTGCATCACTCCCCTAAACGGCGGGTCTTTAGTGGTACTGGGCTCGATCTCATGACATGCCTGCCATGATCCGATATCTTGACCACTGGACTACCGCAGCCCCTTTTAGTACAGAGAGACATACTGTTTATTACAAAGATCAAATATTTACATAGAATGTTGAAGAATCAAAAAATTTTACGAATGGAATCTATTGAATGTAATGAACGCAATGTATTATTATCGTACTTAGAAGCAAAAAGTCGAATATTGAACACGGACAGTGATTTCGAACCTCTGCCAAGTAATGAGGACGACAACTGAGCTAGTACCACATTGCCTCTACGGCCCGCAAAGCAAACGCGCGCGCGTGTTTTTTAACGTCGCACTTTAAAACAACACGAAGGCCATTGGCGAAGGACCTCGTGTGGTTTTGAGTGATGAGGACGACATATCTGAGCTCCCCCCCCCTTTTCAAACTGTTCATCACGCCAATGGAAGAACTCCCCAATGGCGCTGTACTTTTAGCAACTTAGCCTTTGCAGACATGGCAAGCCCCCCGTTGGTGTGGTGTGGTAGTTAGGAGAGGGGGTGCCAGCTCAGGTGTAGTCCACGTCACTTGACCATGGTTCAAAATTACGTGGTCCGTCGCCAAAAGCCCTCGTGTAGCTGAACAGTGCGACGTTAATATTCAATCAATCAATCATGGCAAGCCCCCAAATGTGAGAGCCATTTCATGGTGGCAAGATCGAGCGGCGGGGTCGCAGTAGAAATCACGGATGCAGGAGAATATTTCACTTCCCTCTAGCCCTTGCATAAATTGTGGAGATATGTGGTGTCGCCATAATCGTGTAGAAGTCCAACACGTCTCAGGGTTTGGCAACTTTCCTTCCTTCCCTTCGGGAAGGATACGACGACAACAATAACCATCTAGTGGCGGTCTCGTTTCCAAATTTGGACGCTAAATATTGCTGTAAATTAACTTTGCCGAGAGTACCAGAGCCAAGTTGTTACTCAAGTGATCTTTTACATGCCACATAATTATATGACATGCATGCCCACGATTTTCGCATCCAGAAAATCTATCGATTCTAATGAAAGGTCATATTTAAAGAGCACCAGCCCTCTACAAGGAGGGTCTTCAGTGGCATTAGGGCTCAAATTTATGACACGAAAGTCACGAGTTCGTGACCATAACCACAAGGCTGTTGAGGCCAAATGCAAACATGAGGATTTTTAACTTTAGTTGACTCAACGTGCATCATTTCCTCAATACCAGCGGTTCTTAAACTTTCGATCGCCGCGGTCCTTTTTTTTTTATCAGCCTGGCATCGCGGACCCCCAAAATTTTGAGCACCCTTTTTTGACTCCCACCACAAGGCTGAGTGATTTAGTGGTTTCTCAATAGCCCTAAGACTGCCTTTGCTATTTATAGATTTTTTAGAACTAGTTTAATATCACGGGGCACGCACAAAGTTGTTTATGTTCACCAAAATGGGCGATAACATTACAATATGGTTACCTTGATATTTGACAACAACATTAATATTTTTGCAGTTTTTAGAATATTGAAAGTTTCCAGTACTTTTTAATTGATATTCATTATTAATGCTAATATATATTATGTAATTATTTTATTAATAATATAATATAAAAATACAATTATTATGATATATGTAATAATCGTATAATATTCGTTATTTATAATAATTGTTTTATTATTATATTTATAAATATGTTCTTTATTTATAATTATTACGTTACATGAGTATTCTTATGAATAATTTTTATATTACAATACGATGATTTTATTCTTTTTTTATAATTACTATTAAATTATATATGATTATTATATATAATTATTATTATATACTGCATAATATTATTAATACATGTAACTTTTTATTATATAGTTATTCATTATTTATTGATTGATTTTGGTTATTCTGAATCTCTTCCTATATTTCAATGTATTTCAAAACAATTTTTTAAAATTATCTTCCTGACGATTTGATACCGCCAGGCCGCCATCATGGATTCCATTCCAGCGACAACAAGCGTCATGCCCCGTGATATCAAACTAGCACCGATTTTTTTTAACACTTCTTTTTTCTCCCTTAGTAACAGTAAACAACTAATAATATATGCAAATAAAAATATTAGAAAATACTAATTTCAAATAAATAATGTAGGAGTAAATAAATAAATAATACAGGCGTCATTCGATTAGGAAATCGAGATGGATGCAATCGTTATCGCAAAGGCGCGCTATGTGAATTCAGTTCTTAAATCTTTGAACATGAGTTTCTACAACATAATTTTTGAAAGTAGTAATACGTTTTAGTAATGGCTATGTAGTTGCAAAAGTAAATAAATAAATTTAAAAAAAAATGAATTAATGTTTTTAATCGAAATACATGTGTGACGGATCTATACGCGTTCCTTCAATTAATCCTCTTGGGGAAATCTTTGGGCTATCAATTCGCGTTATTCACAACCAACCCTTCGGAAGAAGAGAATCGTGATATTTAAATTATCTTGCTATATATAGCTATATATATTACAACTGAATGTATCATATTTGAATTATTGTGATTAAGAACTCATTAGAAAGGAGTTTTAAAGTGACGATTGTTCATTGAGACTGGATTGATGTTAGATTAAATCGGATGATCCTTTATTAAGGTAAGGATCAAGTTTGATAGTCGCATAATCACTCGTGTTTTACCGTCGTTGTTCCACTTTCGTGGTTAGCATTGAGACATTCACTAACTATTATTGGTTGAAATTGAGTCGCTTCATTGTGTGATAAATAAATAGATTAATTGGATCATGTCGAGTGTTTTTTCCCAACCTCCCACACATCTAGGTGCCCAAGAGCTGTGTGAGATGCTCACATGTTCTAATAAAATATTTTTATGGGGGAACAATTTAGTGATCTAGTCTAGGATAACACATCTTTCAATTTTTCCACAAGGCCTTTCAGTCTATAAAAGAGGGAAATCTTAATATTAGATAAGAGACCTTTGCGGATCCCCGGGGGTTCTCGGACCACAGTTTAAGAGCCGCTGCTCTACGCGACTAATCATTAAAAAGAAATGGAACACGTGATTCGGCTGAAATATTGCTGCTCTCATGAGCTATATTTCTTAAAAAATTATACTAGATTAAAATATTATTGAAAATTCTTTCTTCATAAGGTTATTTCAATATATTTTATAAGAGATATGAAAACTTACAAGGGAATCATTGAATTAGATATAAACCCATCCTCCCCCCCCCCCCCCGGCCGGGGAATGTAAATAAAGGGAAAACGCATTCCTTTTATTTTGCTCTTTTGGATGCAATTTTTTGCATTCAAACCAATGTTCTATTTTAGATTTGAAGAGGAAATTAGAATTTTCATGGGATTACCATTCTGTTCCCGAATTCAAAATATAACACGGATTCAAATGCATGGGCAAAGGAGTCGGAAATTACCGAAAAAGAAAAGTATATTTATGCGTTTCGCTAAGAATTCTCTCTTGGAGCAGTCTAGCGCACGAAAAATTAGCAGTTGCAGCTAATTTCTACGATATGAGGTCGACACGGATTGTGAACAAAAAGGCTTAACAACTTCTAAATGGGGTGCTTACGACTCGGTTTCCGAGTAGTTATAAATCAAACTGAGGGCATTCAAAGTAAGATGCCTTGTAAATAATTTTCGCAGATTTAAATGTCAGGAAGAGCTTACCAGAAAGTGAGTTTTTAAAAATTCGGTAGTATGCATGCGAAGTTTGAAAGTCTCAGGTTGAGAAACAAATTTAAAGAGATGTAGTTACGCAAATAATTTTATTTTTTAAAGGTTGTGTTTTTATTTTTGACCGATGTTGCACTACAATAGAGGTTCCCAACCTTTCACAAAAGAGAGAGAATAAAGTTCCTTTCTTCTTATATTAATTAATCCTGTTCTATAATAGTTAATAGTTCCCAATATTAAAATATTGTTGCATTATCTATATTTAATTTATCCGTATATTCTTTTTCCAAAAAATAGTAAAAACATTAATTAAAAAGACCATCAAATGTAAAAAATTGTTTATATTAAAATTTTTAAATAAATAGGAAGTTTGATAGTTGCCAATGCCAGGGTCTAATTTCATTCATACCAGTACTAAATCGCAAAGTTAAAATGTGGTGTGTAGTCTGCTTACTCCTCTTGTTGCCGTAAATTAGCTAGTGTGCTTAACCAAGGTCTTGAATTTACCTTCAAGGTAGTCTTAACTCAACTTACGCTCTGTCAAATAGGACGAAGAAATCGCAAATGAAAATTTTTCATCATTGCCCATAATTTAGCATAAAGAGATAGTATCTATTTTTTTAAAAAAAAATTCGGCATCCATTTCTGAATTATACTTTTAATTTGTCGTTCGTTGTAAGTTCTTCAAAATTCTCTTCTGATAGCAAAATCATTGTGGATCCTCCCCCCTCATCTCAAAAAGAACATGTGTAATAGCCACCAACGGAGGCAATTCCAGCAGATAGACGATTTTATGAGAGGCATGGTGATTGGACTGAAAAGGGCTGGTTGTTCCTTGAGTCAAATCTCGGTCAATACCCGCCTAGATGCGTCCACGGTGTGTCAATTTATACAACAGCACTAACAAATCGAAACAATCAGCCGACAGGTGGCGATCCCGACAGCCACTTCTACCATCCTTTTGTACCATGTGCTGGACATTTTTAATGTCCTTATCGACAAGAACCGATCAGTTCGATCGACTGCAAGTGGCCTGCACTCATGGAGTCCGTTAAGACTTCTACTAACTCTACATCACAGACGGTTACGCTTGCAATACTGCTGAGCTGGAGCAACGTGGACAATGCCGTGTTCTCAAACGAGTAATATAATGATATATAATGATAATCATCGTGTACTAGTGTGGAGCTAACGTCATAGTAAGCCCAATCCAAACGCATATGTGGAACGTCCTATCGCATGCGATAGGTAGTAACCTTTGGTTCGTATTCAATGCACTACGACTGCCCAATGATGTGGGGATGATGTGATGCACTTGGTGACATTCTCCTCCCTTCAAAGGGTGCACAATGCGCTTTACTAGCGCCCGACCGCAAACTACATGCATCAACCAAGATACTCTGCCAGATGTGCAGGTGTTTTCTGATCACCATTCTCCCCTTATCTCTCACCAATCGAACATGTCTAGGAGAGTAATTGGACGCCTTTTCCATGTCTTGCCGCTACCCCATTCGAAAAAACGAACTGACCCACATGACTCACAGGGAATTGAGAACCATGCCTTAGGACGCCATCCGTACTTTTATTGTTTCAGTACTTAGAGGTGTTTGCTTCGTGTAACGCCATCACAAGTGGCTCTGTTGAATTTCTTCACTTTTTTTGTCGCATCTTCTTGGTTTTGCATTTTTAGAGTCAAATGGTTCATTATTGAGTTCTGTTAAATCGCTGCTTACAGCATTTCGTGGTACGAAGCCAGTATCTAACTATCCAATTTTTCTTCAGTTATGCACCTCCTGTCTCCAAATACCTTTGCTAGAATGTATGATTGATTAAAAATATCCATAGCCGGGAATTCACCATTCTTGTATCATGCTATTTTTGATTTTGTCGATTTTCAGGAACAAAACACAGTAAAAAACTAATTATTAAATAAATAATTAGCATTAATTAATAAAATTAATCAT